>JAJSOF020000009.1:5182055-5194555 GCA_025594305.2 Periplaneta americana
CCGACAATGAGTAGTCCAGTGGTAGGGCTGCTACTTTTTGCCTCTGGACAGGCTAGCCGTGACGCGGTCCCCAGAGGCCAAAGTCTCGTTTGTTATAAACAGATTACACCACGAGAAGATGAGGTTGGAATGTACTGTAGGTAGGAGAGGTTATAGATTGAATATATTTCATTACCCTTCTGCAATCCAAAAAGTAGAGCAATTCTTTAAATATTTGGAAAACTTTATTTAATCTGGGAAAAAAGAACAAACATCGATCTCGATAACATAAGTGAAAGATGCATTACGAATAAAAGAAGCAGATGTGAAATATACAGTAGACGAATACCTTATTTCAGGCCATAGCCTAGAACATAGGAGAGTGTAATAGAAGCAAATACCGTAAACTGGGGTAAAGAGGATCACATGTGGTAAAGTGGATCATATGTGTATTGCCTAGATAAGGCAGCGCCACATGGATCACACATGAAAAGAAAACCTTTCTTCTATAAGTGCCACTAAAAATAGTTTTCTTTGCATGTATGAACCATGTGACGCTGACTTATCTAACAATACACATATGATCCACTTTACCACATGTGATCCTCTTTACCCCAGTTTACGGTACCTTACTATAATAATACCGGACAGCTAGCAGTTTTACGTGCGAACAACGATGGTGCTGCTACCTACTTGCCGGGATGAGATACTCGCGAAACAAGCTGTAATCAACTGCAATGTATATTGTTGCTGGGATAGTTAATTTTTTAATAGTTTAATGAATAGTACTAGTGTTAAAATGTCAGGGTGTATATGTGCTGTTTATAATTGTGACAATTGCAGCATTACAAATTGCTCCAAATCGTGCTTTCGATTTCCGACAGTTCATAAAACGTGAGTCAACAACATTCTTTAGTAGGCCTAATTTCTTCGTCTTTGTGTTGATAGAAAAATACGAATTAGTTTTTTTATTTAGACCTAATAAATAAATAGAAGTTAAAATGTATTGGATTTTAAGGTTTTACCAAATTAAGTTTTATTGTTGTCCACATGCCTTTACTAATTATTACAAGCATCAGATTACCATCAATTTTATCTTTGCAGTTGTCAGCAATGCGTATATAAAACATTATTGTAAATTCATTCCTAATATCAGATTCATTTTGTCTCGGTAAACCAAAGAAAAAATATGTAACACTTAATTACGGAAAGTAATATGAAGTATGCAATATTTCTCATAATATGCAGCTTTGATATAAGATAATAATTTTACATTAAATATTATTCAACATTTCTTAAGTGTTTCATATATTATTCCACATTAGCAACTCACGTTTTAAACAATAGTCAGAATCTCGCTATGTTAAAATTTGTATATGTGGACGTAATTCCATCCCACTGCGCTAGATGTCAGGTCCGCGATTTTTCGCACTCACGCCAATGCTACTAGTATACAGCTGTCCGGTATTATTATAGTAAGGCATTTGATAGAACTTTCATCATCCATAGAACACCTCCGTTTGAGGTTCTAATGTACATCTACTGTATTATCAGGCAGTACATCTCACTTGATGATATGTGTCAGAGGAAGAACAATAATTTTTGTATGCATCTGAAGTCTGACTAGTGTAACATGTAGCTAGTCAGCGATGTATACAATGGAGAGGAAAGGAACTGGCCATCCTATCCCATTATATCCTGGCTTAGTTGCCTCATGAGTGATGCCTTATTGATATCACTTATGAGGTTCCACCCTGCCTTCAGAGAGTTGACTAAACAATAAGCATCCATAGAAGATATTTTTAGGATCACGTGCTGTGCCATACAACTGCAATACTTATATTCCCTGCATTTACTATTAGTTCTTTCACGTTCCCTTACCATTAGGTATATTAATTTTGATGGTCGATCATCGTCCATCCTGTAAATACGCTGCAGTTAATACATGCTGTGTTGTACATGTTCTGCTATTTTCTCTACATCCTTCTTTACTTACATTGATGTTGCTTTTGTGTTGTAAACGCATTAATTCTAAACGCGGACTAAGTAGCAGATTTGAGCAGCTTTCAGTTATCGACACATCTCTTTATTTCAAATCTAAATCTCATTCCTTTCTCTCTTATACCGAATTTTGCACACCTCTACTCCCTCTTACTTATCTGTCCGATTCCACAGTCTTTCTCGGTATCATAACTTAAATACTCGGCCACAATATGATAACACGCTAGAAATACCACTGCACACCAGAGACCTGCAAGAGAGCGAGCGCGGGATATCGTTATCAGTCCAGGAAGGCACTGACTGAATGAATAGCGATCATATACGAATAGTTCCGATAAATCACGAAGTAAGGCAACACACCGAGCGATCGGGTCTGACGACGAGCGCTCGGTGGAGTGCTCTTCCGGTAGCAGTAAGCAGTAGGTGAATTGTAGGCCTGTCTAATCAGTACGTTTCATCAAAACGAATGTTGAAGATGATTCAATAGTATCGACGTCGATCTCAAGCAGAGGCTCGGACACCGTCTCTGTTGATGGTAAAAGATTACAAGACACGATGTCAAAAGTATATGCCGAAAATAAAGTTAAATCAGCAGAGTCAGAGTAGTGGAAGAAAAGGGAAAGCAGTTACCTACTAGCTCTGCTTGGACTAAATTCGGAGAAGTAAGCGATAAGAATACCTTAAAGTACATAGGATTGTCCACACCTGTGGAGTAACGGTCAGCGTGAAACCAGGTGGCCCGGGTTCGAATCCCGGTCGGGGCAATTACCTGGTTAACGTTTTTCCGGGGTTTTCCTCAACCCAATACGAGCAAATGCTGGGTAACTTTCGGTGCTGAACCCCAGACTCATTTCACCGGCATTATCACCTTCATTTATTCAGACGCTAAATAACCTAAGTTGTTGATAAAGCGTCGTAAAATAACCTACTAAAATAAAAATATTCCCAAGTTAATGAGTAAAGTTCATATTACGTTCGAGATGAAACAAAATATATCGCTACTAATTTATTATTTGCATTTCATACTTCGATAGACATTTTTAGTTGTCACGTATTAAATGTAATTTCTCGGTTTTATATACATTTTATAGTAATATAACCAAACATTTCATTTGCATTTACAATATTATCACGATTAAATTTGTGTCTCAGTTTGTTTTTGAAGTTAAATGTTAAACTGAGTAGGAATGAAATATATTTATACAGAAAATCATTTCAGGCTGTTTCAATCTAAACAAAGAAAAATGTGTAATTAATTAAATTTCCACTAAAATATATAATTGTTGAAAACAATCGAATGATTTCTATGATTATTCCATTGTAGGATTAAATCATTCGAATGCATGAATGAATTGTTCAATAACATTGCAGTATGTTGATTACTCATTCTATACGTAGGCCTATAGCCTGAGAGCAGCGCTCTTTTTTCTTATCGCCATGTAGGTCAGGTGTTTAATTTAATAAAGATCAGGGTCAGATACTGGGGCTGTTAGAAGAGTCAGTACGCTACAACCACACAGAACATTCGAAGCTTATCATTCTATTTTTGCGTCATATGATTCTGAACTCGAAGCTCTTATCATTATCTTAAAATGGAACATATTCTGTTATGCGAGTACATATTTTGTGTAACTTCATACGGCTTGTTGTGGTGGTCAAAATCAATGAATAATCAAGTGATATTGTGAATATTTCTATTATTTCGAATGGTTTTGATAATCAAATGAATTCATTCGATTTTTACCAATGCTGTTAAGCATGCTGCTTCGCGTACAGTGGTTGAAGCGAGCGCTCGTTCCGACAGGAGCGATCCCCGGGCGAGCTCGAGCGAGCGCAGGCCAAACCCGAGCTCGAGCGATTACACACGAAATGCATTCGGTAAAACCGATCTCAGATATCGTTAAGCATCGCTCTCTTGCAGGTCTCTGCTGCACACATCATATCTTTATTCTTCATCTTTCACTGTTGCTACTTCTCGTCACTGGAATTCTCTGCCGCCTGAAGTCAAGGGCTGCCGAACTTTAATTTCCTTTATGCTCGAACATGCCGAAATGTAGTAATTATACACCTGGTAGCAGTCCTTTAATGCATGTCATTAAAGTACACCTACTCATTAAAGTACAGGTCTTCAGCCAATGATAACTCAGCTTACATGTGTTCAGCCAATGAGAAGTCAGCTTTGTACCGTTATAAAACCGCAAGTATCGATTATTCTCGGATATGCAATCGAAAGAGAATTAGCGAAAAGTCACGGAGGCTGGAAATCCAATACTGTCGCAGAAGGTTATGTTTTGTTACTTTAATAATTAGCGTTAATTGTAAATAATATTCAAATAAATTCAATTTGTCATCTCGTTTTTCAATGTCGAATTCAATAATCAAGGTTATAATATTATAATATTATCAAGTTTAACGGGACTACGTCAAGGTCAATGACATTATTGTTCCTCGGAAAAAATCAATACTTTCGCGTCTGCGCACATCTCACAATTCACGGCCTAGAACAAGGTCACTTCCGATCTTGTCAGTTACAAATAAAATGTATACATCTGAATACCGGTAATTTCAAGTTAGAAATATGGTCGAGCATAAAAGTCGTATGAAACTCGCCTATAATAGTAATTAAAAGCTCGTATGAAAATTATGAAACTCGCTTGCGCTCGTTTCATAAATATCCATACTCGATTCTTAATTACTATCATTATAGGCTCGTTGCATAATGTACTATTAAATGTAAATTAGGCAAAATATCTTATGATGAGTTGCCAGACCTAACGCGCTGCAAATATTTAATGGATGTGTCCCATATTTATTTTTATTTAGTTTTTTGTTTCTTATTTTTATTGTGTAATCATGTAAATCGTGTTTATTTATCACTTAACGCCAATATGTATCCCACTGTGTTGTTTTTTTATTACTAGTCTATTTTTTATTGTGTACATTTTATTCAGTTGTCGGTTTCTGGTTTAATTATGTGGATCCTACTTAATTGTAATCTAGTACTAATATGTATACTAATGTGTTTATTTTTATTTTTACTGTGTACATTTTTTATTGAATTATCGACTTCTGTTTTTATGTGATTGGTATTTGATTCTAACAACATTAATATGTATTCCACTATGTTTATTTTTATTTTATGAGGTAAATTTTATGTAACTATCTCTTTTGATCTCATTATGTACTTAAATTGTATCAGTATGTAATTACTTAATTCCAATCCCGTTTTATGTTCAACTGTGTAAGCAAGTTTTAATCCTGGTTGAGTATAAGAGAAGGCCTTACGGCCTTAACTCTGCCAGGTTAAACAAAGCCATTATTATTATTATTATTATTATTATTATTATTATTATTATTATTATTATTATTAGGCCTATTATTATTATTATTATTATTATTATTATTATTATTATTATTATTATTATTATTATTATTATTATTATTATTATTTGAAAGTTGATTCGGATGAAATATTTCCGGTCATAATTCTGTGTTGATCGGTATATGTTTAAACAATTTTGTTTTATATTTCTATCTAATTTGTAATGTCCTTTCAGTGTGGCATCAGTACCAGAAATATAAACCGAAAATTCTTAATCACCAATTACTATAGAATGGAAAAGTGGGAGGGTTAAACCACATTGATATACTAACAAAAGGAACGTATAGTCGTAGTCTACTCAGACTGTATGACGTAGGTGCAACTCGAGATATTTACACCGAAAACCGAGTAGGTAGAGTTCCAGTCAATGAACTAGAAGCGGCTTTGAACTGAGAATACGGCTCCGTGGGAGGAAGCGGCAGTCCTTGTCAGCTGTAGAGAAGGACGGAGTTCGTAATACAGTTCGGACTAAAAATACTGACCTGCTACAACATTTACACAAATAACACTAATTGCATTTTGGTTGATGGTCTATTGAGGCGTTTAGGCATGTTGGTTACCGATGTTAGGTGGAATAATTTTCTGGAGAAAAATTATCAACAGTAATCTCACTAGAGGTTTTGATTTATCTAGAGAAAATCAAAACTGGAGTGGATTTAATTGACTATTACATCAGAATTATCTCATTGAATACAATTCATGCTTGATATTTTGTCTGTGATAATTTAATTGAGCTTCTAAACTTATGTATGTTTCGGAAAATGTATTGTGTGTCTTTCACGTGTTAAATTTTATTACCTTGTTAACATGTTTCGGCCTGCTATGGGCCATCTTCAGAACTGGCTGTTGCTGGTCTTAGCGCTTTTTGTTTTGTTACCTGTGGATATGTGTTTGTGTAGTGTAATGTGGAGTCAAAGAGTGTGTGTGTTCTGAAATTGAGTTGTGTGTTGAGAATTTCATTTGGATGTGTTTTTATGTGTCTGTAATTTTCGTAATGTTCTAGTGTGTTTAGTTTCTGGCTTTTTGGTTGGATGTGTAGAATTTCCATGTCTGTGTTGATGATGTTTCTGTAGGTGTGGTTAGCATTTGTGATATGTTCTGCATATGTGGAAGTGTTTTGTAATTTTGTTATGGCTGTGATGTCTTCTTTGAAACGTGTTTGAAATGATCTGCCTGTCTGTCCTATGTAGAAGTTGTAGAACCACACAGGCGTATACAAACTCAAATGTAACACCTGCAACAACTTCTATATAGGACAGACAGAAAGATCATTTCAAACACGTTACAAAGAACACATCACAGCCATAACAAAATTACAAAACACTTCCACATATGCAGAACACATCAGAAATGCCAACCACACCTACAGAGACATCAACACAGACATGGAAATTCTACACATGCAACCAAAAAGCCAGAAACTAAACACACTAGAACAATACCAAATATACAGACACATAAAAACACATCCAAATGAAATTCTCAACATACAACTCAATTTCAGAACACACACACTCTTTGACTCCACATTACACTACACAAACACACCCCCACAGGAAACAAAACAAAAGGCGCCAAGACCAGCAACGACCAGTTCTGAAGTTGGTCAATAGCAGGCCGAAACATGGTAACAAGGTACCGGTAATAAAATTTAACACGTGAAAGACGCACAATACGTTTTCCGAAGTGATATAGTGTTAAAAGTTGTGTGATAAAGATGTATTATGTATGTTGTAGTAAGATAATTTTCTTTCGACCATTGGTCTAGAAAAAAAATATCATGACAATATACATTCGTTAAGCTCATTTGAATTACCGAGAAACTATCAGCAGTCGTAGTATTATGGAAGATTATTTTTTAGTGATGCCAATTATTATTTCGATCAGGACAATTAAACTGCATTACTATAATCGCACTCATTTTCATCGCCATTATCATCATAATCATCACCGTGGACGTCGGAAGTCAAATTTCACTGGAGAGGAACGTTTCTGTCCATGATGATAGCATGTCCTTGTCAACAAAATGAAATACAATCCTGGCTGTCAAGACCGAACATTTCCTCATGAGATGATGATGAAAAATGATGGTGAAATTGTGTAAGAAAAGGAACGAAAATAAGGTAAAGTTTCTCCAGCTCTATTTCTGTTCACCACAAATTCCACGTTGATCCGTTCGAATAGAATTAGAGCCCTTATCTTGGGCTTTGGAAGCCGAAGCTGTTTTATGAGTTTCTACTCATATCTAATAATATGAAACTCCGATTGTCATCGCACTGTTTGCTTCTCGGAATGTTGCTCGAAAGTTTAGTTCCGTCAGGACGTTTATTGCTCGACCTCGCTTTTTTTATTTCTTTATTGTGTTCCAGTGCATTGTGGCGGAAGGGAAGTTTCCGGTGCAGCACTAGCAAAAAATATGTTAGGTTATTAACAGTAGCATTTCAGTTATGTATTCTGCAAGACTGTGAAGATTAACCCATCGCACAAAATACTTCCTGGACTTCAAATACAAATTTATTACATTCATTCATTCATTCATTCATTCATTCATTCATTCATTCATTCATCATGCATCCATCCATCCATCCATCCATCCATCCATTCATCCATTCATCCATCCATCTATCTATTTATTTATTCTAATTCCAGTACCAGCAGTTCCTAATCATTGCCATTGATAGAAGAAATGACAGAGCAATTATCATCGATCCCACCGTGCGCTTTGAAACTGCAGTTGAACAACCTGTAGTAGTAGATGAAGAAAAGAAGACCATCTATGTCCCTACAATTCAATACTTTAGAGATCATTATCATATACACGGACAGATTGAAGTATTTTACCTGGTTGGCGAGTTGGTATAGCGCTGGCCTTCTATGCCCAAGGTTGCGGGTTCGATCCCGGGCCAGGTCGATGGCATTTAAGTGTGCTTAAATGCGACAGGCTCATGTTAGTAGATTTACTGGCATGTAAAAGAACTCCTGCGGGACAAAATTCCGGCACATCCGGCGACGCTGATATAACCTCTGCAGTTGCGAGCGTCGTTAAATAAAACATAACATTTTTTTTTTTAAGTATTTGGCCTATTGTTCGGAGCAAGGGAAACAATTCCAAAATTCTCAGTTGAATGTTTTAAGTCTTTTGGAATTCCTTGAAATATTTTGAAAATTATTGCTATAGACGTAATGAAATATTCTGTTCAGATTTTACGTAATCACCTGTACAATTAAATTTCCTTATATTCTATTTGATTACTAATACTTATTGAATAAAACTACTTTCCCAAGGGTAGCTTCCATTTGAAAATAAACATCGTAAATAGTGATAACGCAAATGTTTATTTTTATTTATTTGTGTAGTATGCTGTGTCTTTTAGCAACCCTTACTGAAGGGCAGCTGCCCTTGTGGGATTTATATATTTATATATACTAATTCCTGTATACATGCTACACGCAATGTATGTATTTATTTACACTGCAAATGGGCAAAGTATTTGGCAGTGGTAACTAATTACACTCAATAATAATAATAATAATAATAATAATAATAATAATAATAATAATAATAATAATAATAACAATAATAATAATAATAATAATAATAATAATAATAACAATCTAGAATATGCCATTAGGAAAGTACAGGAAAACAGGGAAGGTTTGAAATTGAACTACTTACATCAGCTGCTTGTTTTGCGAATGATGTGAATATGTTAGGGGGAAATACACAAACTATTAGGGAAAACATGGAAGTTTTACTTGAAGCAAGTAAGGAAGTAGGTTTGGAAGTAAACTCAGAAAAACAAAGTATATGGTTATGTCTCTGATCAGAACATAGTACGAAACGGAAATATAAAAATTGCAGATTTATCCTTTGAAAAGTCGACCTGGTTGGCAAGTTGGTATAGCGCTGGCCTTCTATGCCCAAGGTTGCGGGTTCGATCCCGGGCCAGGTCGATGGCATTTAAGTGTGCTTAAATGCGACAGGCTCATGTCAGTAGATTTACTGGCATGTAAAAGAACTCCTGCGGGACAAAATTCCGGCACATCCGGCGACGCTGATATAACCTCTGCAGTTGCGAGCGTCGTTAAATAAAACAACATTTTTCTTTTCCTTTGAAAAGGTGGAAAAATTCAAGTATCTTGGAGCAACAATAACAAATATAAATGACACCCGAGAAGAAATTAAACTCAGAATAAATATGGGAAATGCCTGTTATTTTTCAATTGAGAAGCTTTTATCATCCAGTCTGCTGTCAAAAAATCTGAAAGTTAGAATTTATGAAACAGTTATATTACCGGTTGTTCTGTATGGTTGTGAAACTTGGACTCTCACTTTGAGATAGGAACAGAGGTTAAGGGTTTTCGAGAATAACATGCTTAAGAAAATGTTTGGGGCTAAGAGGGATGAAGATACAGGAGAATGGAGAAAGTTACACAACACAGAACTGCACGCATTGTATTCTTCACCTGACATAATTAGGAACATTAAATCGAGACGTTTGAGATGGGCAGGGCATGTAGCACGTATGGGCGAATCCAGAAATGCATATAGAGTGTTAGTTGCAAGACCTGAGGGAAAAAGGCCTTTGGGGAGGCCGAGACATAGATGGGAGGATAATATTAAAATGGATTTGAGGGAGGTGGGATATGATGGTAGAGAATGGATTAATCTTGCTCAGGATAGGGACCGATGGCGGGCTTATGTGAGGGCGGCAATGAACGTCCGGGTTTCTTAAAGACATTTGTAAGTAAGTAAGTAGGTATTACACATAACAGACCCGAAGGCTAGCACTGCAGCCTCTAGTTGGCTTATCGTGCCTTATCGTTCCTATACTGGGAATTATTTTTGAAGTCCGAACGGCGCGTTTTTGCCTAGATATCGTGGAATAAACTGCAGTCTTTAGGTTCCGGAGAGTCCCAGTAGAGTACTCTTTCACACTCACGGAAGCGTGCTACGTCTCCTCAGACTAATGGCATGTGTGCCAATGACATTACAAGGTATCGCGCTGCACTGTTTTGGGTGAATTGTATTGAAATGATGATAATGGATATTAAAATGAAGGATGATGGTAGAAAAAGGGACGACTCTGAGAAAAGCCCTCAGGAACCTTCACAAATACGATTCCGTCATGGCCAGGTTTCGAACCCTGGCCCGCAGTCACAAAGCCAGTGCTCTACTGAGTGAGGCTAGCTGTACATTCCGCTGCGCATGTGATAACAGACGATCGTGAGTGGGCAAATCGTAATTTGTACATTCGCTTGCGAACGAGTTGATTGTGCTTCCTATTAACGCGGATTTCAATTTGCACAGCCTGCCCCAAGAAGCGGAAGTCGTGCGACATCAGCTGTTAATTCAGCCGTTGCCCCGGGCGCTGTTCTCGAGCGGAGATATCGATTCTCATTTCCACATTATTTGCGGCGGATTATAGCAACACAGATCGAGTTTCTTCAATTACTGGGTTTTATTATCTAACTCGCGCTCTGTAATTTGTACGTATGTATGTACAGTTCATGTAACGTGTGGCGGTAGAAAGAAATATGCAACGATTCGAATTTCTCGACATGAATAAATCGTTTTGCTTTTTTATATAAAAAGGTAAAACTGCAAAGGATTTGAGATGTTTTATTTCGATTGTTCCTATGTTTCTTCATTTGTTAGCGCTGGCCTTCTATGCCCAAGGTTGCGGGTTCGATCCCGGGCCAGGTCGATGGCATTTGTTTCTTTGCAACAGGCTCTGTCAGTAGATTTACTTTTCCTCGGGACAAAATTCCGGCACATCCTTTTTCTGATTTCTGTGTTTCGTTAAATTATATCTTAACATCTTCATTTTGTTTTCACTTTATTCCCTCCTCTGTTTCTTCTCTCTCCTCCAGTTCTTTTTCCTTTCCTTTTTCTTTCTGTGTTTCTATTATATCTTATCATTTTGATTCCTTACTCCCTTTCCTTCACTCTCACATATTTTATATAATCTTTAACTCTATTCCTTTTCATTCACTCACTCATTCTTTCTTTCTTTCTTTCTTTCTTTCTTTCTTTCATTCTTTCCGTTTTCTTTCTTTCTTTCTTTCCGGTTTTTCTTTCTTTTCTTTCTTTCGTCCACACCTGTGGAGTAACGGTCAGCTCGTCTGGCACGAAACCAGGTGGCCCGGGTTCGAATTCCGGTAGGGGCAAGTTACCTGTTTGAGGTTTTTTCCGGGGTTTTCCCTCAACCCAACACGAGCAAATGCTGGGTAACTTTCGGTGTTGGACCCCGGACTCATTTCACCGGCATTATCACCTTCATATCATTCAGACGCTAAATAACCTAGATGTTGATACAGCGTCGTAAAATATCCCAATAAAAAAATTCTTTCTTTCTTTCTATCTTTCTTCATTTCCGTTTTCTTTCTTTTTTTCTATGTTTCTTTCCGTTTTCTTTCTTTCTTTCTTTCTTTCTTTCTTTCTTTCTTTCCGTTTTCTTTGTTTGTTCGTTCCTTTCCGTTTTCTTTCTTTCTTTGTTTTCTTTCTTTCTTTCTTTCCTTCTTTCCGTTTTCTTTCTTTTTTCTTCTTTCCTTCTTTCCGTTTTCTTTCTTTCTTTCTTTCCTTCTTTCCGTTTTCCTTCTTTCTTTCTTTCTTTCTTTCTTTCTTTCCATTTTCTTTGTTTGTTTGTTTGTTTCTTTCTTTCTTTCCGTTTCCTTTCTTTTTTCTTTCTTTCTTTCTTTCTTTTTTCTTTCTTTCTTTTTCTTTGTTTTTCTTTCTTTCCGTTTTCTTTTTTGTTCTTTCTTTCTGTTTTCTTTCTTTCTTTCTTTCTTTCTTTCTTTCGTTTTTTCTTTCTTTCCTTTGTTTGTTTCTTTCTTTCCTTCGTTTTCTTTCTTTCTTTTCGTTTTCTTTCTTTCTTTCTTTCCGTTTTCATTGTTTCTTTTTTTCTTTCCATTTTCTTTGTTTCTTTCTTTCTTTCTTTCCGTTTTCTTCCTTTCCGATTTCTTTCTTTCTTTCTTTCCGATTTATTTCTTTCTTTCCGTTTTCTTTCTTTCTTCCTTTCTTTCTTTCTTCTTTTCCGATTTCTTTCTTTCTTTCCGATTTCTTTCTTTCTTTCCGTTTTTTTTCTTTCTTTCCGATTTCTTTCTTTCTTTCCATTTTCTTTCTTTCCATTTTCTT
>JAJSOF020000009.1:5199555-5212055 GCA_025594305.2 Periplaneta americana
CACTACCCAGTTCCCTTAAGACCTTTTTCCTCCCGGCCACAGAATCATATACAAGTATTGGCCAAATTATTATTATCATTATTTTATATAAAACTTCTCTTAATTTTATTACACTTAAACACAGAAAGTAAATCGAAAATCGCACTGGGTAACGAGTTTCTAACTAAATTTGTATTATAGACGGAACAGACCTGATAATAATAATAATTAATCCTTATACGTATGTTGATTATCGAGATACAGATATCGATCATTGGGTGAGAGATATATACTGCCACTTACTGAGTAGATATCTAATCTGTGTTAATAACAAGGCTTTTCCTTGTATTTACATGTGACGTAGTGGTACACATCATTACACAAATGACTGACATATTATATTCCGCGTAGGTGTACAGTAATTACAGTTTTAATGGTATTTGTGTCCTGGCGATGGTTTTCCATCGTGGGATAATACAAAAGTAAGTCATTTTCCTGTTGCTAGGACAAACCTACACCTTCCTTAACTTCGTGGAGAATAATTATACCGCAAATCAAGCAATCCACTCAGACTTCCACTACTCATTAGCGTACTTGAACACAGTTAATTGAGAACAGCCTGAAAATCACGCAATAGCTTGAGAACTCACGCTCATAGCCGTTCAATTGAAGGCAGTTTGATGAATAAGAATTTGGAAGAATATTTATCTTTTACTATCGAGTGTTATTTGAAGTTTGGAAGTAATTAATAATTAATAATGATATTAATAATGTTATTGTGTTAATAAATAATATAGTATTAATTCATATAGGCTATAAAAAGAGGACGTATACATTTTAATGTTCTTCGGTTTGGAGTTCGCAGTAATCATTTCATTCGATCAAACGAAATAAATTTTTAGGTTAGGTCTCGTGAATCGTAAATTGTTTAGTCAAAGCAATTAATTTAATGTTTCCAGACAAATGCATTTTAATATTAGATAATAAATGAATGAATGAATAAATACTTAAATAAACAAATAAATAAAAAGACAAAGAAATATATACATAAATAAATAAATAAAATAAAATAAATAAAGATAGATAAATAAATAAATAACTAAATAAATAAATGAATAAATAAAGTAAATAAATACATAAACAAATAAATAGACAAATAAATAAATAGATAAATAAATAAATAAATGAATAAATAAAATAAATAAATAGAGAAATAAATATTTAAACAAATAGATAAATAAATAAACAAATAGATAAATAGATAGACGAATGAATAAATAAATACATAAATAAATAAATAATATAAATAGATAAATAGATAAATAAATAAGTAAATAAATAAATAAACAATTAAGTAAATAAATACATAAACAAATAAATAGACAAAAATATATAAATAGATAAATAAATAAACAAAGAAACAAATAAATAAATAAATGAAATAAATAAATAAATAAATAGAGAAATAGATAAAGAGACAAATAGATAAATAAATAAATAGACAAATAAATAGATAAATAGATAGATAAATGAATGAATAAAAAATATAAAAGAAATAAAAAAAAAAAAAATAAATAAAAAGGAATAAATAAATAAAAAAGAATAAATAAATAAAAATATATATAAAAAGAATAAATAAATAAATAAATAGCTAAATAAATAAATAAATAAATGAATGAATGAATGAATGAATGAATGAATGAATGAATAAATAAATAAATAAATAAATAAATAAATAAATAAATAAATAAATAAATAATAAATAACACTGCTCATCACAAGCATCAATCCGAATTTAGGCCGCGGAAAGAAAACTCTTGCTCTGTCTTGCTGGAGTCTTGGTCTACCACAGATTCAATTAGGACTTCCCGGGATCTGAATCAAAGCCTCCGTGTTGAAATGTTGTCACTATTCATTAGATTAAAAGTGAATCGTTATATCTACTTAAAAAAAAACAAAAGTATGCCTACGTCCTTCTGTACACGTTAACAGATCGCAGCATTAACATCAGGAATATGGATATGGATTTGTAGTTTCCTCCCACTCTCTGAGCAGGATAACTTTTGGTGCTGGCTGTACCGAGGTGTGGCAGTCTTCGAATCCAATTTGTATGCATAGCTTCAGATATCACGTTATTTCGCGCCATGTACTTGGGCTGTTTGGGCTCTATGTAGTTATTCCATCAGACAGCTTATATATTGAGTTTTTTTCGCACGTATTTCAGATGGGGCAGACTGTATTTTGGACACATTCAGGGGATTTATATGGATACTGTATTTACGTTTCAGCAATTTTTGTAGTTTTCATTTATTTCCTACAACACTGTAATATGAAAATATAGGATGAGTGATATTAAAGGGAGAATCGCCTTAGTACAGCCTGATTTAGAAACTTAGAAAACATTCTCTAGCTGCGTATATAAAAATAGTGTATAGGCGTACAAACATATTGGGTGTACGCATTCTAATATGAATTATATTTTAATAAAAGAAACTTTAAACGTTTTTAAATACGTAAGCACTTACATGATATGATTTATTGATATTAGTTCACAAAAGTACAAACTTAATAATTTAAAAAAAGTATCTATATAAAAAAAGCAGTTATCTATACTAATAATAAATCTGTAGTCGAAATTTTTCTGGTAATTTACGATTTTCCAAAAATAATTTGTCCTAACATATATAATTAACCACCCTGAAACCGAAAATCGCTTTTTTGAAAATTTTGTTTGTATGTCTGTCTGTCTGTCTGTCTGTCTATCTGGATGTTTGTTACCTTTTCACGCGATAATGGATGAACGGATTCCGATGAAAATTGAAATTTAAATTATGTTCGTTGTAACTTAGATTTTAGGCTATATGACATTCAAAATACATTATTTAAAAGGGGGGTTATAAGGGGGCCTGAATTAAATAAATCGAAATATCTCGCTTATTATTGATTTTGTGAAAAATATTACATAACAAAAGTTTCTTTAAAAATAATGTGCGATAAGTTTTATTCCTTGAAACATTTTGATAGGACTGATATTTAATGAGATAAATGAGTTTTAAAATTAAAATAACTGCCATCCAAGGCCGTATAATGAAATAAAAAACAAATGACTTCGTCTATAAGGGGCCTTGGACAGCAATAATCGAAAGCTATGAAAGATAGCCTACAGATACATGTTTGTATGAAGTAATATCGGAAGCTAAATTAACCGATTTGTGTAATTAATTATTATTTCACCATTGGAAAGTGTCGTTTCTCTAGATGGACATAATGCTATAATGTTATTACAGTAACTTCTGATCAATATAATATAATATAATATAATATAATATAATATAATATAATATAATATAATATAATATAATATAATATAATATAATATAATATAATATAATATAATATAATATGTAATATTATATAATATAATTTAAGTTATTTGAAGAGTTCAGAACCATAGCGGGCCAAGCGCCATTTACTGAATACGTAGAAAACAAGGGTTAAAATTAAGTTATTACCATAATTCAATGGAAACCTATAACAAGTAAAATAAAATATACACATTAAATCTAAATGATGTCAATGTTCGTTAAACTATGGTTGCATGTAATAAAAATTAGAAACATGTTAAAGGAATTGTCATTGCACCAAATGAGTGTCTCTGGACCAAAATGATCGCATTTTAATTATTTGGATGCAATTTAAATTAAGTAACATATTAATCGATTTATCCTTCTATCAAACACGAATGTTCCCTGGATCAAATGTCCTATTTTAATTATGTAATTACTTTATATTTATTTCTAACAGGTGCAGCGGAGCGCACGGGTACGGCTAGTTTATAATAAATATACAATTAACTAAACTAATTAATCTATCGCAAATCTCAGTAATTTATTGGTTCAAAGTTAGCACATACATACGTACATACATACTGTAGAGCCTCTATTATCCGAGTTTCGATTAATCGAGTTTCCGTGTTATCTGAGACCGATCAAAAAAAAATACTGTGAAAGTTGTACAGTATTGCGTGTCAGTCCCTTCTCTAACTGTATACGTACTGCATTTTTAGACGCCTAGAATTCATATTAACCTGATTTATTAATTCTATTTAGTACATTAAGTAAAGAGTTTGTCTAGTTTATAATCAAAACACAGTTGCAAGTTTTCTTCACTATCTGGTTCAAGATGCAGGAACCATCTATCACCTTGATGTATCAGTTGTTTGTATCTAATTTCATCATTCATAATTTTGAAAATACTGTGGATTGGAAAGTTGTGGAAGCTATAGAAGAAACACACTACATTATTGTGGAAAGGAAAAAAATTGAAAATACTATAGAAAAACAATAAGTTATTGTGAGAAAAAAAGTTAAAAATAAAATATGTAAGATAAATAAGCTGATATTCTATGGTATATGGCGAAATTTTGACGAATTTTGGAGAATCCGCTATAACTGGTATTTGTGTGACGAATCGTAATTGTTACGAATTATAATTGTGTGACGAATCGTAATTGTTACGAATAATTACAATTATGTGACGAATTTTAATTGTTACGAACTATAATTGTGTGACGAATCGTAATTGTTACGAATTATAATTGTGTGACGAATCGTAATTGTTACGAATAATTACAATTGTGTGACGAATTTTAATTGTTACGAACTATAATTGTGTGATGAATCGTAATTGTTACGAATTATAATTGTGTGACGAATCGTAATTGTTACGAATAATTACAATTGTGTGACGAATTTTAATTGTTACGAACTATAATTGTGTGACGAATCGTAATTTTTACGAATTATAATTGTGTGACGAATCATAATTGTTACGAATAATTACAATTGTGTGACGAATTTTAATTGTTACGAACTATAATTGTGTGACGAATCGTAATTGTTACGAATTATAATTGTGTGAAAAAATTTTAATTGTTACGAATTGTAATTGTGTGACGAATTGTAATTGTGTGACGAATTGTAATTGTGTGACGAATTGTAATTGTGACGAATGTTAATTGTTACGAATTACAATTGTTTGAAGAAATTTTAATTGTTACTAATTGTAATTGTGTGATGAATTGTAATCGTTACGAATTATAATTGTGACGAATAGTAATTGTTAAGAATTATAATTGTGTGAAGAAATTTTAATTGTTATGAATTGTAATTGTGTGATGAATTGTAATCGTTACGAATTATAATTGTGACGAATAGTAATTGTTAAGAATTATAATTGTGTGAAGAAATTTTAATTGTTACTAATTGTAATTGTGTGATGAATTGTAATCGTTACGAATTATAATTGTGACGAATAGTAATTGTTAAGAATTATAATTGTGTGAAGAAATTTTAATTGTTATGAATTGTAATTATTTGACGAATCATAATTGTTACGAATAATTATAATTGTGACGAATCGTAATTGTTACGATTTATAATTGTGTGACGAATAGTAATTGTTACGAATTATAATTGTAACGAATTTTAATTGTTACGATTTGTAACTGTGTGACGAATAGTAATTGTTACGAATTATAATTGTGTGACGAATCATATTTGTTACGAATTATAATTGTTGATCAATTTTAATTCTTACGAATTGTAATTGTGTGACGAATCGTAATTGTTACGAATTATAATTATGTGACGAATAGTAATTGTTGCGAATTATAATTGTGACGAATTTTAATTGTTACGAATTGTAACTGTGTGACGAATCGTAATTGTTACGAATTATAATTGTGTGACGAATCATATTTGTTACGAATTATAATTGTGTGACCAATTTTAATTGTTACGAATTGTAATTGTGTGACGAATCGTAATTGTTAGGAATAATTATAATTGTGTGACAAATTGTAACTGGAAAATAAATTGTGGCGAGTATGCCGGGTCCCGGAGAGCGTAACAGATACACACACTCACATATTTGTTTATTTTTGGTGAAACAGCATAAGAAGGCACACTCATAAAGCATTGTAACGATCTACACAGACGACCTTGAGTTCGCAAAGAGTCACTCTTTGAGACCATTTCACCGGAGCACTTGTTCCTGAGAAGTAGTGAACATCGAGAAGCCATCTCCGCGTTGCCATGGCAACTGAGCTGATAATGAGAAACTGTGATGTATAGAGGCGCGCTACAATGGCAGGAGACGAACTCGGCCAGCTGATGGGATTTAGGAGAAGTTTCTGAAACTTGTGCACATAGCTGGTAGCGAACTCTTTTGTGAGATCTAGAGCAGTAACATCAACAGAGAAAAGCAGAATCCTCTTTAAAGATGGATCCGATGAATAGGACCAGTCTAGATATTGTACAAACGTCTGCCATTTATCACGCAGAGAGACGCGAGATGGGAAAAATTACCCCTACTTATTGCGATCATCTTCACTAGGATCGCGGAAGTATCTACATTCGTCGATAGTTGGAGTGACACAAAAAACAGAGATGAAATCAGGGATAGTCTGGAGAGGGGGATTCCAGAATATCTCCCCTCCCCTGCGCGGAGATTTAAGATTTTTTTTTTACTAAAAGTGTAATTTGTACAATCTTATATTTTAATTTGATACGATTTTTCGTTAACCAAAATAAATTCTGTTATGTAGATTTTCAGGTATTTGTTTCCTTGAAGGTTGGTAGTCTGATTGGTTCAAATTTAAATCGTTTTCTTTGGTACAGTTAAGAAGTCAAATGTGCTGTTTTTTTATTAAAGCTACTTTCAGTCTTAGTTTTGTTTAGCAAATATAATAATTTTGTTCACTAGAATAGTTACATTATACAGGGTGATTCACGAGGAGTTACTGTCACTTGAGGGGCTTATTTCTGAAGAAATTCTGAGCAAAAAATGTCTTATAAATATGGGTTCTATTCTCAATACTTTCAGAGTTACACCAATTTGAAGTTGTTTGAAAATTTCCTTTTTTGTTTAGTTTTAAGAGCAAAAGAATATCACAAACAGATAATGAACTATTCAGAAGTATCATTTCCTTCATTGACTAATATTCTGAAGCTAAAACTGTGTTGTTAATTCCTTAGTTGCCTTGTACAGATTTTTTTCAATTTTTAACTAAAAATTGCATTATTCTTACACACTTATCACAACAGTTGTTACAAATTACACGACTTCTGGCAACTTGATTCTTTACAGTTCAATTTTGCACCACATCGTACAGTCTTAAAGAGTTTACGAGAGTGGCGTGATTTGTAAGAATTTTGTTGTGTTAAGTGCGTAAGAAAAATATAATTTTGTATTTAAAAATTGAAAAAGAAAAAATCTGTATGAAGCAACTAAGGAATTAACAACACATTTTTAAATAAAATAAATGTAAAAATCTTTCAAATAACTGTCTTATGCAATCTAAAGAATGATACAAATAAAATATTACATTAGGTCATTTATGCATTAAAACGTGACAAGCGCTTTCGCCAATTAGTGGCATCTTCAGATCTAAAAACATATCATAGTAATACTGTGAGCATAAAGACAAGAATAGTGTGGAAAAACAACAAGATTTGATAAAATGCATAATAAATGTGAGTGTGAAGATGAATTGAAAACATTGTTACATGAAATAACTGTACAGACACAAAATATTGGACTAATGTGGTCCAAATATTGGTTGTAAGTGATTTTAGCCATCTTGCGAAATCTGTAGCTCCCCAAATTAATCACGATTCTGTGTGAACACCGGTCCCATACTTCGGTCGAAATTTCTTCCCCCATGAGGACTCGAACCAGCACTCTTTCCATAACGTAATCCAAAGGACGGCGATGAGTGTGAAGATGAATTCAAAACAGTGTTACATGAAATAACTGTACAGACACAAAATATTGGACTAATGTGGTCCAAATATTGGTTGTAAGTGATTTTAGCCATCTTGCGAAATCTGTAGCTCCCCAAATTAATCACGATTCTGTGTGAACACCGGTCCCATACTTCGGTCGAAATTTCTTCCCCATGAGGACTCGAACCAGCACTCTTTCCATAACGTAATCCAAAGGACGGCGATGAGTGTGAAGATGAATTCAAAACAGTGTTACATGAAATAACTGTACAGACACAAAATATTGGACTAATGTGGTCCAAATATTGGTTGTAAGTGATTTTAGCCATCTTGCGAAATCTGTAGCTCCCAAATTAATCACGATTCTGTGTGAACACCGGTCCCATACATCGGTCGAAATTTCTTCCCCGTGAGGACTCGAACCAGCACTCTTTCCATAACGTAATCCAAAGGACGGCGATGAGTGTGAAGATGAATTGAAAACAGTGTTACATGAAATAACTGTACAGACACAAAATATTGGACTAATGTGGTCCAAATATTGGTTGTAAGTGATTTTAGCCATCTTGCGAAATCTGTAGCTCCCCAAATTAATCACGATTCTGTGTGAACACCGGTCCCATACATCGGTCGAAATTTCTTCCCCCATGAGGACTCGAACCAGCACTCTTTCCATAACGTAATCCAAAGGACGGCGATGAGTGTGAAGATGAATTGAAAACAGTGTTACATGAAATAACTGTACAGACACAAAATATTGGACTAATGTGGTCCAAATATTGGTTGTAAGTGATTTTAGCCATCTTGCGAAATCTGTAGCTTCCCAAATTAATCACGATTCTGTGTGAACACCGGTCCCATGCATCGGTCGAAATTTCTTCCCCCGTGAGGACTCGAACCAGCACTCTTTCCATAACGTAATCCAAAGGACGGCGATGAGTGTGAAGATGAATTGAAAACAGTGTTACATGAAATAACTGTACAGACACAAAATATTGGACTAATGTGGTCCAAATATTGGTTGTAAGTGATTTTAGCCATCTTGCGAAATCTGTAGCTCCCCAAATTAATCACGATTCTGTGTGAACACCGGTCCCATACATCGGTCGAAATTTCTTCCCCCATGAGGACTCGAACCAGCACTCTTTCCATAACATAATCCAAAGGATGGCGATACGGCGTGGGAGAAATTTTCATGCCTGCATAATTCAAATAAATCGCCTGTCTAGAAGACGTACAAGACCGCACTCATATGTGTACCCTTTCAATTTAATTAGCTATGGAGTCAATATATTTCACTTCTCATTACTGTTGCAAGTAATTCTCTTGAGTAAGAGAGAGGGAGAGAGACGGAAGAGTAATTTATTTGCGCTAGACGTGAGCGATATGAAGCAAGATACCCTACATATAAAATATTTTAAACACACGCGAGAAAAAAAAAAACAGCGAATATACGAGACAGAACAGTACGGTCAGAAGCGTGTAGTACCGGGATTAATAAGAACTGTTCTGGAAAGTATGTTGTGGCTCAGGATTTATTGAATTCAGACGACCCGGGTTCAATTAGCAGCATTTCTGTCTTGAACCAATGGGCGGGGTTTAATTTCGGAAAAGGAACTGAAGACTTATGTTCCTTCCATGATGAATGGTTTATATCCCTTTTCTTGTGTTTGTTCTGTGTTGTTTCAGCGGTGGCCTTGCATCACGCTAAACCCAAAGTCATAGAGTCCCGCTACTTGAGAATGCCTAATACTTGAAAGAATATGAACAGACACGTTCGCAGTAAAATCTGAAAAGTTGTTGAAATGTGATTATCTGATAATTTATATGCAACGCATGTGTGGCCCAAAACAACAAGAAAACCACTAATTATTGGTTCAACGGGAATGTAATGAATAGGGACCGTACTTGGTCCCACGAAACTGCAAGATTAAATATTACTGGGGTTTTTAAGTGGACGACGTGCGTGCATCTAACAAGAGAAGTACTTGACTGATTGCTGACGAGACTCCTGTTTCGTCAAGTGGGGTAGAGCAAAACATGGCACTTTAACAATTACACTAGTATTTACAATTAAATTATTTACACTATGTACCAGTAGAACACGCTATTTTAACTATTTACACTATAATACAGAATGTAGATCTATATTAATCAAACATTATTATTATTATTACAATATTAAGCTCATGTACAGTGTAGTATATTGTATGTTTAGTGTACATAAAGTAAAGGACTGTGAAACGTTTACTACTTTCAAAAGCCGACTGTCGGAAAGACTGTTTTTCGTTTCTACTTTCGTAGAATATGGTTTTTATTTTTAATAGATACAGCGGGATATACGAAATTGGATCACAAACACAATGAAGATGTAATGGAAGAATTACAACTAGAACCTGTAATTAATCACGTAAAACATTATCAGAACAACTGGATAAATCATCTGCATCGCATGCGTAGAGATAGAATCCCAAAAGTCATGCTCCACTATCGTCCAAACGGGAAGAGATCTCTCGGTTGTCCAAAGAAGCGCTGGATTGAAAATTCAACTCTGAGATCGTAACAGGCCATTTGGCTTAATACTTGAAGGGAAGAAGAAGAAGATTTTTTAATAGAAATCCAAACGTTTGAGACGGGCAGGACATGTAGCATGTATGAGTGAATCCAGAAATGCATATAGCCTAGCTTATTAGTCGAAAGACCTGAGGGAAAAATACCTTTGGAAAAGCTGAGACGTGGAATTAAGTTATGTTTTATTTAACGACGCTCGCAACTGCCGAGGTTATATCACTGTCGCCGGTGTGCCGGAATTTTGTCCCGCAGGAGTTCTTTTACATGCCAGTAAATCTACTGACATGAGCCTGTCGCATTTAAGCATACTTAAATGCCATCGACCTGGACCGGGATCGAACCTGCAACCTCGAGCACAGGTCAGCGCTATACCGACTACGCTACCCAGGCTAACCCTAGATGTGGATGGGAGGATAATATTAGAATGGATTTGATGCAGGTGGGACATGAAAGACACGCCCTTTGGCAGAAAACTATAAATGAATATTGGAATAGTAATATACGTTACAAGAGCGGTATGTTGACGTTTTCATGTTCAAGGAAAAGATTGAAAAAGCGAAACGTAGTTGAGCTTTCTTAATTTCCGAGAACATGAAAACAAACATACCGCTCGTGTATCGTACATTATTTTGTGCGAAGATCGTTTATTACATACCTGAAAGAGGAATTTCTAATTAGTTGCAATGAAATCTCCATCTTGGTTTCTGTTCAATGACTGTAACTTTGAAAAACAAATATATCTATCTTCAACATTGTTTCTGTAAAATGTTTTCTGTGTTTACTATACTGCAGCAGGCCGTGATATACGTCTGTCTTTTTTTTTCTCCCAGTCTATGTTGAATCTTGTTGATTTTTTCACGGCTTCCTTAATGTTACTTGCATTACAAATGCAGTAACTTTAGTGGTGTTGTAGAGTTTACTTAATTTTTGCAAATATTTAAAAACAATAATTAACAGTGCAATTTAGGTGAAATTGCAGTGGTAAGTTTCCAATTTATAATTATTACTATATCGAACGTCTTTAAAAATAATATGTTAAAAACCTAAAGCAGTAAAATGAATATGACGCTTAAGCGGTAAGAATAGGGAAATTGTTATGTGTGTTACGTTGGGAATACTGAATGTGGTATTTCACACTTACCGCGAATTGGTTGTGTGCGAAAACCAAGCAAATACGCACGATCTCGCACAAAGTAAATTTAAATCTTAAAAAGTTAATTCTGCACAATGAGAATGTCAAACTGCAATAATACGAAATACACAGAAATCCTTGCGACAGTTGGTTGGCACACTCCTGCACGCAGATGTTTCCAGGACTCAGTTTCTAGAGAGCCTGTCATTTAGCTGTGACGTGAGACCCTTTGCTTTCAAGAGGTACTGTCGGAAATGCGATCGATGTCGAGGAAAGAGTTACAGGCCTAATTGGAAAGATGCTCACAGTCTAATGTACTTTAATCATTTGACCAAACAACTTCACAGACGTGTTTTCCATTGCAAGCAAAACATTTTTGAACTCTATTTTTCTTAATTGACCTCTCGCTGTATATCTTTCATCTTGCTTTATGTGAAAAATATTATTTTCTATGTAGATATAATCAAATAATCAAATACATAATCAATATCGTGGGACTTTCGTGAAGTTTACGAGTATATTAAAAGTTTTACATGAATCTGCCACATACCATGTTAAGAGTATTTAGGAGGCCTAGAAATTCTTTCAGAGTATCTTTGCATAACCAGTTTGCCATAATAATGATGAGTCATCTAAAGATTGCACCATTTCGTCTGTTTCCAGTCTCATTCAGTGAGTTATGGTTAGAAATCAGCAGGCTTTGACCTTAATCCAGTATATTTTTATCTATGGGGACACTTATAAGCCCTACCTCAAGCAACTTCAAGACATTTTGAGAATTTCTTGTAAACTATGAGAATATAAACAATTTAATTGAAGACTTATTACGTTATAGACTACTACGGAAACAGTAGATTATTATTATTATTATTATTATTATTATTATTATTACTATTATTATTATTATTATTATTATTATTATCATCATTATCATTATTATAATTGTTATTATTATTCATATTATCATTATTAATAATCATATCATATCATATATCATACCATATATTATCATATCATATCATATTATCATA
>JAJSOF020000009.1:5217055-5222055 GCA_025594305.2 Periplaneta americana
ATGATAGTGTAACATTTTTACGCAACTTTTTTTTACCACGAAATCACTAATACACTTGCGTTCTACCCAGCTACGACAGTATACAGGAGTGAAGCATTGAACATCTTTGAAGGGACTCGTCTGCCTAGTCAATAGGGTAATAAAATTTATGACCACCAGGCCAACACATCCTCGCACCCTCAAAAATTTTACAAAGAAAACTTGTTTTTATCTTAGTGACCTACTAGTATTTCGTACATTCCTTGAAAGCACTACTGTTTCAAAATATAATTTACATTAAAGTAGTGTGTCCAAAATATTATTTCCGTTTTGAACAGTAGCAGACAGTGTCCGTTTCCGCGTTGGACAGTTTCCGTTTCATTCAGGAAAAATTATATATAATACATATGGATTTCACCGGGACCAATAAATTGTTCCGAAATAGACAGGATTCCGGATTATTCAGGTTCCGATTTGAACAGGTTTCACTGTATATCTAACATATCTTCACACGTCATTAGACTAGACAGCAATTCGGAAGGCGGACGGCTACTAGATGCGCCGTAGCATGTATGGCATTTGATGCCACAAGCTTGAACAGGAGAACCAATCAGAATCAGTCAGTAACAGGTGCTTCTCGAGTTACTTTCTTCACGTGTGAGTGTTTTAAAACATCGAATAAGTAAAACTAACATATAGTGTGTGTGTAAGATAAATAAATGAAAGGAGATGCTATAAAAAGACAAGTACTGCACAGGCAGGCGCGGGAAATAGTGTTTAAGGTGTATAATTACACTCAGGGACAAAAAAAAAACCGGACACTTCTATATTTGCTTGTATTTTGTTGCCAATTATTTCAAAATGAAACAAAACCCATTTAAACAAAATAATGTTTCATTTAGCACCTTATACGACAACATTTGAAAAAAAATCTCTGATGAGAAAATTTACAAAAAATTACAAAGGGCGTATAACTATGGCATCGTTTGGTCTAACTATTTTTTCATTTTATGGTGCCTTAAACATTAAAAACTCTTTTAGTAACGGGTATTACCCCTCTGGCTTGAATAACTGCATCCATACGTCTTGGCATGCTCTCAATTTGGTTAGCAATGTCTTCTTGAGGAATAAGTTCCCATTCTTCGCCAAGTGCTCGCCTCAACTCTTGTAACGATTCTGGTCTCGGTCGTCTATTCTTAACACGCCGTCTCAGCATGTCCCACACGTGTTCAATTGGGTTCATGTCTGAACTCCTTGCTGGCCATGGAAGAACATGGATTCCCACTTCTTGGAGATAATCTCCGACCGCATGGGCAATATGCGGCCGTGCATTATCATGCATTAAAACAAAATTATTACAAATTGGCCAAATGGCACAACATGATCAGCCAAACATTCATTTATATACCTATCAGCTGTTAGTCTTCCATTTTCAACAAAAACCAACTCTGTACGAGCATCCGTACACACTCCTGCCCAAACCATCATTCCACCACCTCCATACGGCACATTTTCGGAAATGCAACACTGTGAAAATCGTTCTCCCCTCCTTCTCCGAACTCTTTCACGTCCATTAGGTGAGCACAGATTGAAACGGGACTCATCGGTGAACAGAACACAGCTCCACTGTCCATTTCTCAATCCCTGTGATCATTTGCAAAACGCAGTCGTTCAACTCGATGCATCCTGAAAGTCTGGGACCAGTTGCAGGTCTCTTGATATCAGTCCACTTGCTTTCAACCTCCTTGAACTGTTTTCGAAATTGGGAGTCCATGCATGTTAAAAATTGCTGGGCTACACTAGTAGCTGGCAGGTTGCGCTCCCTAAGAACTCTCAACACCATATACCTGTCTTCATTTGGATTTGTAGCTCTTCGACGGAACCTGGTCTTCTGGTATATTCTAGGGTCTCTCTATACCGTTTTATGGCATCATGGGTTGTGCTTCTAGCCATATTCATAACATTTGCAATGTAACGTACACTGCGTCCATCATCGTAAAGGGCTACAGCTCGAGCCACATCTTCAGGTCGCATCTTGTTGTAAGACAAATGTTACAACCCCACTTAAACTCAGAAAATGTAAAAATAAAGAAATAACGAATGATAACGATAATGAAGCACAAAATGGTTGAGACAAAATTAAAGCTGAGACTCCGAAAGCAAAATGGAAGTTGTAATGGCTTGTTTATAAAACAAAAAACAATCAACAATGTATACACGTCTCCATAACAACAGATGGCTACCATAATATTGTATGAGAAGATAATGTTTTGCAAAATACCAGCAAATAGTAAAGTGTCCGGTTTTTTTTTTGTCCCTGAGTGTATTTTAAAAACATTAACGAGCAGAACTCTGCCGGGCATCATGGTGCTGGCCGCAACGTTGCCAACGCGAAGGAGACGACTGCAAAAGCATGTGGTGTGGGTTTGCGAACCGTGCAAAGAATTGTTAGTGAAGGAAACAAATCTTTTAATGTGAGCGGAACTGCCATGTTTCGTTCCCCTGGAAAACATCCTCGTCGTGAAAAAACAGTTTCTGAATTACATGATTTTAATAAAAGTGTGCTGCGACGTACAGTATTATATATGTACCTTCGAGAAATCGACTCTGAAGAATCTGACGGGACTGATGAGGGAATCAGCGTCTTCGATTAAAACCAGATACTGAATATTTATTAAATCCTAATTTATATAAATGTGACCGAAGTGTGACAATATAACATGGTACTCGTAGTTATTGTTTTAGGGTATTTAACTAGCTAAAATAATTTGCGCCTAAAATAGACCTAAATACAATTTCTACTTAAATAGTGTATCATTTTTTCTAGTAATACACCGTATACATTTCGTATTAAAACTGTGTGATAAAATAATAATCTATACTAATAATAAATCTGTAGCCGAAATTTTTCTGGTAATTTTCGATTTTCCAAAAATAATTGGTCCTAAAATATATAATTAACCACCCTGAAACCGAAAATCGCATTTTTGAAATTTTTGTTTGTATGTCTGTCTGTATGTTTGTTACCTTTTCACGCGATAATGGCTGAACCGATTTATATGAAAATTGGAATATAAATTAAGTTCGTTGTAACTTAGATTTTAGGCTACATGGAATTCAAAATACTTTATTTAGAAGGGGGGTTATAAGGGAGCCTGAATTAAATAAATCGAAATATCTCGCTTATTATTGATTTTTGTGAAAAATGTTACATAACAAACGTTTCTTTAAAATTGATTTCCGATAAGTTTTATTCTTTACAAAAGTTTGATAGGACTGATATTTAATAAGATAAATGAGTTTTAAAATTGAAATAACGCCATCTAAGACGGTGCAATGAATTAAGAACAAATGACTTCGTCTATAAGGGGCCTTGGACAACAACAATCGAGACAGGGGCCTTGGACATCAACAATCGAAAGCTATTAAACATAGCCTACAGATAATGTTTCTGTGTTTGTATGAAGTAATATCAGAAGCTAAATTAACCGATTTGTATAATTAATTATTATTTCACCATTGGAAAGTGTAGTTTCTCTAGATGGACATAATGCTATAATGTTATTACTGTAACGTCTGAGTAAATCGAGGACAGGTAAGATTAAAAATAGCTTCTTATGCACAGAAAATTTGATAGGCTATTTTGTACATTCTTTTTCTGTATTTCTTAAAGTAATATTTATGTACCGTACACTCATTTTAATCTCAGAGAATTAACGAACAACGAGAGTGTATTGATTTCGTATGCAGTAATAGTACGTTAGCTTAGCAATCCATTATTTTATAATTCAAATTTTAACTATGCTCAATTGAATCGTGTTAAAATACATAAAATATATATGCAATAAATGCAATGCAAAAAAATTGGGTAATGAGCGAAGCAGATTATCTTGCGCTGTTGTAAAAGTTGTTCCCTGGATCAAATGTCCTATTTTAATTATGTAATTACTTTATATTTATTTCTAACAGGTGCAGCGGAGCGCAAGGGTACGGCTAGTAATAATAATAATAATAATAATAATAATAATAATAATAATAATAATACCGCACATAAAAATTTTAAAACTTGGTATAAGCATTATTAACAGGATGTAAGATTTGATAATGTTCTGCTAAAGGTTTTTCA
The DNA here is from genome assembly GCA_025594305.2 of Periplaneta americana. Lineage (NCBI taxonomy): Eukaryota > Metazoa > Arthropoda > Insecta > Blattodea > Blattidae > Periplaneta > Periplaneta americana. Next base: position 5,221,161 of record JAJSOF020000009.1, read on the forward strand.
TGCTTGCAGTAATCAACGGCAAAGGTCATTATTGTCTTTTTAAAATTGAAATTCTCTCCTCAGCTATTTGTATTGCGCGCGCGCGTGAAGTACGATGTGGCAATGCTGTACATTGCCTTTATCTGTCTCTCTCGACGCAAACGCTAGCAGCCGACCGCCTTCCGAACTGGCGTCTAGTCTACATGTGAACTGTTAAATGAGTGAGTAAAGAAATATCGTTTCGAAAATGTGCAATTATATCTGAGTATTAATAATCACAGAAATGCTTACGTTAATAAGCATATATCTTCTCTCTACTGCGGATGCATTGCTAATATTAATATCAATCATTTTAGTATATATGAACATATCTATTCTGAATAATTTAATAATGTTAATTTAACAGTGGGTTTAACATGATGTTAGGAGCAACAACAGTTGATGAAACATCTCTTCAGTTAAGTTTACTGTTAAAGTGCCTTAACGACATGTTAAATATTTAACAAAGGTTGATGAAACTGGGCCTAACATAATTATAATGTAAAACGAGAAAAAGAAACGTGTAAAGAGCAATAATTTTACCTCATATCATCTACTCCTCAGATGTGAATAGCTTCTGTAGTTTAAAGGGATCATCAGACGAAGGACTTTCTGCCTTCAGTGCAACTGCGCTTTTTAAGGATTTCACTTCTAGTGGAAACAGTAGCCAATTTGCGGCGTCTTTGACCATTTGACTGTAATCGAAATCTTGGAACAAGGAGAAGAATGATGGCAGAGGGCAAGAACACAATGAGAGTTACGACAAGGAAGTCTCTTTGAAGTTCAGTGTAGCGTAGAACGCAGATCGTATGGAAATTTAATTGCTTTCTATATCATAACCAACATTCAGAATCTGTTGGCATACTGTAAGTACAAC
>JAJSOF020000009.1:5224555-5279555 GCA_025594305.2 Periplaneta americana
AATCAACCAATAGCGAAATCGCACAACCAAACACATATAAACACAACACGCACATCCGGATGTTGCAACATAATTATTTAAAGCATGGTTGAAAAAAATAAAAAACTGTCACAAATTAAAGGAATATATAAATATCTATATATATAATTTGAACTGGTAATGGAAATTACGGGAAAACGGCTGAACGGATTTGAATAAATGACCCCTCATTTTGAAGCTTGGAACTCAAAGTTTTTCAGAAAAATAGTAGTTTTCAGTGAAATGTCAATTTTTCAACATAATTTTCCTATTTTCCAAAATCCATCTGTCGTCAGTTTTGAGAACTAGCTAATTGCACTTCAGAATAAAACAAAACCTACACTACAGTAAACAATATTACACGAAGGCCATAATCTGCAAGAATGCTGACATATTTAGAGCTCAAATTAAATTGGTTATTAAAAACTTAACTTATTAAAATAATTTACAAGTTCGATTCTGTGGTGCGTAATTTTCTGGGTACAGCTGTGTATTGGATATTAAACACTACAAAACTTGAGGTGGTTTGATGACATTATTACCATTAGAAATAAAATATTATTGTAGTTAATGCCATGATGTGACTATTTTTAATTAATTATACATAGTAATGCTATATTCATGATACGAAAGTGAAACGTTTTGGGGTTATATAAGTAGATGTAGAGAATAACTTAAATTAGATTTTGATTTCTATATTTTACTGAGTGGCGGCTACATAGTATATATAGTATATGTTACTGAAAGCAATAAAAATTACGTAAGATAATAATATTATTAAAAATCAAATATTTTTATAGTTATTAATCAAGTGGGGTTGGGTCTTTTTCATATATTTAATGGCGGTGTGGTGTAGATATTTATATGCGTGGTTCTCTTCAGCATTGGCTCGAGAGAGAGTATCTTTCAATATTATGGAAGCAAATAACATTCAGAATGTCTGGTATTCTTCATTGAAAATAAATCTGAAAAATGTTTATTTGAAAGTCTAATGAACTTAGTTTGCAGAATTTGCTGCACAAGCCACTAGTGTGACTATATTTCTGGGTAAAACTCATTACTTACTGAAACAAAACAAGAAGCAAAAATCAATTTAAATTGATTTGTTCTTAATAGGTAACGACGCAGAAGAACGGGTACACAGACCTGCGTTGTAAAATTCCTTTGCAGAACGAAAAGTTACATTTATTCCGATCAAATTTCTGCTCGTTTAAATGACAAAACTAAAATTCTTTAACAATTTATTATCGTAATACATTGCTCTCTTAAAGTGACTGAGCATATTGGGAATTAAATCAATGGCATTTCAAAAGTATACTATGTTATATTTTATAAGAAACAATTTTTATCTCAAAAAGGAAGAAAAAATGAACAAAATTATATTAAACATTTTTGTTTGAATAATCCTCTGAAATTAGTAACACTACTTATGGTTCATCTATATATAGCTGCAGCAGCTGTCTCTTTTTTTGCAACGAAACGATTGGAAGCTCAGCTCCAATTTCCACTGTAACTTACTACCAAATACTCGGAATCATACCCTTCTTGCACTAAAAGGTCGGGCATATTTTTTAACGTATCAAACAAACAAAACATTAATTTCACCAAAAAGTGGAGCCCTTCAAATGAGTTAATAAACGTTGGGGTAAATTTAAGTGTTGAATATTTTGCAAAAAGTAGAGAAAAAATGGGAGTATAAGGGTACAGTACATCAGTTATTCATAGATTTCAAAAAGGCATATGACTCGGTTAAGAGGGAAGTATTATATGATATTCTTATTGAATTTGATATTCAAGAAACTAGTTCGATTAATTAAAATGTGTCTCAGTGAAACATACAGCAGAGTCGTACGTTTGATGCTTTTCCAATTCACTGGAAAGACAGGAGATGCACTATCACCTTTACTTTTAACTTCGCTTTAGAATATGCCATTAGGAAAGTTCAGGTAACAGGCAGGGTTTGAATTGAACGGCTACATCAATTGTCTATGCAGATGACGTGAATATGTTAGGAGAAAATACACAAACGGTTAGGGAAAACACGGAAATTTTATTTGAAGCAAGTAAAGCGATTTGACAGAGAAGTAAATTGAAAAGACAAAGTATATGATTATGTCTCTGACGGGAATATTGTACGAAATGGAAATATAAATATTGAGATTTATCCTTCGAAGAGGTGGAAAAATTAAAATATCTTGGAGCAACAGTAACAAATATAAATGACACTCGGGAGGAAATTAAACGCAGAATAAACATGGGAAATGCGTGTTATTATCGGTTGAGAAGCACTTATCATCCAGTCTGCTGTCCAAAATCTGAAAAGAATTTATAAAACAGTTATATTACCGGTTCTTCTATATGGCTTGAAACTTGGACTTCACTCTGAGAGAGGAACATAGTTAAGGGTGTTTGAGAATAAGGTGCTTAGGAAAATATTTGGGGCTAAGCGGGATGAAGTTACAGGAGAATGGAGAAAGTTACACAACACAGAACTGCACGCATTGTATTCTTCACCTGACATAATTAGGAACTTGAAATCAGACGTTTGAGATGGGCAGGGCAAAATGGCGAATCCAGAAATGCTATAGAGTGTTATTTGGGAGACCGGAGGGAAAAAGATTTTAGGGAGACCGAGACGTAGATGGGAGGATAATATTAAAATGGATTTGAGGGAGGTGGGGTTTGATGATAGAGACTGGCTTAATCTTGCAAGGATAGGGACCGATGGCGGGCTTTGAGGGCGGCAATGAACCTTCGGGTTCCTTAAAAGCCAATAAGTTGCTGCCAATACTGAAGAAAAATAAGAAATATAACGAGTTTAGGACTATCAGCCTGATATCACACTCGGAGAAGATTCTCCTGCGAATACTGAATCGACGTTTATTTTCTAAGATGGAAGGACAGTTGGAAGAAGAGCAGTTTGGCTTCAAAAATAGGTAAAAGGTACGAGAGATGCAATTGGACTACTACGAACAATTGGCGAAAGATACCTAGAGAAGAGTAAAGAAGTGAACTGTATATAGTATTTGTAGACCTAGTAAAGGCTTTTGACAGAGTGTATTGGTAAAACACTGATGGAGATCCTGAAGAAAATAAGTGTGGATTGGAAAGAACCTTTATATGAAACAACGAGTCAAAAGTAAGGTAGGAGAAGAAAATGTCAGAAGGAATGAAATATGGAGAGAAGTACGACAAGGATGTCCTTTGTCACCTACCCTGTTCAACATAATATAATTGGAGGATTTGGTGAAGAACTATTTTTTGAAACATGAGAGGAGTGATAGTATGAGGAAGAAAAATGAAGTACATAAGGTTTGCTGATGATATGGCGTTGTTAGCAGAAGAGGAAATGATACTAAGGGATATGCTACTGGAGCTAAATGACAGCTGTGAGCAGTATGGGATGAAGATAAATGCAAACAAGACGAAGAGCATGGTCATAGGAAGAAAATTACAGAAGATAAACTTGTGAATTCTAAATGAGGCAGTAGAGCAAGTGGACAGCTTCAAATACTTGGGGTGTACTATAAGCAGTAACATGAGCTGCAGCCAAGATAGCAATGACCAAGGAAGCTTTTAATAGAAAAAAGGGGCATATTCTACGGACCTCTGGAAAAAGAACTACGGAAGAGACTAGTAAAGTGCTTTGTATGGGGTGTAGCATTGTATGAGGACAGAAACATGGACATTATGACAAAGTAAAGAGAAGCGAATAGAAGCATTTGAAATATGGATATGGAGAAGGTTGGAGCGTGTGAAATGGACAGACAGAATAAGAAACAAAGCTGTGTTGGAAAGAGTGGGTGAAGAAATAATGATGATGAAACTGATCAGAAAGAAGAAAAGGAATTTGTTGGGTCACTGGCTGAGAAGAAACTGAGTTCTGAAGGATGCACTGGAAGGAATGGTGAACGGGAGAAGAGTTCGGGGTAGAAGAAGATATCAGATCATAGACTACATTAATATATATGGATCATATCAGGAGACTAAGAGGAAGGCATAGACTGCGTGTTATCACCGCTCCTCTTTAACCTGGTCTTAGATGCAACTCTAAGAAGAGTGAATGTTTCCCCTAGAGGAATCCGTTGGGGGCTCTCCGGTAGACTAGAAGATCTAGACTATGCGGACGATATCTGTCTCTTAGCTCATTCCTTTAAAGATATGAAAGCCAAACTGCAACAATTGGAAAAGGAAGCACAGAAGGTGGGTCTTCAAATCAATATTAATAAAACCAAAGAATTGCGCATAGGTACCAATCAACCTACTCTTCTAACTCTAAGCAGCGGCGTAATTGAAAATATGAAGAAATTCTCATATCTAGGCGGTATAGTCTCCCAGAATGGTGGTACAGATAGCGATGTGAGAGTAAGAATAAAGAAGGCAAGATATGCCTTTGGGCTGCTAAAGCCTATATGGAAGAGTGCTGCCTATACAATAAATACTAAACTGAGAATTTTTAACACAAATGTCAAATCCGTGCTTTTATATGGCTGTGAAATCTGGAAAATAACTAAAACTATTATCAATCAACTACAAGTTTTTATTAATAGATGTTTGAGAAACATATTAAAAATATTCTGGCCGGTCCAGATATCCAACGAAAACCTATGGTTAAAAACTAAACAAAAACCAGTTCAATTTGAAATTCGGCATAGGAAGTGGGGATGGCTGGACACACACTTCGCCGACCTCCACATGCCCCGCCAGGAAGGCATTGGATTGGAATCCGCAGGGCAGCAGAGGAATTGGCAGACCCAAGATAACATGGAAACGAACTGTTCTCACAGAAGCAAAAACGATGGGGAAGACATGGAGTGAGATTAAGGAGTTGGCCAGGAATAGAGTCAGATAGAGAAGCTTTCTGAGAGCCCTATGTTCCACCTAGGAATGATGGGAATATTGATTGATTGAAGAGGAAGGCATAAAATAGGAAAGACTGGAGAATGTTGGGTTTGCAGTGAAAGATCTCCTCTTGGGCAGAACACTATGAATGAATATGTATATCTTCACAAGCTATAGAATAGTCCAAAATAATAATAATAATAATAATAATAATAATAATAATAATAATAATAATAATAATAATAATAATGTACTGATTACTACATATGTTCTCCAGTTTAGTCAAAATCGATCTGCACATAGATAAGTTATAATAGAAGTCGCAGATAGATTGTTTATTTTTTCCGAAACCAGCAAGTGAGCCACGATCTTGCACCGTTTAAGTGAAGGGGATTATATAGCGGCTTGCATTATTCAAACACCTGTTAACTAATCCGTCCATTAGGATCGTTGAATATTTAGAAGGCTGAAGTTGAACCGGAGAGACCAAGACGCTGCGTTTCGCGTTTCCACGCAGACTGGAAGGCCAAATTAATGGATACAGGCTTCTTTATGCCTCATTAGTAGTTACCCGTGTGAGACATTGTGAGAGTGCTGCTGTCTAGACGTAACGTCTTGAAAGACACCTCCGTCATACTGCGGACAACATGCCTTGTGTAGGACTATGTCTTGTTGCATGAGCCACACGAAACATCATATAGCTACAAAACAGAAGAAAACTATTCACACGCTGCCATTCCCAACTCTCATGCATATAATAATAATAATAATAATAATAATAATAATAATAATAATAATAATAATAATAATAATAATACTTACTGGCTTTTAAGGAACCCGGAGTTTCATTGCCGCTCTCACATAAGCACGCCATTGGTCCCTATCCTGAGCATATTAAATCCAGTCTCTATCATCATATCCCACCTCCCTCAAATCCATTTTAATATTATCCTCCCATCTACGTCTCGGCCTCCCCAAAGGTCTTCTTTCCTCCGACCTCTCAACTAACATACTATACGCATTTCTGGCTTCGCCCATACGTGCTACATCCCCTGCCCATCTCAAACGTCTGGATATAATGTTCCTAATTATGTCAGGTGAAGAATACAATGCGTGCAGTTCTGTGTTGTGTGACTTTCTCCATTCTCCTGTAACTTCATCCCTCTTAGCACCAAATATTTTCCTAAGCACTTTATTTTCAAACACCCTTAACCTATGTTCCTCTCTCAAAGTGAGAGTCCAAGTTTTACAACCATACAGAACAACCGGTAATATGACTGTTTTATAAATTCTAACTTTAGATTTTTTGACAGCAGACTGGATGATAAAAGCTTCTCAACCGAATAATAACAAGCATTTCCCATATTTATTCTGTGTTTAATTTCCTTCCGAGTATCATTTATATTTGTTATTGTTGCTCCCAGGTATTTGAATTTTTCCACCTCTTCAAAGGATAAATTTTCAATTTTTACATTTCCATTTCGTACAATATTCTCGTCACGAGACATAATCATATACTTTGTCTTTTCGGGATTTACTTCCAAACCTATGTCTTTACTTGCTTGAAGTAAAATTCCCGTGTTTTCCCCAATCGTTCGTGGATTTTCTCCTAACATATTCACGTCATCCGCATAGTCAAGAAGCTGACGTAACCCGTTCAATTCCAAACCCTCTCCAAATGATTAATAATAATAATAATAATAATAATAATAATAATAATAATAATAATAATAATTTATTTATTCTGGTGGTGATAAAGCCAACATGCTTTCTCTTCCACGCCACCAGTACTATATAGGCCCTACAGTAGTTTTATTTTGTCTGGCAGAGTTAAGACCATAAGGCCTTCTCTTCCACTCAACCAGGTCTGAATTATATACATGAAATATATAAACAGAATACAAAACAATACAAAAGAAGATATCTTAGAGATTAGATAAAATAAAGTAGAAAATTACAAATAATCAAGATCAGTCACATAATATAAGAAAAATATACAGAGTGTCCGAAATTGATGTATATACTTGAAACACTATTTCTCAGCAACGAGACGAGACAGAAGTACGATTTTTGCGGTTTTGTATTCCTTAAGCCCGTACATATTCAAAATTCCCCCTTCCGTCACAGTACACTCCCAACAACGACGTACAACAGAGCGACACACCGACTGGATTGTTGCTGATGGAATATCATTACAGGCATGTTCAATCTGAACTCTCAGTTCCTCTAGTGTTTGTGGTTTTGTGGCGTACACTGTGTCCTGTAGAGCTCCCCATAGGCAGAAGTATGGAGGGGTTAAATCCGGAGATCGAGGCGGGAACTCCGCAGCACTTCCTCTTCGTCCTATCCATCTCTGGGTCGTCCTCATTTAGTGCGTGAACAAGTCTCGGAACGTAAGGCTTCCATTTTTGAGTTCGCAAAATTTGATGAACACTGGATTTGCTGATACCATCTCATGAGAACATTGACTTCTTTGGTGATTGTGCAAAAGTCTGCATGACTGCATCAACACTCTCGTTATCGGTGGAACTTCTCTTTCTTCCGCACCGTCCTTTCAACACATCTTGTTCCGTTCCGTCGACTTCAAACTTGTCTGGGATCCTTGTGATACTTAACCTTGTTGGTGGTTGTGTTCCAAATTCAACCCTCCGACGTCGTTGAACCACAAGAACTTTCTCCACTTTCCAATAACATTTCAGTATCCACTTACGTTCATCGAACGATAATTGCACCGCCATGTTTGTTTATAAACAGATGAACATGTTTCCATGCTTTCTACTGCCTTCTGAATCATAAACCGCAAAAAACCGTATTTCTATCTGATTTCTTTGCAGTGAAATAGTATTTCAAAGAGTATATACATCAATTTGGGACACTTCGTGTATACAATTTATAAGACAAACTGCTCCAGATAAACTCGACGATTACATAATATATTATGGAATACTTAATGAGAATACAAAAAATTTAGATGATAACGAATTCATTTGAGATAAATATACAGTTATATACAGACGTGGACAAATTATTAACAAAATTGACGATTTTTATGATAATTCTGTTTACAAAATTTGACTTTTTAATTTAAACTACAGTTAACAATTTTGCATATTTCCATCATTACAGTAGACAGAAATATGCAAAAATGTCAACTGTAGTCTAAATTGAAGAGTCAAGTTTTGTAAAAATATATAATAAAAATCTTCAATTTTGCTAATAATTTTTAAATTAGCAAAAATATCAACTGCATTGAAGAGTCAAATTTTGTAAAAATAAAAAAACAAAAATCTTCAGTTTTGCTAATAATTTGGAAATATCCAAAATGTCAACTGTATTCCAAATTGAAGAATCGAAGTTTGTAAAATATACAATAAAAACTTTCAGTTTTGCTAATAATTTGTCAATATGCAAAAATATCCAATGTAGTCCAAATTGAGGAGTTAAATTTTTAAAAATATACAATACAAATCTTCAATTTGGCTAATTATTTGGAAATACACAAATATGTCAACTGTAGTCTAAATTGAAAAATCATATTTTGTACAAATATATAATACAAATCTTCAATTTTGCTAATAATTTGTCCACGTCTGTAGTAGTAATAGGAGAATACATGTGGGTTATAAGACATAAAGGGCCATATTCATAGATATTCTTAGCGCGGGCTTCTGGTGGATGATCAGCGAACTAACTTTTTTCGTATTCATAAACCAGTGTTAGCGATATGATATGATATGATATGATATGAATCGTGTACAAGTAATCAGTCGATAGCCGGGACTAGTTTAGCACGCTCGTAGCGCGGGCTAGCGAAATGTCTATGAATAGCATCCAAAGAGTTGAACAGCAAAAACGTACTACATAGAATACAGATATAAACGATTATGTAAAATATCAAAATAACAGAAAAAAAATGGGAAGGAAAGGAAGAGACAGGAAAAAAACTTGGTCTGTGAAGCAAATTCTTTAGAAACTTCCGCAAGAGTCTAGTTCTGTTGAATAAAACGTTTCTAAGTAGAGTGTACTTAAAAGGTTTTAGACTCAGACTGCTCCTGATTTCCTGTGACAAGGAATTCCAGGAACGGGCTGTGTGTATTGTGAAGGAAGCAGAGTAGAGAGATGTTTGATGATATGGAATTGATAGAACAAGGTTATGCTGTGAACGTATATCACGGTTGTGGTGGGATGCTAAAGGAACTACATCCGTAAATAGGTGTGGAATTATTTAGAACCTGATACAGCAAACAGAGTGAAGGAACTGAACGTCTCTCTCGTAAATGAAGCCAAGATAATTGTAAGAAATACTCGGAGGCATGATCATAGCGATGGCTGATTTTTTTATTGGGTTATTTTACGATGCTGTATCAACATCTAAGTTATTTAGTGTCTGAATGAAATGAAGGTGATAATGCCGGTGAAATGAGTCCGGGTTCCAGCACCGAAAGTTACCCAGCATTTGCTCGTATTGGGTTGAGGGAAAACCCCGGGAAAAACCTGAACCAGGTAACTTGCCCTGACCGGGATTCGAACCCGGGCCACCAGGTTTCGCGGCCAGACGCGCTGACCGTTACTCCACAGGTGTGGACTAAAGCGATGAAAAGAGACGGAAAGACAGACATATACGTTGATGGACGGATGAGTGAGAGGACGAAAAAAAAAACAGATTGAAAACAGTTATATAGAAGAATAATTATCTGTTGTAATTGCACGAGTGCTATTTCATTTTATTGATAATTTCACGAGCCGGAATTATGCTAATAAGATGAAACCACGAGTGCAATTTAATAAGATTATTCAACGAATAAAGTTAAATAACTTACAAAACCGAATTACTTACGTAAATGATAATAATTATTACAAAACACAGCAATAAGACATTATTATGTTTCTTTGTAATGAAGTTCTAAAACAAACTGCTATTTATCACGGCTTACTGAATACTATTGCCAACTACTCGGAGCGGAAATACGAAACAACAATACTTAACCTCAAAAGTGAGATAAGCTGAAATGTTACATCAACAGAATAAAAACAAGAAGGGTTTTTACAGATATTTATTAGTTGAAGTTACAGTTATTGAAAATGCAATTTTCAAATTAAATTTTGTTGGCATTTCTTGATTTTCTATGATTAACACTGAAGTATTGCACGAGGCGTCTTATCAGATCAGACGCTTCCTTAAAGAGCTTGAAACACAAATGAATAACTGGATTGGTAGTTAATTTGATTGGCGGATGGACGGATTTTTTAATTAGTGGGTAGGTGGAAATGTTGGCGTTTGGGGAATGTTATGGAATGATGTAACAGGAGAACACCAATTGGTAGAGAGGAAGTATTGATGAAAGAAGTTCAACGTTCAAAAATAATTTATTTCGAATTCAACGGACATGTACATATACACATATAATTATTCATAGTATTTTATTTTTAGACCTTAAAATTTGTCTTTGCATAAAATTAACCATAACGTAACTTTTTAACTTGCATTTAATATAATATATACACATTAATTAATTATGAAACGCGACATTTGCGTGACCTGGTATTGTTATTGTCGGATTGTCTCCATTCAAACAATCCATTCAAACCACAGCAACTGAATAGAGTTCAGAATCATAATCAACGCACTATAATAGACTTTATTATCTTTTTCATATATATCTATATTACTTGCAATATTTTCTCTTTTAAATTCTAATCTTTATTTTGATTTGCAGTTAAAATTAATAATAGAACACTCATTTTTGTTATTATTTTGTAATCAAAGTCCTGCCGCTTCGTCATTTCAAAATAAACAGTTGCCTGCTACTTACTCTGCAGCTGAAGTCTCTTTTTTACAGCTTCACTTTTTAAAATACGAAAATAAACACTTTAATCATAACTTTAGCATCATGAGCATAAAGATACGACATTTAATGGAAAGTAAAGTCTCATTCACAATAAAAATGAAACATAACGTAAGCGTTACCTTAACGTTACAGTAAAATCAAGAAGTCATACCATCATTCACGATGGGAACATAAACATAACAGCAAACATACTTGGTAACCATGGAAACATAACAACGACGCCATTTCCTCATATTCTGTCGTATACTTCAGCGCACCACGATTGTGTTCTGTTTGCAAATCACGTAAGCATAAGCATGAAAGTTTGGAGTTTGCAAACTTCCATGTTAACGTCTTACGGTAATGTTTATGTCAATGCTTATATGAATCATTGTGAATGATCCCATTTGGTAGCCTGGGCGCAAACTTCTGTGTTTATGTTACGGTTATGTTTAATTTTCATTGTGAATGGGCCTTAAACCCTGACAATGCAGGAATACATTTGAAATGAACGATATAATGAAAATGAAAAATACTTTCTCATTATACGTTTTATACAATAAATAAAGTGCCATTCTTTTGATTGTTCTTCACTTTATTTAGGGAAGGTTCTTAATGTTGTCTTAAAGTAGGGCCTACTTGCTTGCGAATGGACTATAGACTTCGTTCCCGAAACCTACGGATATTTTTCAGACGATTAAGTTAAATGTTTTGTTTTATAACTTTTAGTGGGATATTTTACGATGGTTTAACAACTGCTGTATTTATCTAGCGTATGAATGATATGAAATTGATAATGCCTGCGAAATGAGTCTTGGGTTCAACTCCGAATTTGTTCCTAATGGGTTGAGAGTAACCCCTGCTAAAACCTCGACCAGGTAACTTGTCCCAACCAGGGTTTGAACCTGGAACCGCTCGTTGCACGATCAGGCACGCTAACCTTCACTCCGCATCTATGGACTTGTTTTATAACAATAATGTAACACGCACAATGTGCATTATTAAGTTATTTATCTAAACATAATCTTGTTAATGAAACAGTCCTTTCAGCAGGACATAACGTGGTATCGCCCACAAAACCCGCTACACAGTTCGCGAACACAGTCAAACCCAGTGAATGATATCTCTTGTTCATGTGGAAACCATGGGTCGCGAATCGCATCAAAGTATGTCTCAGTTCATAGTTTGCTTCGGTCCAGTCTGAAGACATCATAACAAGACAATTTGTTGTTTTATGTAGAACTTTATATCTTTAGCCGTTTTTCTCAAGAGCTATAGGCCTACTATTGATAGCATATTTTTTCAAATAAATTTAATACTTTGTAAAAATATTTTGTAAAATAAAAGGTATACAGGTAATTCATTTCGAAACTTCCCAATCTAAATAACTATTTACATTGAATTTAATTAAACAAAAAACACGTCAATTTAGATATTGAGGGAAAGTTTAAAACCAGTCTTAATTGCACATTAGTTTTCAAATTGTATCCCTATTTTATGATTCTTAAATTTTAAAGAGTATGCAATTTTTTATAAATCTTATTAATTTGTTTTTGCATATTTTGTTTTCTATCGTCGCCTGGCAACCTGGAGTGTTGTTATTATCAGTTGATTGTAGGATTTTTTTTTTCGTTGTTGGTAACTCTATAGCATCTATTAGATGCTTTATGGTTGTGCTAACAGATGGAGTTACTTGTCAACAATGTGACGCTGAAACATGTGTTTAGGTTACTGCCCAGCGACAGTCCTGATGTATTTTTATATTTGTGATGATTGGTTAATTAATATTAACCCGGCACACTCACAATCACACTCACATTCATACAAATTTCCAGACTCTAGACACCCAAGGAATTCCTCTTCTTCAAGAAAAATTCACCTAGAGCTGAGCCCGGGAATCGAACCCGGGACCTCCTGATCTGGAAGCCAGCATGCTGACCAACAGATTGTAGGTTGAAAACAGTTTATTTTGGATAATTTTCTAAATTTAATCAATAAGGATCATTTCTCTTCTCTCTTGAAGAGTATGCAACATTTTAAAATAATTTAATACACAAACACAAATATTAAATCAAATCTGTGTTGTTTGGGTAAAGGGAAATGTCATAAAAATGAGTTTGGAGATAAATGAAAATTAAACTTCGGACCCTTATTGCAAATAATTTTCTATATAAATAAAACACGTCAATTGCTAGTATTTTTTTTATTTTTGCACACCACTTGTATAATTTAACTTGCGTGGGGGACAAAATTCCATCTGTACAAAAATGACTTATCCCCCTTTGCTGGAAGACCACAGAATGTTCAATAAATCTTTGTAGCTTTGTTTTGTCTACAGTTCTAATTAACAAAAATAACAATCTAGGTTGCCAGGCGACGACAGAAAACAAAAGATGCAAAAACAAGTGACTGAGATGTATGTACAATTGAAAAGTCTTTCAAATTTAAGTACCAAAAGATGGGATGCCATTTGAAATTTAAAAGTGGGGGAGGCTGGGGATGAGGGGGTGAAACCAAATATGTAATTAAGACTGTTTTAAACTTCCTCCTCAATATCAAAATTGATGTTTTTTGTTTAATTAAATTAAATTTAAATTATATTGGTTATTTAGACTGGGAAGTTTTGAGATGAACACTCTTTATACAATTTAACAGCGAACTATTTTCTGATTTTAAAAATGGAAAAGGATAATGTTCGGACAGATTTTGAGAGAATCGCTGTTTTGTACAATCTACTGCAAAGGATTTCAAATACTCACATATTGGTTTTTAAATAAGTGTTTTTGTATTTCATGTGATACTTTCCGAATGAATTTGTTTGCGAGTAATATGATGTACCAATTAAAACCGTGTAAGTAGAGAAATATCGGGGAAATGGCTGTACATTGATGGATGAACCGACACATAGCTGAAGTCGTGCGTCAGAAGGCAAAAGAAGCACCAAAATATAAATTTTTAGGTTATGATTGATTCATATATAGGATTTTATAATTGTTTTATTTTGGTACTGCCGAAATACAGGGATGAATAGTTGCGTATATTTTTCGATATTCAAAGGAAGTAAGTCATAAAACTGTGTGCAAAATGGAATATCCATCTCATCACATCTCAAAATGCAGATTTTGGACTTATTTCTTTCTGACTTCTGAGGTTTGAAGTGCCAGAAATATTTTATTTTTTTTTTTTGCCATCAAGGATGCGAATAAAATATACAGTGTTACTATAAATGATCTTTCCGATTACAAATTTTAATAACTATCGTTAGGAGACACTTGAAACATGATATTGGTATCGATGGAAAGAGAAACTCAAATATTTTTTGTTATGTTGGTGAACCTGTCGCATATTTATTAATTTCGTTCCTAGGAGACGATATAACATAAAAATGGCTGCAAACGAAGACAGGAGGGCATTTTGTGTGCTAGTTTTCACATATCCCAGTCTGTTGTCACTGTACAACGCAATTTTAGAAGAAAATTTGTTGTTGATCCACCCAGTGGGCCCAGTATCCGTGAGTGGTACGCTGACTTCAAAACGAGGGGATGCATCTGTAAGCGGAAGTCAACCGGTCGTCCATCAGTAAGTGAGGCAAATATGGAGCGTGTGAGAGAGATGTGAGAAACGAACTGAACTGAATACACGACTTCCAAGGAGATTGATTGGACATGCTGGCCGTGAAGATTTAGAATGTTTGCATTGGCCTCCACGTTCCCCCCACCTCACTTTTTCTGATTTTTTTCTATGGGGTTTTATAAAATAACAAGTGTATCAGCCACCATTACCACCTACCATTGAGGATCTTCGTGTCCACATCACAGAGGCCATTGCACAGGTGGATGGTCCAATTCTACAACAATTCTACAACGTGTATGGCAGGAAATTGACTACAGACTTGATGTGTGTCGTGTGACACAAGGAGCTCACATTGAGCACGTGTGACTTACTTACGGTTGTGAACCAAATGTTTCTGTTTCATTTTCTTTCATTTAAAAATGGTCGGAGTTTCTGTTGCTGTTGATACCAATTTCACGTTTTCTAATTTTTTCTGATTTTAGAGTAGCACATGTGATTTAACCGAATGGTAAAGGTAAAAAAAAGGTAAAGGTATCCCCGTAACATGCCATGAAGACACTTGGGGGGGGCATGGAGGTAGAGCCCCATGCTTTCCATGACCTCGGCACTAGAATGAGGTGGTGTGGTCGGCACCACGCTCTGACCGCCTTTTACCCCCGGGAAGGACCCGGTACTCAATTTTATAGGAGGCTGAGTGAACCTTGGGGCCGTTCTGAAAGTTTGGCAACGAGATAAAATCCTGTCACCACCTGGGATCGAACCCCGGATCTTCCAGTCCGTAGCCAGCTGCTCTACCAACTGAGATACCCGGCCGCCGAATGGATAACAAAAAATATTTGAGTTTCTCTTTCCATTGATACCAATATCATGTTTATAAGTGCCTCCTAACGATAGTTATTCAAGTTTGTAATTAGAAAGATCATTTATAGTAACACCACAATCTACTATATACAGTCGCGAAGCTTGAGGTGATTTTTTGCAAATCTCGTGATAAAGTGCTCCAAGCGGTTAGCAACTAGAAACAATAGGACTGTCCACGGTCGACTTTGGACTAAATCGTATTTCCATCGAGTGCTAGCTCGTTGCGTATTTCACATTGATGCTTGTGAAATGTTCATTGGTTGTAATGAAAATGTTAATGGCTAAAATACAATAATTGGAATAATTATATTTTACTAGAGACGTAGAAAAATTAAGTTTGTTTTAATGAAATTTATTGATCACGTTTTATTTTCAATTCTGGTGGGATTATTATTGCTTAGGCCTACTTTTTTTTCAAAGGATATGTTTTTAATTATAGCTGTTAATTTTGTTGTTATTTTTATTTGTTACTTTACTAGAGACGTAGAAAAAGTCTGTTACAATAAAATTTATTGATCACGTTTTATTTCCAATTCCGGTGTGATTATTATTGCTTAACCTCATCCCACTTTGTTAACTACGTAAGCCTACACTACAAGTACCGGTACATGTACATAAGTTAATCCATTAATTCATATTTCCATTATTATTGTTGTAAAGGGAAATGCAAATTAATATTTATTGGTTTCATAGTTAATTATCGCTATAATCTTGAATGAGTGAAGCGATTATAGTAAATTTCAGTTCGTTTTGCACAAACAAAAATAATATTAACCTATTTCTTGCAGGTATCTTCGAGTTTAAGGTGGAATTTAATATACTTCATTAAAATAATAAATTAACTTTATGCATTTAATATTTCAATAATGGAAGGAAGGTGTTAATTTTTCCAAAAGAACACAAGAAAGTGTAACATATTTTGTCGGCTGCTAGGAGAGATCTGCGATGATGAGGCGATAGTAGCGATCCTAGTGGTGGGCAACTATCCATGTTTGCATTTTTACTTATATGGAGCTTCGCGACTGTATAAAGTAGACTGTGGTAACACTGTATTTACTGTACTTGAAAAATTCGAAATAGATTTTCGCATAATCACAATCCTTTCCCTATAGTTCGTATAATGAGACAGCAATTCATCATTTATATTCTTAATTTATGACGTAAGAATTGAAAAAAAAAAACTTTTAAATTAATTGAACGCTCATGCAATCATAGATTTATTCCGTGTAACTCCCAGAGTAAGAAGCACTGCAAAGAATTGCATTGGAAAACAATTATAAAAGTTTATGAGTACAAAATGAAGTCGTCATATAAAATGTATAGGGTGGGTTCAGTATTTGGAATATAAGACGAAACTAGCAAATATTTTACAGTAAAATTCATGGTGGAAACCTTGTAACTGCTTGAGGAATGAAGGAGCACTGCAAATTTATGAAGGTCATTACCACATCTTTATGTACAGACTTTGGAAGTAGAAGTGGTACATAAAGATTGTCTTGTTTATATTTGCGTTTTCATCGTGGTACGTCGTTGCGTTGTATCTTCTCAAAATCTCACTATAGAATATCTTTGAAAAATCACAATTAGTTATTTTGCACCACTTTTTTTTATAAACGCACAATCCTTATTCACTGAGCACCTAACCCGAACCTATAACTACAGTAAATTTTATCACTACATTTTCTTAAATGTATTTCTAACAGTACAAGATTTGTAATAGATTAACGCACAATAAAACTGCGTCCCCGTAGACTGACATATTTCATATTAACAAACCTCAACTATATAAAATTGTTCGTTTACTTGCAGGAAGTAGAAAATTTCTTCCACGTGGTTGGAATGGTAAATATTTCATAGTTGGATATTTTGTTATAGGGGAAGCAACGGTGATGATGTTCTCTCAACGGAATCTTTGCAGGGTTGGACCCACTGGTTTGAGTAAGTGTATTATATTTGTATCCCACTAGTTATATGTACAAACAATAAACATTTAAGATAAGTTAAATAGATAAGTTAAAAAACTTACAAGAAAAGCAAATATTTGAAAGCCCAAGAAAAGTTTAAATATTCATATTAACTTTATACTTTTATTATTACATTTAAGAACAATAATAAAATTACTGTATAAAAACCTTTGGAAAATCCTACCGATATACTCATGGACAAAAAGAGATTTGTTTCTAAGCATTGTAGCTAGGTTCGCTTTTATCCAGCAGTTACTTGTGTCCCTGCTTACTGGATCACATCCTATAGCTTAAACAGCGACAGAATGTGATCCAGGAGGCAGGGCTAATGTCACAAATAGATGTCGATTCTTAACTGCAATCGAAATCTACATTATTATGATATAATGGAAACACCAGTTTAAGTGATTACAATTATTTGTGTTTATCAATGTTGTAGTATCGGCGGTAAGTATGATATAATAATGTTTTTTAGACTCTAGCTCTGTCCTTTTTATCGGAACAAACATGACGGCCAATTGTATCAGATTTTATCTCACTATTTATGGACTCCGAATGAAGTAACAATAGATGAGTCTTAAATATGCGATTTCATTATTGAAGGTGCAATTTCCAGGCTTTGTAATAGCAATACAGCTATGATTCTGTGACATAGGCTAATTATTCTTTCAAACACAGATTTTGATGGAGTTATAGAGTACATTTTTTAACCGTTTCACATGTGTTAATTTTTATCCATGTATATTTTAGAATATTTTACAAAAAAATAATATCGTGAGTAAAGTTGATTGATATTCTCTTGGTGATATTCTAATTTTTATTTCTTGTAATGAAAAGCATATTACAAATCTGATTGTACTAGTACGGATTTGAGTATTTTAAAATTATGTTAATGTAATAATTTTGAGAATTACTTTAATGGTTATAACCTAATAAAATTCTTCGAGTAAGTATAAAATGGCATAAATAAGAACCGTTATACTTTTGATAAGTATTATATAATACTTACTATTAACTTATATCTATAAATATGAGTGAACATCATCACGTTAGATGTTGCCCTGAACACATTGGAGACAATATTCTCTATACAATAATCTGGTGTATTTATATTCACAATAAACGTAAATTTTTATTAACGACAAGATAGTGGCAAGGTTGTGATTATTTATTTTGGAAGCAATTTCTTATTGAACGTTCCTTATGGTGTTGTATCGAGTTCAGAATTCAGGAAACACAAACAAAGATCAAATTAACCTGTTCACTAAATACGAAGCGCTAAAAAATCTTCAGACTATAAGCTATTATATAAAATCAGGGAATAAAGCTTCGTTTTTATTTAAATGGTATTAAATTGGACTATATCCCTTACGTTGATTGTGAATATATTCTGAATTGCCTTTCTCAACGATTTATGTGCCACCACTTTTCGTCTATTATTTCAGGACAGACAAGAGAAAGCTTAAGAAAGCTGTGAAGTTTTCACTGGACTCATTTTTTTTTTACTATGTTCGTCGCAGATGTTTGATGTTTTTGATTCACGACTGATGTTCAATTACTTTCAAAACGCAAAACCATGATTTGACCAAAGCTGTCAGTTGCCTCAGAGCTATTTTTGGGAAATTCCAGAATGTCCCATTATTTGGGATGTGTCACACAATTTGAGGCAACATTACTCATATTTTGGAAACTTCGTGAATTCGGTTGGATGTTTCAGTCAAGAGGGCTAATTTTTAGCTCAGGTTCTTTCGTAATATACCGATTGATTTTCATAAGACTAAATAATTTTGAGCATCGATATTTCTTTTAAATATTGTTTGTTTAACGTCTGAAAGATTGCCAGATTGAGGGCAAAATTAATTTTTTTGTCTTGATGCTGATGAAAGATATATTTTATTTCAAGATAGAATGAGAAAATGTCGTTTATTGCTGTTAAAGAAACAAATATATTTGCTCCTATACAACATACGTTCAACTGAGTCCGTTTTCAATTGCAAACAATTGCGGAAATATCTTACATTGCACTATATCATTATCACAAAATATGAAATAGAAAAATCGTAGTATTAAGATCGCTATGTGGTATAATGAATTACATTAAAATAAGAATTTGATTCATCTTTAATCAGAAAATAGATTAAGACGAAGAAACGTATGGATACACAATTTTTAACAAAATGTTTGTTAGCTAATCGAGAAAGTTAGTGTTTTAGCTCTTTATAGCCAATTAAATACAGACAATTTAAAAGATTTCAATGCTTAATTTGTAAATTAATATATTTTAACAAAACATAAATAGTAGATAATGGTAATAATAAATTCCACTCGTTTCTCGCTTAAAAATTTCAATATAAAGCGATTATTGCAGGAAGACTAGCAAGAGAAAAAATCCCTGAAACGCTGTTTGAACAGTACTGCGCATATTCTCCATTGCGTCTTTTATAAAAATATTTTCATGTTTGTAGAGCACCGTATCAATGTTTGGGCACAAAATTATTGTTATAGGTAGCCCTCTTGAAGTTCATGGCTCAGTAAAATAAACTTCAACATTGTTCAATGTAAGGGAAATTACGTTCTAATTAAATAAACAAGAGTAAAAAAAGGAAAGTGTCGAGATTTTTAGACATCAGAGGCCTGCATCAGACGTTTTCGCTCGAGCGCCAAGTAGTTCATAGCATAATCCGATAGGTAGAACTGCATGATGGGTAAAATTATCGTTTTGAGCGATAAATCCTCGAACGGTATAAGCCGAGAGTTAGACATTTCGTTCTTGTTACAGTGATGAACTGTGTAGTAACATCATAGATCTTTATCATTTCAAAACTTTGCAGTGATTTAATTGTTTCCATAGTGCAATCTACGAAAACTTGCTTTAAAATGTAATATAAATGTTGCAGGTAAATGTTTTTTTCCTCCCACACAGGAGTGCTTTTGTTTTTTTAACATCTGATAGATGTTAGTTGGATGTAAATCCGTTAATTATTATAAACGAAAAACACAATCACGATAATGCAAGTTATGTATCAAGTTTTTAGTAATAATAATAATAAAAATAATAATAATAATAATAACAAAAATAAATAATAATAATAATAATAATAATAATAATCTCTAATAATCAGTGTATCAATCTCTGCGTCAGTAACAGTTGTGCAGCATGATTATTCGTTTTATTATATTCTGTTTGACGTTATCTCTGTTTACAAAAGTTATTGTTATTAATAGCCCTCTTGCTATATCAATAATATTTTGTAAAACGTTTCTACATTGTCGCAGTATATAGGCGGAACACTATGTATGGAGTTTGTCATATTATATATGCAAGTAAATCAAATATTGAATAATTATTAATTAGCAATAATAACTGATATCGAAGTTTTTCATACTATTTTATTTATAACTTCATATTGATTGTTTTTTGTCACTGATCTGAGTAAAATGAACATTAATCATTAAACGAAATTGATTTCATAAACGCATGAAAATAAAGCCTTATTTTTACCGTAATTATTGAGCAAACATATGTGTATCTTATCTGTCGCCTTCCATACAAGATAAGACATGTCGGTGAGATGACCTTGTACTGTGCTTCTATTTATTACGAGCGTATCACGACCGATCTTATCTCGCTCGAGGGTGCAACATTCGACCGAGTTCAAGCGAGCGATTTAACTCCAATGCAGCACTCTGATATACATCACTTTATCAATAAAAATTATTTTAAACAAACATAAAACTTCCTGTATTGAAGAAAATTACGACATTGCTTCGTATAATACCTGTGCAGAAAGAATTTACAAAACTTGTTTCATACAAAAATGGAAGACCAGAAAAAAAAAAAAAAGAAAACAAAGAAAGATCTACGAAAACGTGAGATGTAAGGGAATGGAAACAAGAAGAGGAAACAGGGAAAGGAAAAAGCGTGAAGAAATAAAAAATAGACATAGAAATGGAAAAGAAACGAGAAAAGGATATAACGAAGAAAGAAAAGCAGTATTAAGTAACTAAGAAGAATAAAAACAAAATGAAATTAAATAAAGTAATGAATTAATGTTGAAGCAAATATTTGGTTACTTCTAATAATTTTTTTTATTTTAGTAGGTTATTTTACGACGCTTTATCAACAGCTTAGGTTATTCAGCGTCTGAATGAGATGAAGGTGATAATGCCGGTGAAATGAGTCCGGGGTCCAGCACCGAAAGTTACCCAGCATGCTCATACTGGGTTGAGGGAAAACCCCGGAAAAAACCTCAACCAGGTAACTTTTCCAACCGGGAATCAAACCCGAGCCACCTGGTTTCGCGGCCAGACGCGCTAACCGTTACTCCACAGTTGTGGACACTTTTAATAAGGAATAAATTATATCATCCAAATGTTTCACAAGAAAAGTACATTTTGGTGTAGTTGTACTGTAAAAACACGTAGAGAGAACCAGTAATTATTGTGAAATGCGACATTGAAGTTGAAGACGAAGGCCACGAGTGTCTTAACACACGGAAAACTTCAGAAAAAATGTCCATCAACTTGTTTATATCATGGCACATCAATATATTTTTCACGTCCTAGATTTCAAGAGAAGTTAAGAAACATTTACAAGTGAGGAACTGTAATTGTGAGGCATTTGAGTTGAGAAACGCAATTTTAACAAGTGCAGAGCTGATACACCATCAAGTATGCAGTTGCCAGCTGAAGAGGCGAGCGTGAGTTGGCAGTGGTTCTTGCAGCTGTCTCCAGTCCTCGCAAGAGGCACTTCTGAGGGGTACAAATTGTCACAATATGCACGGTACACCAGATTTCTAAGGAAGCGTGTCTTCAGCCCTCATATTAACCAGGATATTTATTAAGAAACTATTTTAATACGCGGGCAGATGCAAATACGAAGTCAAATTCTCGAAGACTCAATTCGTAGACGAAACAAACTTTCCTCACATTCGCACAGAATGTCTCTCTCCATAACAACATGTCTCTGAAATAAAACTCTTCAAGCATCAATAAAAATAGCAGCGTTAATGTTAGTAAATGCGATTAAATCGACAAACAACAACGATTAGATATTGTCGACTTAGAGGTTTCTCTATACAAGCTGGGACAAGAATGCAGCAAGATATATAAAATAAAACACTCTTACAACAATGGCAGATTGCAGTTTTTCGCCATCGTATTATCTTATATTTTACAAGTCTCGTATAATTCACACACTTATTGCCCTTACATTTTTCTCTTTCGCTAACATTTGTGAATTCAGCCATTTCAGAACCCATGGATAATAAAATTGTTCTCATTTGCAAATTCTCTAACAATGATAAAAGAATTCATTTTTTTATATAAAAATTATTACTCCAAACACACTGAACATGTCTAAATTTCGTTTTCTGAAAAGATATTTGATTATAAATATTCGCCAAAAGCCAGAGAAATATAAGTTCGCTAGAAAATTAGCATTTCCCCCCTAGATTCGCGTAACGGCTGAAATCTACGTATGCAATATCGTGTAACTGTCTTTAAAATCCTGTTTGTTCGTATTCCATCTCTATTCCGACGCACAACAATGATCAGTGCCTACTGCGGGCTTGCCATAAGCATTACATTCTCTAATTTTCTCTTTTGTACTATCGTACGGTTCGTCCCGAGAAATGGCTTCAATGTGGTAGAAAAATGGGGGGAGAAAAAGGTTTGGTCCGTTATCAAATTACTCTACGTACGATCAAAGTGTAAAAGATTATATCGTTTCCTTATCACAATGTATAACGAGGGAGCTAGCAACCGTTTTCGTCAATTCTGTAGGTTACGCAAAGGTCTATCGCAACGTTCGATAAAGCGTATTATATATCGATCGAGATATTATAAGATGTCTTTACAACATGGCCGACACCAAATTGTGCGTATAGTTCGAGGAGGTTAGGTTTAAGGCTCACTTACAGGACACGTCCTGAGGTGTTAAGTATTATGCGAGATGAGTTTTGGATGGACAAAATCGTCAGTTCACCGTTATTAAAAAACCTTCATCCCTAGGAGAATATTAGGGATCTGGGTTGTGCGGTGTTATCTGCTAAGTGATTAGACAAATCGCATCGTTCAAGTCTTTTTTTGTTTGCCTCTCTCAGTTCCGATACCCAGGTAGCACACGTCTGGATGCAGATTGAAAAATAAAGGAAAACACCTTCGAAAATGGTTGAGTGTTTACAAAATACATTATTGGGAACTTCAGTTAAAATTTAACGACTTTACGAAATAAAGCGAGCAGATAAAATCATCAGTCAACTTATGATATTTTTCGAGATGTTCTCTTAAATATGTGACCCGTATTATTTTTATTAATAACCTACGTTTACAGAGTTAAATCAAAGGAATATGTTTACCACTTTCACAACACAGAGTCTAATTTAACAATATTGTCCTAAACTGCAAGATATAACATTAGAAAGTTTAACTAAGACTGCACATTGCAAAATTAACGGACTGTCAAGAAGTGTTCTACAGCTACCACAGTATTGACATAATAATAATTTTCGTGAAAACACCGAACCTTCCAAGATGGTCATCCGTTTCTATAGGGTGTAACAAAATAATTATTCCTAATGTTCTGATGTGATAGAGCAGCGTTTCTCAAACTATGGTCCGCGGACCACTTGTGGTCCTCGAGGTCTGCCCTTGTGGTTCTTCAAAAAAGACAGAAGAAAAATAAAATTCAAACGAATTGCGTATCACACTATAGTTCATCTGGCGCCTGTAACCCAGCAGGGACCACCCGAATTCATAACAGAGGACCAAAGTACCGAACCTTTTGTTTTCTTCGGAACAAGGGTTGGGAAGTTCATGAAGAGGTCCACTGCATTTCTGAAGACGACTCTCACAGAAGAGCGGATATAATAGCAATAAACAGGCAACAACAAAAGGCTATTATCATAGATCCAACTATACGCATGGAGAGAGATCTAAACCAAGCTCATCAGGTTGATCAGGAAAAGAGGGCCATTTACGAACCTTGTATTCCCTACCTTAGCGCCAAGTATAACATCCCTCTCTTCAATTGTTCATGACAGGTTTATTTTTTGGTGCTCGGAGTTCTTTACCAAAATTTACATATCATTTTTTAAAACAATTATCAATATCATCTTTTGAAATTCAAAAAATCATCTCGCAAATTCTTCAAGATTCCCTGCAGATTATACAGTTTCATTTATACCACTCAGAAGGCCTTAATTAAGGATATCCTAATTTTAAATAATTTTTTTTATAAGTATAATTTAGTCATCTTCTAAGATTTTATTTTATAATTGATAATCAATGGTGCTTAATTATTACACTTTATTTTTATAACACTATTCATATTTAATTAATTATATTTGTTTGCTATTCATTTCCGGATCCTCATGGTCATCCTTAATTAAGGCCGGATGAGTTTCTCTCTCTCTCTGACTTTCTTAATAGTTTTGCCGACACCCAGTCTGCACATTGAAATGGTCACGTACTGTACGTCGTACACCAATAATACAACTCTGAGGTCACAATTTGAAACTTATTTTTTCAAGCATATATGACGAATTTTCATGAGTTCGTGATTACTTTCATTGCGATACTGAAACTAACAAACTTTCATTGAGTGAAAGAGAACAGTTAATTGAACTCTCGAATGACACCGGACTTAAAATGAAATTCCAAGCGGAATATATGGTTAATTTCTGGATCTCATCACAAGTGAAAAGAGAATACAGTGAACTGTAAAATGATGCTGTAGAGATTACAATTCAGTTTGCTTCTACGTATCTGTGTGAGAAAGAGTTTTCATCACTAACTCTAATAAAAACAAAATACCGAAATCGACTCGATGTATGTGACCATCTTAGACTTAAGCTTGCCAGCATACATCCAAGTATAGAACAACTGTGCAAGAATCGGCAGGCTTATCCATCTCATTAATGCGAGTACCAATATTTATTTATTTTTTTAGTTAATTAGTTAAAGATTATCCAAATTCTAATACCTTGAATTATAAAAAAACCAAAATGAATTTTCTTCTATTAACATTAACTTAATTAGTTAATACTAATATAAAATTAATTGAATTAAAATAATTTTAATTAAATTCTTTTTTAAGATATACTGGTATTAAAATATGCTACAAAAATTATAAATTTGCTTTGAAAGGAAGAAAAGTAAGGTTGTCCGCGGAACTGTTCTGACTTAAAAATGTGGTCTGCACTGCAAAAAAGTTTGAGAAACGCTGTGATATAGGACATGAAAATAAATAATTTTTTTCTTAAGAAAGCAGTGTCCGGAAATATTTCTTATAAAATACAGACCTCATCACTCACATTATGACTGCATTTGTTTTTCAGCTGTTATTGTCACCATGGAAATAATAATTGAAGTTAGTTTGCTATTGTATGTCATAACAGTCACATTTGGAGTGACCGAATCCTAAAGCTGTGGATAATTTCCTCAATCAATGGAAGTTTTCTGTAAATATTTGTGTTAGATTTGTTGGTAACTATCTAGTAGGGCCATATCTTACGCCTGCGCGATTGAATAAACATGTTTATGGTATTTTTATTGCGAAAATATTTCCGAAGCTACTTCAAAATGTTCCGATTAATATTCGGAGAAACATGATCTTTCAACACGGCGTTACACCCGCACATTTCTGCTTAAATTGTCGAAATTATTTAAATGTACATTTTCCAAATCGTTGGATAGGAAGAGCAGGTCCACTTGCTTGGCCGGCACGTTCCCCAGATATGACTGCAGTTGATTTTTGTGTTTGGGGTCATATTAAATCAATTGTTTATGAAACACACATCGACACAGCAGACGAATTAGTTGTTAGAATTATTCTTGTTTTCGACGATCTTCATAACAGATCACAGATATTTCGAAGGATTCGTCGTTTAATCATACGGCGTTATACTTTGTCAACAGTGGCGGTAGCAATCCTTAACAATTCCTATAGTCTGTCAATACCACTTTTTTAATATCTGGTATTAGATGAAAGAAGTTACTGTGTAACTATAGAAAGTAAAGAAAGTAACTTTCCAGTTGAGATTCTTTCGTTTTTTCCTTCATACCACTACCACTTGAAAACAAAGCATTTCCGGACCTTACTTTATTAAGAAAAAATGTTTAATTTCATGCCATCTATCATACCAGAAAATTAGGAATAGTTATTCTGTTACACGCTGTATAATTATAAATCTTCAAAATTTATTTCTCGGACGCCTAGGACAGGTAAAGGCTAACAATGGCAACTTTTTCTGTTCAGAGTGTACTCTCACACCACGACAATTCATAAAATATGTTTTATTGAACTCCTCTGGGCAACCATTCAAGCAAGGTTTGTGTGGAGCCTTCTTCATTATATTAAAAGGTGCTAAAATTGTCCACCAAGATCATATTCTACACAATACTGCTGTCACAGCTGGATTGAGTCCCGCTCTCTTACCAGTATGGGCGGTAAGATACACAAGTTTTGAAGGTTTCGTCAATTCGTGGATGAGTAATCTTTTTTTGATAAGTTATTTTACGACGCTTTATCAACATCTTAGGTTATTTAGCGTCTGAATGAGATGAAGATGATAATGCCGGTGAAATGAGTCCGGGGTCCAGCACCGAAAGTTACCCAGCATTTGCTCATATTGGGTTGAGGGAAACCCCGGAAAAAACCTCAACCAGGTAACTTGTCCCGACCGGGAATCGAACCCGGGCCACCTGATTTCACAGCTAGACGCGCTAGACGTTACTCCACAGGTGTGGACTCGTGGATGGGGGACAGATGGGATGTATATGGGGCTTTTCGCATGATTCCAACTGAATTACACAGGAGTAAGATCCGACAATCTTTCGGGACATGATGCAGGATCTCTGCTGTCGATCCACCTTTCACCATTTTTCCATAGTGTGTAGGACTAGAAGATGAACATCATCTGTAATGAACAGACCGGGCCTGGGCGCTAATACCTCAATCGAGTCATTGAAGACTATCCCTTAACTCCCTATTTCAACTTCCCCGGCTGAGACAGCAATGTTTCGGACCGATACGAGTAGACAGGAAAGTAAACATTGCTCAGTGAAAGATTGTACAGAGACATCATTTTATTTTTACTAACATTTTTAATATTAACTTGCCTATACCTCTGGATCAACGCCGTTTGCTACCCCCTTCCACGACTGGAGTTCGATGATACTGGCGTAATATACAAACAATTCACTTTACTAGGTATAGGAGGGAAGGAAAGTAGTTCATCCATTTACGTAAACTAGGAAATATAGCGATTTTGAATTGATCATTTTCATTAGGTTTTTGTTTAATCAAAATACAGTACAGTATTAACAATAAGTGTTTTTACTCACGAACTGAGTTATCCATGCGAACGTATTCATTATGCAGTGTATATTATACTGTCTACAGCACATTAGCGTACAATATAGAGAATGAAGATAAATTGAAAAATAATCATAATATGGATATTTAAACACATTTTTCAAAATGGTGGCCGTTCAATTAGATACAGGCTTCAGTTCTAATGTGCATATTATCGCACTATAGACTATTGCATCTAATCCCAATTACTAGTTTCGTCCTTCATACTTAGTAACTCATGTTGAAGTAATTCTGTACCTACTCTATAAAAGAGTACCTTACGTACTGTAAATTCAATCTTCACTTCTGCCCGATCCGAAAAGATAAAATTACTCAGACATACTATCTACTGTCCGTCCAAGTGGTTATGTCGTAGGGTCGTAGAAAGGGAGGAAATCAGGTGACAGTTAATTACTTAACTAGGCCCTTTTATTTAAGTTATTTTAAACAGTTGTATAATATTACGTAGACGTCCAATTCCTAACAGAAATTAATGTTCTCGGAAAAGAGCTAAGACAGCCCAGCCACTAGCTGGAGAATAAAAGCAGGTGGGGGAAACTGGGATGCGAAGTAGGCAAATGGACGACAGTACCTGTGCGAAAATGATTCAATATTGAGAGTTCTTTCGTCACTGGAAAACGCGAATATATTTTTGGAACGTACTTTTTCCTATGACCGTAAGGCTACTATGACTGTATATGCGGTCTTGGAGCTGTGTGGAGGACGGTTAAACTTCATTAGTAGAAGGGGTAGGAGTGAAGTACATTAAAAAACTGAGGTACAATAAAAATTGAAGTAAAAATAAAATGATGTCCCCGTATAAGGCAGCATCATAGTTATTACGAACTTTCGGCTCTCGCTGGTCGCCTAAAATCCACCACTGATGCACAGTGCCTTAGTATGGGTTTCTTTCTAAAGCAGTGTAAGCGAAAAGGGCATGGGTGGGGGTTTATTCTTTCCTTTCGCTTCTATATACAGAGCTGGAATAGGCTAATATTCCAGCGGTCGATTGACAAATA
The DNA here is from genome assembly GCA_025594305.2 of Periplaneta americana. Classification (NCBI taxonomy): domain Eukaryota; kingdom Metazoa; phylum Arthropoda; class Insecta; order Blattodea; family Blattidae; genus Periplaneta; species Periplaneta americana. The sequence continues at coordinate 5,253,018 of JAJSOF020000009.1, forward strand.
TTTTTGAATGGTTGCCTTGATGTAGGCGTATTAACATATCTTATGACTTGTGATTGACTAATGGACACAATTTGTTTTGGAGACTCTATCACCAAAGTTTGAAAATACTCAATTATTATACTTGTGTGTTGATAAGTTCTCATCTCTCTAATAGGTAATTTTGACAAATTTTGATCGAACTTCGAAAATGTAAACATTATTTGGGTTGATGAAGGACGAGTGGAACAGAGAAAAATTCTCTCCGGCACCGGGATTTGAACCCGGGTTTTCAGCTCTACATGCTGACGCACTCTCCACTAAGTCACACCGGATTCCCATCCCGATGTCGGATTGAATCCTCTCCGTTTAACTTCCACTTCTTGGGTTCCCTCTAGTAGACTACCCTCATGTACTACGTCATAGATGTCTGACAGTGGCACAATGTCCACACATGTGCAGAGGTGCACTCGTTGAGTGACTAAGTGGCCGGAGATCCGACGGAGTAAGCGCCCTCTTATATCACAAAGTGTTTATTTTTCGCATATATACTGTATGATGTACCGAAGTACATATGATATTTCCGTGCAGAAATTCTGCGTCATCACATGACGAAGGAAGAGTGGAACAGAAAAACTGGGTCATAAACTGAGAGGATTCAATCCGACATCGGGATGGGAATCCGGTGTGGCTTAATGGATAGAGCGTCAGCACGTAGAGCTGAGAACCCGGGTTCAAATCCCGGTGCCAGAGATAATTTTTGTCTGTTCCACTGGCTTTACCAACAACCAAAAATGTATTTAAAAATAGGCTTAAGGACCTTACTAATAGACGGTAATTATACACAGTATTTAAAGGATGTAAATGATATGTTGTTATTGAAGTGTTATCAGTGAAGTATTGTGAAGTGTGTTGTAACAGTGAAGAAGTATGTCGTGTCAGTGAAGTGTGCTGTGTAAGTGAAACGTGTTTAGAGAATTAAGGTAGTTATTAATGTATTCAGATAGCTATATTATTTAGTAAAGGTTCAGAAGATAATTTTGAGTTTATAAATTGCTTTACTTTGAACAATAATAATGCATTTATAATAAATGTAGGCATTATTGTAATGAATTGTTAGTACATGCGACACAATAATGAAACTAAATTGAGGTTGATTATGTAAGCAACTTGTCAAGTTTGTTTTTAAGCAAATGCGGTAGTCTTCATTGAAGTTACGCAAACGTTTCTGCTGACAAGAAATATTGTAAGAAATAAGACAACCTACATATAGAATGTATCGAGTCAGCTAATTCAGGTTCATGACTTACAGTATGTCGACATCTGATCATCAAATTGGAATAATAAGTTATTATTAAAGTAAGACTAAATAATTACAATTAAATTGTGCAGATAAAATAAGGTTTAATGTCTTAAACATATCACGATTGGTTTAAACATGCACTAAAACCAGACGTAAGGCAAGTTTGTTTTAGTTAAAATAATGAGTCTAGGAAATTGTATATTTTGAGATACATTTGTTTATAGATCTTGTGTTATATTATTAAGTTTTGTACTTGTGAACTATATCAATAAATCAATATGATTCAATATGATTCAATTGAAACGTGTTCCTGTCAGTGAAGCTTTATAGTTTTTCATTTGAACAGTGAAATGTTTTTGAAGTGTTAGTGAAATCAAGATAGAATCAGTGAAATGTGTCGTAGTTCCAGTGCAGTGAGTGAGTTGACAGCGAAATGAGTGTTGTGCAGATATGAACATATCATACTCGTGGGTTCTAGTTCGATCTTAGTTTTAAGATACAAATTAGATTTATTTCAAATGTTATTTTAAGTGATCGTTTCATTTAATTAGTATATTCCCTGTTGTTGTTGTTGTTATTAATTTATTATTATTATTAATTATTATTATTAATTGTAATTAATAAGTTTATTATTGTCATTATTGAGTGTAATTAGTTACCACTGCCACCGGGTATATACCCATTGCAGTGTGAATAAATACATACATACATCCTTAATCATATGATGATGCAGAATTTCTGCACGGAAATATAATATGTACTTTGGTACATCATAATAATATATTATTTGGATTGTTTAAATCTAAAATTGGGTTACGGGAACTGATCAAGTACGTTTGTAATGGCTTTTGTCTGTAGCAGTAAACTTTAGAACGTTATTTTCTGTGCAGTTATTCGTAACAAGTTCACTCAGGATCCCACTCAACCAATATTTCGGTGTTCCTGAGACCTGATTTACTTTATCCCCAGGGGAAAGTTCGGGCACGGAGCTGAAATGTGAAACGCTTTGAAGGCTCAGCGATAACGATTTCGACATGGTGCAATACCATTTTCTGTCTATACAACGCGGTACTCGAACCTGGTACTCTCCCATGCAATTCTAGGCGGCCATGCTGCAAAGCGGGGTGCGGGCGGGCGTCACACAGTGGTCACGCGGTCGACCTCCACGTAGCGAACAGAATTGTCGCTGTGTCAGCAGATGACTTCCTTGCCGATGGCGGCCGTGTCGGGCGGGAGGCTCTTGATGCGTCGGTGCAGCTTGGAGCGGCGTCGGCGACGGCAGGCGCTGCAGGCGACGAGGCCCAGCGAGCAGCAGATGACGAGGATGCCTGCGGCACCCAGCGCCAGGTACAGCAGCGGCAGCTGCAGGATGAAGGAGCAGTGCTTGGCGGCCTCGTCGAAGCCTGACGGGCAGTGCGCCACGCCGTCGCACCACAGCGACGAGTTGATGCAGGCGTCCAGCTCCGGGCATCTGTGAGGACAGTCCTCCATCACGAAGCCGGCGGGGGGCAGCACCGACCGCCTACAATGGGCAAAATGTAAGGAGCAGTTGGTTTTCAGCCTGCATGACAACAAGAATTACGGCACTGATATCCACTGTTGGTTTTGATTTTCGCTTGTGGGTTAGCCTGACTTCACGGTGATCGCAGAGTTTGTTTTGTGTTGCAACTACACAGCTGCAGAATTGGGTTTAAAACCGGTTTTCATTCGACTGGTCAGAGAACATCCGTCAAGATAGAGCAGTGATCGCCAAAAGCTGTGTCGCGACAGTACGTCCGCTGCTGATATCTGTCTTTACTTCTATTGAAGTGAAGACTGTAAACAGAGGGTGGGGGTATGATGCCATGGTTACGCTTGAGTGTCAGCAGCGGACGTACACATGTAATGTTACAAGTGTGTAGGATAGTATGTTTCGATGTCTTTTCCAAAACAGAAAAGAGATAATATGTAAAAACTTAATGTAAAGGAGCATAGGAGGAAAAGTATTTTTTTTGTGAAGATGGCAAAAATATGAGATACTTAATTTGTTGTAAAATTTTAAATGAAGTATAAAAGAACAATGTACGTTGTCATTATTCTTCTTGTTATAAAGATTATCATGCGCTTACCTGTAGCTTAATTTGAATACTTCATTAAAAAACAAACAATAAAAAGTATCGGCTTCTATGTCTTAATTGGGGTAAAATACTTCGACGTTTTTTTTAAGTATGTAGTGTAATTTATAACTTCGTGACCAGCCTGGTACGAATATCTGCTGATGTAAAGTACATGTTCTTTTTATTTTATTAATAATACCAAAATAATGAATAGGAGGATAAAAGTTAACACGGAAAAAGTGTGTTTAGTTAATAAGTAGAAGAATATTATATTGTTTTTGTTTTTTTGGTCACAGTCCGTCTCTGCACTGTACCTGAGGAGATACCCACTCCACCTCTCTCCGTGCGATGTGTGATGTGGGTTGCATTTCTATTACGTCACAATTTCGTGTGTTTGGCAACCACTGAGATAGAGCATCCGACCGAATGTTAGAATTTCAACTGGTTGCCTCTGATATTTTGCAGGCTTCACGGAACACTGACGTTTTCTGAGTACACAAACGGAGTAAAATTGAAGAAAATTTGTCATGTGTAATTTAAACATTTGTATTTGCTTAATAAAGATGGACGGGAGTCTGAGAGGCGTGGTAGGGGAGGAACTGACCTCCTGGCGAGCTCCAGCCACGTCAGCGAGTAGGACCCGGCCTCGTGGGCCAGGAACTCGACGATGACGCTGCGCGACTGCTCCGCCGTGAACTGCTCCGAGTAGGGCAGCGCGGACAGCACGGGCTGGTGCACCAGCTTGGTGCTGCTGATGACCCAGCCCTCGGAGAACACCTCGACCACGTGGTGGCGCTGCGAGGAGGGCGGCTGGGGGCACACGACCACGTGCACGGAGCCGCCGGAGTGCAGCGCGATGCGGTTGCGCGTGCCGCAGAGGGACAGCTGGTCCTGCAGCTGCTCCGTGCGGCGCGCCGTGGCGTTGTCCGCCTGCTGCTGCAGGGAGATGCCGCGCAGCTTCACGTACAGGAAGCGGCCGGCGCCCGGCTCGATCAGCCACGGGTGGTTCTCGCAGTTCACCTGTCGACGAACGACGCTTGGTTCACTCTAAGCAATTAGATCTATGTGCTAAAAAGGATAAATGTTCATCTTCCCTCTTGCTTAGTGCTGCTTATGATTAGGTTTTCTCCGGAGCGGTTCTTTGCGCGCTTTCAATCGGAGACTTCCGGATTACCTCCGATTGATGCCGCGCAGGTTGCATATGTACTGTGGCGCAGACGTACACTTTCCGCTGAGCATTCCTTTAATCGGATCAGGTAGTGATTCGAGTCCGCTGACGTCCGCGTATCTTTTAAAATAAGTTCTAATTTGTTGTTGTTTATTCTCTCTTTCATGTTAATCTCTCTCTCTTTCTTCGGCTCTTTTTTGTGTTGCTTAGGCCCGATTGTATAAACCATTTAATCTTAGATCAGAGGTTAAATTGATCCTTGTTTCAGCTGAACTTGGAATTTTGTGTTGTATAAAGTCTAATCTGAGATTAATTTGTCTCAAGCTAAAGTCAACTTTGACTGAAGAAATTTCTCCGATTAAGTTAGATGATCCAAGTTCAGTTATTTCTTTTCTGTTGAAATATACGAGTGAATAGGTACATTTTATATATATATATATATATATATATATATATATATATATATATATTTCTTTCAATTTCTTGCCTTAATACACAAACAATCTTATATTTTATAAGGCTCTATCGTGTTGCAGTATCAAATAACATAACCTATAATTATATTATGTTTATAACAACCATTAATAATTAATGGATATGATAGGTACATTCATAAATTTTCAATTTACTGTATTACTAAACGAGAATTGTCGTTTTATAAAGCTTTATTATGTTTAGCAGTATCAAACACCATAACATGATAACAACTCAGTCAACCTTCTTCTTATTGTCCACCATTGATTTACATTGCACAAAAAACTTGTCTTCTTACGGAAAGTCGCCATAAAAGTAGTTGTAAAGTCGCTAGATTTCTCATTATCAACAAAGAAAGATTTTTGTCACTGTTGGGGTGCTAAAAAAGGTCACTAAATCTCTATTTAAGCAATATGAAATTGTTGTTGAAAAATAGTTAAAGTCGCTAGATTGGCAACACTGAACAAACCTGTATAACATGGTCCGCGCATCACGTATTTCATCTGTTAATGCGATGTTGCCAGATCCTTTTCACGTGAACTTAGATTGCATTTGAACCAAGGTAATTGATCGCAGAAAAGTTTTATACAATAGAAGAAGTGTCTCGGTTCACTTTTCGATCTACGATCAAAGTTGATCTTTAGTCAGGAGTTTTATACAATTGGGCCTTAAAGTGCTACGTTAGCTGACAGATTTTTTTTCTAGTTTTGAAATTCATAGTTTATGTGGAAAGACGTATTAGTTTTATGTCATTGATCGAATTAATAACATTCAATCTAACTGCAAAACTACCGCAGAAGTAAAGCTTTTCAGTAGCTAATGTAAACATTTATACTGTAATTCTAGAAACTCTCGTTTAATCGCAAACAGGGTTTGTCAATTATTATTCTAATCGGTTTAGTTAACGTAAAATATATTAAGGGAGCTTCAGAATGAAACAAAAGAAACGTGGGCTATCAATGGGATAAAGTTTACTGTCCAACATAATTTATTCAGATTCTTCACCGGACAGGATTGTGATCATTGTGTTAAAGGGTGTCAGTATTTGAACTGCCTCTTCTAAAACGCGCCACTCTTGCTCTGTAATAAAAATATAAGTGGATATCAACTTAAGGATAATTGTAATTATATTATTACCAGATATTTCTTTAGTTTCATTCAGAAAAATATTTTAATCCAAACAGTAAAATATAACTCAAGTTGTCTAAACAGCAAAATATAACTCAAGTCGTCTTGTAAATATTTCATATGTTTTTTATTGCCTCGAAAGTTACGTTTTAGAGAAATTTCAAGACTTTTTCCTAGACTGTTAGCCTTTGGGAATAATAGCACTAAAACAATTTAAAAATAAATCGTATCAAATGTTTTGCGTAATTGTTTTCATCAAGTTCGCGATTGTGCGATCGCTTCAAATGGTCTAACAAATTCCAAGTTCCACCACCCTTAGAGTAAATTCGCCCACAAAGTTTACAGTGTGCGACTTTATTATTACCTTCAACTAAATTAAAGAATTTCCATACGACGGATATCCGATTTGGTGCCATTTTATTCCCCTCACAACTACCGTCAGTCCGTACGCGCCGGTCGTCCTTGAGCTAACTGTCGCTTCGCTCCGAACCCCCGCATCCCTCCGTATGTCCCTGTTCCACCTACGGTAGTACCGGAGATCACCGGTGGAGAGCTTTATTCGTAATCTCCGATTCCTCCGCTGTAGTAGTCACTCCGATGAGCAGCACTGCTCTTGCTTAAAGAAGTCCCTTGTGCAGACGCTTGTATTGCCCTATTTTGACTATGCCGACATTTTACTGACTGACCTTTCCAAAGCCAACAAAACGAAACTTCAACGTGCTCATAATTTGTGTGTACGTTTTGTAAGCAATGTTCGTAAATATGATCATATTACCCCATCCCTGGAAGCAATAGGTTGGCTTAAACTAGATAAGAAAAGAAATTTACATTCAATTCTCCTTTTCTTTGAAATATTGAACTCTTATATTCCTCCGTACTGTAGTCTCGCTTCACTTACCTTTCTTTCCACCACAATCTGAACACACGCTCTCGCCATGAAAAAATACTAATAATATCATCCTATTGCACTTCCTCTTACTCATCTGCCCTGCCAAGACTCTGGAATTCGCTACCTGCTAGCATCAGGGATTGTTCGAAATAAAAGTGAATTCAAACGCAAACTTACTAGACACTTGGGCAGTAATTGACACTCGTTCAGACATGGCTTTTTGTAGATAGTGCACTTATTCTTGCACAAAATATTTCAATATCCGGTAATTTCATCATTATATAATTTTATGCTCGACCATGCCGAAATGTAGTAATTATACACCTGGTAGCAGACCTTTAATGGACCTCATTAAAGTACACCTACTCATTAAAGGTCAGGTCTTTCAGCCAATGACGACTCAGGTTACAACTGTTCAGCCAATGACAGGTCAGCTTTGTGCCGTTATAAAACCGCAAGTATCGATTATTCTCGGATATGCAATCGAAAGACAATTAGCGAAAAGTCACGGAGGCTGGAAGTCCAATACTGTTGCAAAAGGTTATGTTCTGTTACTATAATAATTAGCGTTAATTGTAAATAATATTCAAATAAATTCAATTTGTTATCTTGTTTTTCAATGTAATATCAATGTTATCTCTGTAGGTTCTTATGGCCTAGCAAGGTCATTGTGAATATCTGTTCCTCGGAAAAAATCAATACTTTCGCGTCTGCGCACATCTCACAACATACGGAACATTGCTGAAGGTCAGCTTGCGCTCGTTTCATAAATATCCATACTCGCTTCTTAATTACCTTCATTATAGGCTCGTTGCATAATATACTATTATTATTCTAAGTTTAATAAGGGGTGGTCCTCCAGCTTGGGCGAAGGGCTAACAACCCATCACCATAAAAAACAGCTTGCTACGAATCCATACAATAAGCCTCGGAATGGTTTCATGATAGAGACCGATGGCGGGCTTATGTGAGGGCGGCAATGAACCTACGGGTTCCTTCAAAGCCATTTGTAAGTAAGTAAATAAGTAAGTAAGTAAGTTTAATATATTCATAAGTAAAAACAATCTTCTTTGTTCTAAACTTCTACAATAAACTGTCTAGCCTTTATTAATCAGTTAATCTTTTAATACTTTGATTTTTATTGTATTTGTAAATTTAATATTAATTGTAATTCTATTCTTAATATTGTAGTTGTAATCCCTGGAGAAATGTATACCATATTTTGAACAGAGGGAGTATTTTATAAAATACCTTCGTCAAACAACTTTGATAGTGTAATACCAACCTTAGTCAAGTTAGGAAAGGCCTAACTCAAGCTGTATGACAAATCCTGAGTCATTTTCAACATTCTTTTTCAGTTACAAAGGTTATTGAGAGATGACGAGATGTTGTGGCGATAAGTAATACTGACGGGGGGGGGGAAATGGTAACGAAAATGAAATACTGACCTTCCTCAAAGCAGCTCTATTCACCATAACTTTCGCAGAATTTACAAGGGAGGAACTCCGTGAGAGACCAAAGCACTCACCTCGTCGGGCGTCCTGCTCGGAGAACGGAAGCGAATCTCCCCGCTGGCGCCGGAGAGCCTCTGCTTCCTGGCGCACACGGGCGTGCGGATGAACTCCCAGCTGCCCTCGAAGTTGAAGTTGTTGAAGTCGTCCGACGAGTTCATGCCCGTGACGACGAAGCGCAGCTCCACCACGTGGGCCGTGGACACGAAGGTGAAGGGCAGCAGCTCGTCGGACGACGCGCACAGGCAGTCGCGCGCCAGGGGCGGCGTGTCGGCCCAGGGCTGCTCCAGCACGCGCAGCGAGGCCGTGCAGTTGGCGTGGCACAGCAGCCGGCCCAGGTCGGGCTGGCGCGCGTTCAGGCAGCTGCGGCCGCCCGTCTGAGGCGCGTCACCCGCAGCTTGACGCGCTCGCCGCGCTGCGCTTCGAAGCGGTACGTGCAGCTGCAACGAATGTTACTTATATACAGTAGAACCCCGATTATCCGTCACCCTATTAACCGATTGTTGGATTATCCGTCTGTCATTCTCTCCTTTTTTTTGTTGCAGAAAAAATATTGAGTACTGCACAATACATTAGTACGTATTTTTTTAATAGAGAGTGATTTTAAAAGCCTTTGCCCTTACACATTATGATCTAATGTTCGAGTGACCTGTTTAATTTCTCTGCAAAATGTATTTCAGAAGTGCAAAATGAATACATGTTGTGCTAAGTATCGAAGAGAAGTGGATATAATTGAGTGGTTTTGGAAAATTGGAACTGTGGTTCATCTCACACCGGAATACGAGATTGGAGTTACAACTGTGCGAGATTTAATAAAAAAACAAGGATAAAGTGTATAAATTACTTCAATCTATGACATGAGACATATACTTGTCCTATCTTTCCACAGAAATCCATCATAGGAAGTTTCCTTGACCCTTAGAAACCCATTATTAATTAATTAATTCATTCATTCATATTGTTCTGTCGCTGCAAACCCAGCATTCTCCAGTCTTTCCTATTTTCTGCCTTCCTCTTAGTCTCCGCATATGATCCATACTTAATGCCTTCTATTATTTGACATCTCCTGCCATGAAATATTCTCCCGTTCACCATTCCTTCCAGTGAATCCTTCAGTAGGCAGTTTCTTCACAGCCAGCGACCCAGCCAATTCCTTTTTCTCTTCCTGATCAGTTTCAGCATTATTCTTTCTTCACCCACTCTTTCCAACAGACCTATTATACTTAAAAGTTCTGATCCAGTACCTAATGTGTTAAAACACATAACCACAGAGAAATTTATGAAACTGAATTATGCAACACTTAATTTATGAAAGTCTTCTAAGGTACGGATTATCCGATTAACCGTTCAGCCCACCCCCTTCATTACCACGGATAATAGAGGCTCTACTGTATCATGCGAACAAGTTTGACGGAACGAATTCTGTGAGTGATAGTGAAAAGGAACGAACATGCCATGTGCTGAAAGAAGTAAAACTTGATGAAATAGGACCATATTGCAGAGGAAATGAGTAGTATGTAAATCATACATGGGCAAAATTTTCGGTTACGTGAGGCACTCGATTTGAAATAGTTTGTTTACTAGGAGAGGAGACTGCAGAGTAGGATGGGAAATATAAACTGCTGTGACCTGCGTCACCTTATCGTAATCGCTAAGGCAGTCAGTGGCGAATTATTAGGAAAGCGCTTGGTTAACGTGAGAGACTCGAAATCTTTTATTCAATTTCGCAAATTAATTCGGCAGCTTTAATCATAAACCTCTTTACTATTTCTCCATCATTGAATTGATTTAAATCACAGGCGAGAAATTGCGTAACTAGCCAATAATATTCCATCACGTTGTCTACGTTTATTTTCTTGAATATTCTGGCGTTTATCAAGATTACTTAATAGATTTGAACGTTCTCGACCTAAAATAATTTCAGAAAATCATATTTCGTTTTCTACGCACATTTAATATATATATTTTTTATAAATTTCTTTTCGAAATAATACGTACAAACAACATTTAATTCCTCGTACCTTTTAATGCAGCGTGTTTTATAATGTCGTATTTAGTATAGCCTACTATACAAATGTTAAGATCATAATTTTTCTTTGGAATAGTACGAAAAATAACATTTAATTTGTCTTACCTTCTAATTCAACATGTTCTTTATGACATAAGGAGTAATGTCGTTGTATATTAAATTTATTAATGCTTAATAGGATTTTCGAGCATAACATACATTGTATGTTCTCCCCTTCTAAACAGCAAAAAACTCTTCCTCCCATTTCTCATGAAATAATCGTTTCCTAACGCGTACACACTGCTTTGATAATGCCATTATGCCACCACTGATATTGCTTATGAAACTGATATAGAACCTGCCCACACCTAGAAGCTGCGTGAGGGAGGAACGGGAACTGTGAAGATGATGTCACTCAGAGCGATAAGCTCTGTGAAGGTCAGTGAGGCACTAATTCTCAAGTGAGGCACGAAACCCATTCTTGATATAAATTATAGTTTATTTTAAACAATGTAGACTGTACATCATACAAAATGAGCAACATTTTCGGTACCTTCGAGTTTTTACTCCTTCAGGGAAGAATTAAGTCTGTATTTTTGTACATTTTAGGCCAATTTTCCTAACAATAAAAACTAAACCTTCTATCAGAGGGGTGTGCACCGAATTTTTTAATAAATTCATATTTTTAATGTGTAGTACGTCGTAACTTTACGCAGGGGGATACAGGGGAATGACGAAGTGTTGTGGCGTCCTGAGTTCACGTCCTTACAAGGGGGTCGAGCCAGTAAGCGACCGATATTTTGAAAAGATCCTCATTGTAGCAAGTGTTTGTGCAGTAAAATACCAAGACGATTTTAACGTATGTCAAGTCAGTACACAGATGAAGTCATGATGTCACTTTTCGTTTTTATTAATCGCCACCGACATTCAGAAAATAAAGAGCATACAGTGTGGTGGTGATAATGGTGGTGATAATTAGACTCCGTATTCCAGCTGCCTAAAGACTGAAGTTAAAGATACATTCGCTCGTGTTCGTGGAGTACAGTTAACTCCCGACATTCTGAAGCTCTATAGTAAATACATGCTTGAGCCGTGATGTTAATTTTCGTCGTGATCTTTGCAGTGAATAATGACGTGCATTCGTAAGTTACGGAACTTGAACATATGCGGATGTCACTTGAAATGATTTTATATTGCAAGAAATTCTTTCAATAGCACATGACGTTATTAGTGCATGATGCAGTACCGGATATTCCTGTTGTATATTATTTTTTCGCGTTTCATTAGGATATTACATGTCGCTGATCACTGAAAACCCATATTCATAATTTTTAGATCTTGATGGTACTGGTACCGAGCGGGCTAGCGGCCTGGTAGAGGGCTGGCCTTGCATTCGGGAGATTCGGGGTTCGATCCCAGGGGTCTAACTGAGATTTTTCATGGTTTCCTCAGTTATTTTCCTGGCAAATGTCGGGATTGTACCTCTTAAAAGTCCGGCCATGGACGGCGATCCTTCCCTTAATCCTTGAGTCCGTAACTGTGGCAGTGGCCAGACGAGGGTAACGTATCCGGAGGTCTTGAGTTCGACGTGCAGTGAACTTGAGTGAGTCCGTAACTGGATCAGCGTCCAGGCGAAGAGGACGCATCCGGGAGACCTGAGTTCGATGTGCAATGAACTTGAATAGTTAGCTAGAAGAACTAGCGAAGGCAAGCGAACTGAGAACTGAGAACTGACAGTTTTGTTCTGCATTTAGTGCTTTGTGAACATTAATTGAAATTGGAGTACATTGTTATCCTTCTCAATAATACACGTGTATTGTCATTGTCGCCGTGTGGAGTGCAATAACGACTATTGAGTTGCTGTGTTCTACTTAAACACGCAGTAGTTTCAATTTGGTTCTCCAACGTGAACAATAGACGACCTGGCGGCAAACTTGCGGTGGCAGGCAGTATAAATATATCTGGACTGAATCTGCATAACATATACGGCACACACCTTGTAAATCATACAACCGACTGTCCATCGTCAAAATTAATGGAATGGTGTTATGCAAATCATAAATCAATAAACTGGATGCAAGCGATCACTGGGGCACTGAATTGACACAGTGCGTTCGGATTGAAAAAACTGACGATCTGATGGGTTCCATAACGACGGAATACAAATTAACAAAGCGACATGGTTTTGCTTGAAGCACGTTAAAGCATAACTGTCAGTGTTGCCAGGTGTACAGAAATTTCCTTCCTGTACGGAAATATTAAATGCTGTAGAGAAAGTAACAGATATAGAAGCAGATGGGAAGAAACAGAAATAGGAGGGAAACAATATATATAATTTTAGTAGGTTATTTTACGACGCTTTATCAATGTTTCAGGTTATTTAGCGTCTGAATGAGATGAAGGTGATAATGCCGGTGAAATGAGTCCGGGGTCCAGCACCGAAAGTTACCCAGCATTTGCTCATATTGGGTTGAGGGAAAACCCCGGAAAAACCTCAACCAGGTAACTACAGACGTGGACAAATTATTAGATTAAATTAATTATATGTGCAACGAAGCTGTATTTATCGGCAGAAATAACGAACAAAAATGTATTTTGCACAGAAATAATGAACAGAAAATTGAGTCTGGAGGTTACTAATATTTTGTGAACATTCCCTTATTCTTTATTAACACGTTGATTTTGTCAGGGATGCTGGAAACCAAAGTTTGACACTTTCTTTGAATATCAGCATCATTTAGCCAGATATCAGACAATGCTTAAATGAGTCCATGTTTTTTGTAAGCCTCTTTTTGTTCACTTTCTTCTTCAGTATAGATCACAGATTTTCAATTTCGTTCATGTCCGGTCTTCTTGCAGGCCGTGGGAGAACAGACTATTGAATAATATCTTCTGCAGTATATAATTAAAACACCAGTAGTACCAACACAGCCAGACAAAATATACTTAACCATTGGAAAAATATATCAGAAGATGTAAACAATCATATTTACAACAATAGAGACTCTGTCAATTATACTACTAGTTGATATGACGAATTATATTATGTTTCAAAGAAAAACGTTTTAGTCTAATAATTTGTCCACGTCTGTAGCCCGACCAGGAATCGAACCCGGGCCACCTGGTTTCGCGGCCAGACGCGCTAACCGTTACTCCACAGGTGTCGACTACGAAGATATAGGATGACTTTCAGAAAGAGGGGGGAAGGAAGAAATTGAACTTTGAAAGGAAAATGTGAAATTGAGTAGAAATTCAGTTCGTTATATACAGGATGGAAGTGAAATAACCCTGAAGATTTTGAGAGCGAATAGCTCATATTGTATGTAACAAAAAGGTGTAATTCCATATTGGTGAAAACTTCACAGTTTTTTTCATTTTTTTTTCCAAATGTTTAACATCATCTTATTCGGTAACTATTGTGAGTAGGATCACAATTTTTGTCCATATCGATAAAAAAATCTAATAAAGAATAATTTATCCATCTGGCGTATTTGAATAGCGTGGACGGTTCTCGTGTAAATTTAATTAAAAAACCACTAATTTGAAGCCAGTGAACGATGCGAACAGATTGCAACGTTGTAGTTAGCAAGAGAGACGTTCATCTAGGAGACAGACCTTAGTTCGTTGAGAAGAAAAAGCAATGTGTTAGCGGCGATGTTGTCTGATTACTAAAACTTGAAACTTAATTTTCTAATTAACCGTGCATTTAATAACAAAACGTAATGAAGGGTTTTTACTTGTTTAAGTTACCCTATCGTCCCTTTTAATCTGCAGAAATATTTTAGTTCCATCCTAGATAGGGTGCTACTTATTCTGCACGGATGGATTCAGTTCTTGAAAACAATTTTAGTTCACAACAAGTCAACAAGTGTCTTATTTTATTTTGTTTTCGAGTTATTGACGATGGTGTTGCATTTTTAAGGACATCATGTCGATACTTTTTAAGTAGGTTATTTAATAACGCTGTATCTACTGCGAGGTTATCCTAGCATCTATGAAGTTAGCAATAGCGATAATTTGCCACTGGATTATCTAACATTCGCCTTAAAGTTTGAGAAAATCTCAGAAAAAACTCAAGGACGTGATCACCTATACCGGATTTGAACCACACCCGGTATAATAAGTCGACTAAGGCCTGTTGTACCAGTTTTCGGATCCCTCCTCCATAATAGAAAGAAAAAATCTCTCTCCTTTTTTCTTAATGTGCTTTCAAAGTGACTGGTCAAATACAAGGACTCTGTCATGTGTTGGAGGATAGTTACAGTACCAGCTGGCAATCTAGGACACTTCCTCATGAGGACATAACAAGGAATTAACGTTTTCCCAATCGTAAGGAAAATGTCAGGTAATCTATGACGAATCCTGGGCCTCATCTCTCTAGCACCAATCCAATCGACGCTAAATAACCTCGTAGTTGATATATAGTCTTTAAATAAATGAGTAAAAAATAAACAGAGAAACGGAAGCAGTTGAAGAAATCTATTCAAGTTCCGCGCTGTACTAAAAAATTAATTTATTCTCCGAAAATTAATACTCGGATAACCTGCATAGAAAATAAATCGATGCCATAGACTTTTGACTAACAGTATATCGAAATATCAATGCGAGACATGTAATATAAGGCACACTAACTTAAACATTGTAAGAGAAAACCATTTGTAGACATCAGAATAGTTCATTTTATTAGAGATGATAGATTTTCGCATTCACAAATGCGAAATATACACAAATGCTTTTAAAATCAGTAATTTTATACTAAGCATATTATTGCATATGAGTTTCTAGGCTTTCACGGTCACTGTGATTAGAATTAGAGCTTTATGTAATCCACCGTGTCGTGCAACTTGACGTTTCAAACGTTTCAGAACCATTTTCCTTTACTTTTTTAATATTTTCAAGAACTTTGACTAGAAGCTATAGAAAAAGCATGTTAACACATTAACGACATTGAATTTATATCAGTAAACGTTCCATAAAATTTGTTCCATCCCTAAACGCTACAAAATGCTAAATAGTAACTTTGTTAAATTTCTATAAGTGCTAAATTTGGTTTTCAAAGTGTTAAATCTTTTATTAATAATAATAATAATAATAATAATAATAATAATAATAATAATAATAATAATAATTCTTTATTTATACTGGCAGAGTTAAGGCCATAGGGCCTTCTCTTACACTCTACCAGGTTACAAAGTATACAAGCAGTTAAAATTTAACAAAAAGTTAAAGAACAGAATACTAACATATTACAAAAAAAATAATAATAGCATAATAAAATCGACACTAAACATCATGAAAATAATACAATAATAGAAAAAAAGAAAGTAAAATACATTGGAATATAGTGAAAGCAACTCATTTAGTACAAATGGTTAATATGGAAAACGTAAGGAAGAATATAACAAAATGGAATGTAATAAAATAGTAATAAAAAAGAAAAGAAATACGAATATTAAATAAAATCCACGATAAAAAGGCTATGATAATAAGTTCATCGGCTGATAAAGAGAACAAAAAGGGAAAGGACGGAAAAAAATATATAAACTATATTTTTATAAAACTATCGCAGAGAAAAGGGCTTATAACTGAAAGGAATCTGATTTGAAAAAGTGCAATTTTAATTTATTTTTGAAACTAGACAATGTCCGACAGTCTCTGACATGTTGTGGTAGAGAGTTCCAGAGATGAGCTGCAGAGAAGGTGAAAGATGAAGAGTAGAAGGATGTTCTGTGTTTAGGAATGGAGAGTGTGATATGGTGTTGTGTTTGAATTACTAAAATCTTACTTACTTACTTACAAATGGCTTTTAAGGAACCCGAAGTTTCATTGCCGCCCTCACATAAGCCCGCCAGCGGTCCCTATCCTGAGCAAGATTAATCCAGTCTCTATCATCATACCCCACCTCCCTCAAATCCATTTTAATATTATCTTCCCATCTACGTCTCGGCCTCCCTAAAGGTCTTTTTCCCTCCGGTCTCCCAACTAACACTCTATATGCATTTCTGGATTCGCCCATACGTGCTACATGCCCTGCCCATCTCAAACGTCTGGATTTAATGTTCCTAATTATGTCAGGTGAAGAATACAATGAGTGCAGTTCTGTGTTGTGTAACTTTCTCCATCCTCCTGTAACTTCATCCCGCTTAGCCCCAAATATTTTCCTAAGCACCTTATTCTCAAACACCCTTAATCTATGTTCCTCTCTCAAAGTGAGAGTCCAAGTTTCACAACCACACAGAACAACCGGTAATATAACTGTTTTATAAATTCTAACTTTCAGATTTTTGGACAGCAGACTGGATGATAAGAGCTTCTCAACCGAATAATAACAGGCATTTCCCATATTTATTCTGCGTTTAATTTCCTCCCGAGTGTCATTTATATTTGTTACTGTTGCTCCAAGATATTTGAACTTCTCCACCCATTCGAAAGATAAATCTCCAATTTTTATATTTCCATTTCGTACAATATTCTGGTCACGAGACATAATAATATACTTTGTCTTTTCGGGATGTACTTCCAAACCGATCGCTTTACTTACTTCAAGTAAAATTTCCGTGTTTTCCCTAATCGTTTGTGTATTTTCTCCTAACATATTCACGTCATCCGCATAGACAAGAAGCTGATGTAACCCGTTCAATTCCAAACCCTGCCTGTTATCCTGAACTTTCCTAATGGCATATTCTAAAGCGAAGTTAAAAAGTAAAGGTGATAGTGCATCTCCTGCTTTAGCCCGCAGTGAATTGGAAAAGCATCAGATAGAAACTGGCCTATACGGACTCTGCTGTACGTTTCACTGAGACACATTTTAATTAATCGAACTAGTTTCTTGGGAATACCAAATTCAATAAGAATATCATATAATACTTCCCTCTTAATGCTGAAATCTACCATGTCTATTAATCATATCTGAAATCGGTGTCTTTTAGTTCGTATACATATAGAGGGAAATGTTATGTTACGAAAGAGAAATTTCATGATACTTGAAGGAAAAATGTCGCAAATAAACTTGACAACATCACGAATATTGCATTCTCGTGTGGTATGTGAATGATAATGGATTCGCATAACTTGTGCGTTCGCAACTCCCTCGGAAACTTTCTGTGCCACAAATCCCCAGCGAATCGCCGGCAACTACCTGCCAGGACGTGGAGTCACTGCGTACATACAGAAGCAGAGGGAGGTGTTGTGCATACGGGACTGCCTCACTTTGACACCTAAGCGCAGCTTTTTACTGCAATACTCTCTTCGAATACAAAACAAGACGGGGAACTACGCTTTCACAATAGAATAAAATGCGTGCTCGTACTTCGATTTACTTTCTCATTAGACCTGTATGAAGTGAAAGGAGAAAGTAACTGCAAATATCTACGAAAATACAGTGAAACCTCTCATTTATAATATACATTATGTAGCCCATCCCTTCACGCTTTAAATGTAATGTCTTACAGCAGTCTTACGAAAATAAAACCGTAATTATTCCATTCTCATTATCTGAAAAATGTAACAAACCTCCTACATCTTGTTTAATTTGTAAATAACTTTTGTATACATGTAACTCTCATTCAATCAAATTGTTGGATTCTTTGTAAGTTCATGCATATGTATATACACTTTTTGCTGGTTGAGTGGAAGAGAAGGCCTTACGGCCTTAACTCTGCCAGTTAAAATAAATCATTATTATTATTATTATTATTATTATTATTATTATTATTATTATTACATCTATATTAAGTACTAGCCGTACCCGTGCGCTCCGCTGCACCTGTTAGAAATAAATATAAAGTAATTACATAATTAAAATAGGACGTTTGATCCAGGGAACAACTTTTACAACAGCGCAAGATAATCTGCTTCGCTCATTACCCAATTTTTTTTGCATTGCATTTATTGCATATATATTTTATGTATTTTAACACGATTCAATTGAGCATAGTTAAAATTTGAATCATAAAATAATGGATTGCTAAGCTAACGTACTATTACTGCATACTAAATCAATACACTCTCGTTGTTCGTTAATACTCTGAGATTAAAATGAGTGTACATAAATATTATTTTAAGAAATACAGAAAACGAATGTACAAAATAGCCTATCAAATTTTCTGTGCATAAGAAGCTATTTTAATCTTACCTGTCCTCGATTTACTCAGACGTTACTGTAATAACATTATAGCATTATGTCCATCTAGAGAAACTACACTTTCTAATGGTGAAATAATAATTAATTATACAAATCGGTTAATTTAGCTTCTGATATTACTTCATACAAAAACAGAAACATTCTCTGTAGGCAATATTTAATAGCTTTCGATTGTTGTTGTCCAAGGCCCCTTATAGACGAAGTCATTTGTTCTTAATTCATTGCACCGTCTTAGATGGCGTTATTTTAATTTTGAAACTCATTTATCTCATTAAATATCAGTCCTATCAAAATTTTGTAAAGAATAAAACGTATCGAAAATCATTTTTGAAGAAACTTTTGTTATGTAACATTTTTTAAAAAATCAATAATAAGGGAGATATTTCGATTTATTTAATTCAGGCCCCCTTATAACCCCTCTTTTAAATAAAGTATTTTGAATGCCATATAGCCTGAAATCTAAGTTACAACAAACTTAAGTTATATTCCAATTTTCATATAAATCGGTTCAGCCATTATCGCGTGAAAAGGTAACAAACATACAGACAGACAAAGAAAAATTTCAAAAATGCGATTTTCGGTTTCAGGGTGGTTAATTATATGTTAGGACCAATTATTTTTGGAAAATCGAAGATTACGAGAAAAATTTCGGCTACAGATTTATTATTAGTATAGATTAAATTACATAATTCTGATTGTTGTCTTATACAGTGTAAATGTCCGATTATTAAAGAGTCCTCTGAAGTTAAATACTTAGGCATAATTTTCGATAATCATTTAAAATGGAACAACACATTAATTACCTTTGTAATAAATTACGTAAAATAGTATATTATTTTGTTTTATTGAGGAATTACTTGTCAATAAGTTTATTACGTAAAATATATTTAACTTTATTTCAATCGGTAATTATGTATGGATTTATAGGATGGGGTAGCTCATTTAAATCCAATTTTAATCCACTTTATTTATTACAGAAGAAAATAATTAAAATATGTCTTCATAAACCTATTGATTTTCCATCTCAAAATTTGTTTCTGGACTTTAATGTACTTAACGTAACACAAATTTATTATATTGTATTAATAAAATTCATTCATAAAAATCGAAATAATTTTCAATATTGTATTCTCATAGTTATAAAACAAAAGGTATGAATTCTTTAAGATTGTTTGAACCAAAATGTAACACTGTTACAGTATTTAATCATAGTAGTAATTTAGGCCCAAGAATATATAACAAATTTATATTTAAATATCCTAATCTTGTCAATTCTAATAGTTCTAATATTAAATTTAAAAAGTTATGTATGGATTTTATAAAAATTGAAAAATTGTAAATTTAAATTTACATACTATAATTGCACAGTAGACATAAGACAAATTGTAATGTACAATTATTAATTTCAATTCAGGAATCGACCCCTGAGCACGAGTTCTACTCTTTCAGGGGCGAGCTAAAGTTTTTCTGTATATATTATATTTTATATTACAATTATTAGCAAAATAATGAATGAATAAATAAATAAATAAATAAATAAATAAATAAATAAATAAATAAATAAATAAATAAATAAATAAATAAGTAAATAAGTAAATAAATAAATAAATAAATAAATAAATAAATAAATAAATAAATAAATAAATAAGTAAATAAGTAAGTAAGTAAATAAATAAATAAGTAATTAAGGAAATAAGTAAATAAATAAATAAATAAGTAAATAAGTAAGTAAATAAATAAATAAATAAATAAATAAATAAATAAATAAATAAATAAGTAATTAAGTAAATAAGTAAGTAAATAAGTAAATAAATAAATAAATAATTAAGTAGATAAGTAAATAAATAAATAAATAAATAAATAAATAAATAAATAAATAAATAAATAAATAAGTAAATAAGTAAGTAAATAAATAAATAAGCAATTAAGTAAATAAGTAAATAAATAAATAAATAAATAAATAAATAAATGAATGAATAAATAAATAAGTAAATAAGTAAGTAAATAAATAAGTAAATAAGTAATCAAATAAATAAATACATAAATAAGTAAATAATAAGTAAATAAATAAATAAGTAATTAAGTAAATAAGTAAGTAAATAAATAAATAAGTAAATAAGTAAATAAATAAATAAGTAAATAAGTAAATAAATAAATAAATAAATAAATAAGTAAGTAAATAAATAAATAAATAAGTAAATAAGGAAATAAATAAATAAGTAAATAAGTAAACAAACAAATAAATAAATAAATAGGTAAACAAACAGATAAATAAATAAATAAATAAATAAATAAATAAATAAATAAATAAATAAGTAAACAAATAAATAAATAAGTAAATAAATAAATAAATAAATAAATAAATAAATAAATAAATAAATAAGTAAATAAGTAAACAAATAAATAAATAAATAAGTAAATAAATAAATAAATAAATAAATAAATAAATAAATAAATAAATAAATAAATAAATAAATAAATAAATAAATAAATAAATAAATTCTAAATACAGTATACTACAGTGAATTCTTTGCAACTTTGAACTACAGTAGATAAGACCGAAAAAGGAAAATACAGTACTGTGCCACGCAATTTTATTCTAGGTCTACAGTTATGCAGTACTGTAATTTACAGTTTTCAACTTAACCTTTACGTTCAGGTGCCATGTCTCTCGAAACAGAACCACTGATTGAAGTGAAGAGAATAATCCTACTAACCCTATCATGCGTCGAATACAATTTCACGATCGCGGAAACCTTGGACCCATCAGACAGGTTAAATTTTATGACTTTGTTTATCCACCCACTTCCAGCTAACAAGGGATAGCCGGCTGGGCTAGTGGTAGCCTACGAGACCCTTATTGTCTTCTTTCATGGTAAGGAATTTCTGTACAGTTCTCAAAACTAAATTTTCCACTTTTGTAACACATTAGGTTTGAAATCCAAGTTCTGTCCGCAGTCAGGAGGTAAAGCAAGCTTTAGGACTGTCAAACAGCTGTCCGTGTCCGTAAACTAGAATTGAATTTATCATTATTTCTATATTATTTCAGTTGGAACATAAAAATTTGTCCGTATATGAGGAGAGTCCGTATCTTGAGGGTGTCCGTAAGTAAAGGTTTCACTGTACATGTTTTAGCATCCCTGATACCGAAAAAGCGGTCTTGGGTAATTCTGTTGATTTGCCTATGAGTCTGGGTGTAGATTTCTCTCTTAAACTCGTGGACAGATTTTGTTCATGTCCGTTTTCAACGAGTCAATTATGAATATGAATTAAAATAATTCACACTAAAATATTAATGTATTTTTATTTCAAATAAATACACAAAGACCATTTATTTCAGTGAAAACTAATTACTTTCTCGTGAATTGTTGTGTTTGTCCGCCATTATGACAATTCATTGCCCTCAACCTGTTTCGAACTCGTGAACATCGACGGCAAGAACTAGGATAGTAACCAACAAATCATCGAGGACTACCTCCCAATGATTAATGATCACGGAGTATGAAGACTAATATCGTGGCGATAAACAGTTTTTGATCAAAGGAATCCACAAATTTCTCAAACTTTCAAAAAAGTCTCTTTAAATTTTTGTTAACATTTGCGAATTTCGTATTTAGGCAAAACAAGTTCATCGTCTTGATTGCCATAGAAACGAAAGCGAGAAATCGCCCTGAAGTTGAAAATATCAGTGGGTGTTATAGAATACAGAGTCCAGATTTGAGAAGCGACTTTCTGAAAAAAAAAAAAAAAAATGTTTATCGTATTAATTACGTTTCGCTTTAGGATTATTGAAATATATATATTTTTTTATTTTAGTAGGTTATTTTACGACGCTTTATCAACAGCTTAGGTTATTTGGCGTCTGAATGTGATGAGGGTGATAATGCCGGTGAAATGAGTCCGGGGTTCAACACCGAAAGTTACCCAGCATTTGCTCATATTGGGTTGAGGGAAAACCCCGGAAAAACCTCGACCAGGTAACTTGCCCCGACCGGGAATCGAACCCGGGCCACCTGGTTTCGCGGCTAGACGCACTAACCGTTACTCCAAAGGTGTGGACACTGAAATATATATTTTTTATTTTTATGTTGAACGTTGTTTATGTTTGTAAATAAAATAAATTTACGTTAATAAGGTGTTTTGTCCACAAAGATTAGCATCCCTGACCGTGAAATAAGCGGGTCCGGGTTCAAATTCTGGTTGGAACGAATTACCTGATTGACGCTCTTTTCAGGGCTTTCCCTCAACCCATTAAGAGCAAATGCTGAGTAATTTTCAGCGCTGGATCTTGAACTCATTTCACCGGCATTACCACCGTCATCTCACTCAGACGCTAGATAATCATAGCAGTTGATAAAGCGTTTAAAATAACCAATTATAAAATAACGCGTTTTTGTTCTATTTTGTAAATAATCTCTCTACACATCCTTCCAGGAGGTCGCATCCCACACCCCGCAGGGGATCGCGAACCACACTCTGGGAACCACTTGAAGTTATAAATCACATTGTAGCATTAGACATCCGCGGAACACAATGAGATGTATGTAACAGCCAAAAAGATTATGGTAATAATACTTAATGGTAATATGGTATAACGAAGACAATGGAGACCGAAGTACTTAAGTACTTTGAGAAAACCTATCTTTGTATTATTTTTATTCTCCATAACTTCTACTACCTCTCGCCGAGGTTTAATCCCTGGTCTGAGCATAAAAATCCAAGCTGGAAATAAGTATCTTCTAATTCTGGTTCCAGATAAAAGTGACGTTCTTAAGCTTACGTCAAACTTCGTGCATTCTTCCACACAATGCATCCCAAAATCCCTGAAGCAAAACTTAATGGAAAATACTTTTAAAATAAAATCTGTTCAACCGTGAAGTAGATGGAACACCTGACCTGACCTGACAGTGACGTCACATTCTTGTTAATTCCAGCACGAAGGACTGAAATGTCTCGGCTATTTTTCAGTAGCTGATGCCTGTCAAGATGTAATTCCTGCTCTCAGGAGATTTCAATCAATATTCGCCTGCGTGGGAGTTGTTCTGTTACCTCATGTTGGGTGACCCGCCTCTGCCGTACAGAAACACGTTCCTGGGCGCCTGGAACTTCTGCGGCACTTCCGGCACCGGTCCCTGGGATCGACTGACGAACTTCCTGGAGCAGGGCCCGCTGCCGTACTGCTCGCCGTCCTGGTGAAGGTCCACGAACTCGTACAAAGCCCGGAAAGACACTGGCCTGCAACGGAACGCAACTAGGTGTGTTTTCTTATGATGATAATGATACTGGAAAAGAAAACTTCCCGTAATTTATCATATCATTTTAGTTATCATTCTTTGTATGATTATATTTTAAGCTTAAAACAGTATTTATTTCCTTAGGAAAAATCAGTAGATAGGACTAGCGCTGTGCAGGCCCGGCAACTTATCGTACATGGCACTAAAGCAGGCGGAGGTATTCGTGGGAGATGGTGCGAAAGCGTGGTATATTTAGCCGACAAATACAAGTCAGTTACAGACAGGTACTGGTAACAGTGAGTATGAAAATTATAAAAAGTAAACATATACACATACATATACAGTGTAATTACCGTCTGTTTACAAGCAAAACACATTAAATAAAAATATTACTCCTGAGAAAAAAAAGGCGAATATAATGTAGTATGTCATAATTAGACTTCGTTGAATTGCCACGCGCAGCATGCAATCAGGTTGCCGATGTACGGTAGTATAGAGGAGGTGAGCAGTTCATGTTAAGAGTTGTGACCGGTCCAAATAGATAGAGCAGCTACAGCATTACTGGGTTGGAATAGTCAAAGCTTAACATTTGTTCAGTGCAGACAAGAATTCAATCAAACATACTACAATGAGAGTGTTGCTGTTCCAAATAATTGTCCCTGGAATACCCTTACCCCCGCAGCCAGTCTTGACACGTTGGGGAACGTGGTTGGATGCTATTAATTATTATGCAGAACATTAGGAAAAATAATGGAGGTAATTGATGCATTGGATAGCACAGACAGTTCCGCTGTTGCAGCTGTAAAATCATTGCCCTCTGAACAGCTATTGGAAGATATTCTGTTTGTTGATTCTAATTTTAAAATCGTGTCCAAAAGCATCACCCTGTTAGAATCGTCTAAACTACAACTCTCAGAAGCACTTAATATAGTGGATAAAGTATCACAAACCGTTATCCAAAATAACAATTCACTAAATTCAGAAAAGGTGAAATGTAAGTTGAGAAACGTTATTGCTAAAAATTCTGCCTATTCACAACTTCGTATTATAAATGATGTACCATCAGGTCAGGACAAGACATCTGAAGTTGGTGTACTAAAAAGTAGTGACTTTCCGTTCTTCAAATATGTACGTATTACATCGTGTGATGTTGAACGTACATTTTCCCAAAATAAAAACTGTTTAAGTGACCATCGGAGGATGTTATTTTGCAGTCGCTCAAAATGTACGTAACTCTTCACTGCAATGCACATATTCAAGAATGATGTGAGTATCTTACATTAAATTTTAAGAGTTAATATATCTCACTATAAAATAATTATGTATTTAAATGTTTAGACATTTCCTACTTCAATGATCATTCATTATATTTCTTGAATGCAGGATACTGCTCAGTGTTTACATCAGAGGCATACTCCATCCTTTGCACGCCCCCTTCTCATATAGTCTATACCGCGTGCGCAGTAAACCTTGCGATTCTCGTGGCAATTCCACGAAGTCTAGTCATAATATATATGTAAAGGTAAAGGTATCCCCGTAACATACCATGAAGGCACTTGGGAGGCATGGAGGTAGAGCCCCATGCTTTCCATGACCTCGGCACTAGAATGAGGTGGTGTGGTCGGCACCACGCTCTGACCGCCTTTTACCCCCGGGAAAGACCCGGTTCTCAATTTTATAGGAGGCTGAGTGAACCTCGGGGCCGTTCTGAAAGTTTGGCAACTAGAAAAAATCCTGTCACCACCTGGGATCGAACCCCGGAATGGATTTAAAATTGTAAAATGAAATACACACAAAGCGAAACAACTTAATAAAAATAATATTTTTAGGATTCAGTTTTTTCAAGAACTTTGAAACGCCTCTTTCTCAGAAGTAATATATTTTTTTTCCTAATTTGTTTTTCTTATAAACCGACGACATACCTACGTAGACTAATGCATATATGAATATATTGTATGCATATTGGTGCATGGCTAGAAATTATACATAGGCAAGTAGAAAGATAGCAAAAAGGAGAATATAGGAAGATATAGTGGCACATTGGTGAAAATACAGAATGAACCTAAGTGATGTCATTATTTTAAGGAGGTTAATCTGCCACATATTTCAAAGAGAATTTCGATACAATTTTGCTCGTTTTTGTTTCCTTTTCGAAAAAACATTGTTTTATATGAACCATTGCATAGCGTGTTTTGGGAAAGTCATTGATTTAATTCCCAATATGCTTAGTCAATTTAAGAGAGCAGTGTATTATGGTAATAGGCGATTGAAAAAATGTTAGTTTCGTCCTTTAAATATGCAGAAATTTGATTCGAACAAATGTAACTTTTCGTTCTACAAAGGAATTTTAAAATGTTACATTTATTGGTTCAAATTTCTGCACATTTAAAGTACACAACTAAAATTCTTTCAATCATTTATTATCATAATACACTGCTCTCTTAAATTGACTGAACATATTGAAATTAAATTAATAGCTTTCTCAAAACACGCTATGAAATATTTCACATAAAACAATTTTTATCCCGCAATGGAACCAAAAAATAGAAAATTGAATTGCATTTTTTGTCTGAAATATCTCTAAAAATAACCCCTTACTGACATTACT
>JAJSOF020000009.1:5282055-5302055 GCA_025594305.2 Periplaneta americana
CACAAATGAATAATATGTTTACGTATCTCAATGTTCTCTGTTCACGTACGGACGACTGACTGAGAATCAGAGTCAGTTGTTTTCGGTGTTCGCGTGGTGCGGACGGAATAGTACCTCTTGGGAAGCGTGCACATCTCATGCCATAATACTTGTAAACCGTAAACATGACTTTTATTTGACTTTTTTCCGCTGCCTAGTAATGACAAAAAAAATCATTGCTCTACAGATTAAGGTTATGTCGCAAGAGAGAAGAAATTCGTACTTAGGTAAAAGAGTACCCGTAGATGGAACCCTTACCAAAAGATGTCGTTGCACTTGGTGGACTCTTGGGCCCTCTTCAAGGCGCCGTCCCAGACCTTGAGCTGGCTGGCGCAGTCCCCCTCCTCTTGCAGCTGCGGCTCGATGGTGGACGACACGTGGAACTTGAGGATGGACAGCCACACCTTGTAGCGCGGCGGCGGCAGGTACATGGTTCCGCCGCGGCGCCAGAAGGTCTGACCCGTGAACGCGTCGCGAGACGGAGGCAGGGACGTGTCCACGCCCTGCAGGTGGTAGAGGCACGTGGTGTTGCGCGGCAGGGAGTGCTGGGGCGTCTCCAGAACGCCCTTGTCCGTCCCTCGCACCCAGAACTCACAGCGCTTGTTGCGGGCGTACGTCGGGGACTGCTGGTCCACGAACCGCACCTCAAACAAAGAGGACAGGATAGCTCTGCCGTCCAGACTAGATGCTGAACTGATACCTACCAGACGAAGCTGTGATATAACTGCATGGGACAAGCAGCAACCTCATTACGTACAGGAATTAGAGCCAGCCTTAAGTGTAAAACAAGTGAAGGAAAAGGAAAGGAATGGAGGGCAAAGGGATGGAGGAAAAGAAAGAAAAAGTGAAAAATAAAGAGAGAAAAATAAACGTATATGCGTGATTCTTGGTAAGAAAGAAATGACAACGAACTAATGAATGACAGATAGAAGAAAGGATAATTAAAAAAGAAAAGAAAAAGAACGAACGAAGAGAAAGTGAAAAGGGAGAAAAATAACGAATGAACAAATAAAGGGAAAAGAAAAAAGAACGTGAAGAAAGAAATAAAAGGATACATCAGTAAACAAATAAACAGTGTAGAACTAAGTAACTAAAGCAGACGTCTCCAAAACCGTACTCGCGAGTAAGCCCCTGAACGGAACCGAAGCCAGTACGTAATAAGCGCGCTCCGCCTCACCCATCCCCACCTGTACTGTACTCAATGTTTATGCGCAAACGAAGAGCAGTGGCGGACTGCCATTATCATTGTGTTGGTCGGAGTGTTCCACCGTTTCACAATGTCTTCTAATCATGGACGTAGTACATTCAAGGATGAAGAGGAAGAGAAATTTTTTGTGTTAGTGGGGAGATTGTGAAATGCTTAATTTGTTCGAAAATTCTTAAGGGTGTGTTAAAATTCAAAATGCGACGACAATACTCGACTCTTCACAAAGAATATCATAGTATTGCAGGCATGTTGGACATGTGAAATAATTTATTTTGGGGCTATCTGTATAACTGTTGGTTATACATAATAATCAGTATATTACAATACGTTTGCACTCAGTTCCGCATGACATACATATTGTTTTTGTTTAATTTTAGGTAAAATGCTTAGGTCTACAAATATTTTGATAAATATAAAACAAGAAAATACAAACACAAATCATACACGTGTTCTCAGTATTGAACAAAAAAAGCTTCTTGCTAGCTATGTTCTAGCTTGGAATATTGGAAAATCAATGAAGCCCTTTACAGAAGCATCATTTGTAAAATCGTGCATACAGAACGCTACTAAAATACTGTGTCCAGAACAAAGTCAAAGTATAAGAAAATTAAATTGTTTCCAATTACAGTTCAGAGAAGGAATTTCAAGATTGTAAATGTAATTGAATCTGAAGTCGAAACCACAATTAATCAGTTTGTAGCTTACTCACTTGCATTGGACGAAAGCACAGATAGAAATGACAAAGCTCACCTAGCCATTTTCATCCGATGAGTTAATGAACATTTTACTGTGTCTGAATGTCTTCTAGATGTAATTACAAAATACAACTGGAGAAGATCTTTTCCAGGCACTAAAGGCACCATAGAACAGAAGAGGTTGAATTTGCAATGGCTTGTGTGAATAGCAACAGAAGGGGCTCCAGCTTCATAGTATGTCAAAATAATATATAAACGTATATTTCTTATTCTTTTGATGTTATTATTTGTAAACATAAGCAGACCGTTGCCGCGATCCCCCACTGGCCGCCCCCATCTGTTGAGGTACGAGTCTCTTCCCCTTTCTAGTCTTACAGCACACTGTGTTCGGCGGGTAGCATCGAGAGCACGAATGACGATACGCTTTTTTGAGACCTCTGAACTAAAGAAAGGAAATAGAGAAAGAAAAATAAAAATAAAAGAAGAACGAAAAAGAAATAACACAGAAGGAAAACTCAACAGCGAAAAGAAAAGAATAGAGGAAAGAAAAAGGACAAGCAGAACACATTAATGAAAAAAGGAGAAAACAGAGTAAAAAAACGGAAGAAAAAACAAGATAGAGAATGAGGAGAAGAACTAAACAAGGAAAAGAAGAAGGAAGGAAGAAAAAGATGGCAGGTTTTTATACTTACCTGGACCTCAAGCTGGAAGCCATGCAGTGCCTGCAGGGGCGCCGGGTACAAGAAGGTGCCGTAGGGCGAGCTGGTGAACTCGACGAGTATCTCCGGCCCGCTGGACACCGCCTCCGGCACCGCTTCCCCGCCGCCGCAGAACTTGAGGAGCACTGCGTCCCGCGTCGTGTAGCCGTCGTATACCAGTGACGTAATCCTGCACGTCATCGCACTCCGTCCACACCTGCCGGACAGTCACAGATTACGGTCCACAGCTACACAGATAACGATTTCTGATGTGACGTGTCTGGGTATCAAAGCGTTGCACTCTGATCGATTCCCGAAAGCAGTGTGTGTATACAGAGTGAAGTATAAGTATGAAATATTGATAATAACTTTATAATAAGAATGTTTGTTGAAAGTGTTACATGCTATATTTATTAGATGCATATCGTTAAATATTTTGTGCGAGATCGTGCGTATTTGCTTGTTTTCCGCACAGAACCAATACGCGGTAAGTGTGAAATACCACATTCAGTATTCCCAACGTAACACACATAAACAATTTCCCTCTTCTTACCGCTTAAGCGCGACATTCATTTTACTGCTTTAGGCTTTTAACATATTATTTTTAGAGACGTTCAATATAGTAATAATTATAATTGGAAACTTACCACTGCAATTTCACCTAAATTGCACTGTTAATTATTGTTTTTAAATATTTGCAAAAATTAAGTAAACTCTACAACTCCACTAAAGTTACTGCATTCGTGATGCAAGTAACGTTAAGGAAGCCGTGAAAAAATCAACAAGATTCCAGACTCATCATAGACGTATATCACGGCCTGCTGAAGTATAGTAAACACAGAAAATATTTTAAAGCAACGATGTTGAAGATAGATATTTTTGTTTTGCAAGTTTGCCGTCATTGAACAGAAAACAAGATGGAGATTACATTGCAACTAATTAGAAATTCGTCTTTCAGGTATGTAATAAACGATCGTCGCACAAAATAATGTACGATACACGGGCGGTATGTTTTCTTTCAATTCTCGGAAATTAAAAAAGCTCAACTACTTTTCGCTTTTTCAAACTTTTCCTCGAACATGAAAACTTCAACATACTGCTCTTGTAAAGCATTTTACGATTACACATTTTAATTGTGCTCTCAATTCTGTGTCTGGAGCACCTTTACTTTTTAACTTTGCTCTAGAGTATGCCATTAGGAAAGTCCAGGATAACAGAGATGGTTTGGAATTGAACGGGTTACATCAGCTGCTTGTCTATGCGGATGACGTGAATATGCTAGGAGAAAATCCACAAACGATTAGGGAAAACACGGGAATTTTACTGGAAGCAAGGAAAGAGATAGGTTTGGAAGTAAATCCCGAAAAGACAAAGTATATGATTATGTCTCGTGACGAGAATATTGTACGAAATGGAAATATAAAAATTGGAAATTTGTCTTTTGAAGAGGTGGAGAAGTTCAGTAACAAATATAAACGATACTCGGGAGGAAATTAAACTCAGAATAAATATGGGAAATGCGTGTAATTATTCGGTTGAGAAGCTTTTATCATCCAGTCTGCTGTCAAAAAATCTGAAAGTTAGAATTTATAAAGCAGTTATATTACCGATTGTTCTTTATGGCTGTGAAACTTGGACTCTCACTTTGAGAGAGGAACATAAATTAAGGGTGTTTGAGAATAAGGTGCTTAGGAAAATATTTGAGGCTAAAAGGGATGAAGTTACAGGAGAATGGAGGGAAGTTACCAACACAGAACTGCACGCATTGTATTCTTCACCTGACATAATTAAGAACATTAAATCCAGACGTTAGAGATGGGCAGGACATGTAGCACGTATGGGCGAATCCAGAAATGCATATAGAGTGTTAGTTGGGAGGCCGGAGGAAAAAAGACCTTTGGGGAGGCCGAGACGTAGATGGGAAGATAATATTAAAATGGATTTGGGGGAGGTGGGATATGATGATAGAGACTGGATTGATCTTGCTCAGGATAGGGAGCAATGGCGGGCTTATTTGAGAGCGGCAATGAACCTTCGGGTTCCTTAAAAGGCAGTAAGTAAGGAGAGGTGAATTTATTTGTTATTGCATTGTTTATTTTCTTTTAATTTTTACCTTATGAAAATACAGTGCAACATTCGGAACAGATTTTGGCTTTCCGGATTTTCTCTTGTTCTGAGACATTTGTTGTTTTATTTTTAAATTTCGATATAATTCTGCATTTAAAAAAAATCACTTACATGAGGAAAAATGCTGAAAATATTCTGCAGGTTACAGTTAGGGCACAAATGCAGATATATTATACTATACTTCGAGTCTCTGCACATGCATCTAATATCATAATCAAGTATGAAGTATGGAAAAGTATACTATACCCACAGGACTCAAGAGGTTAAGACTTGTATTCTTTCCATTTACGTGAGATTTTCCTGACAGGCAATATTCCACACTATGAATAACTAGTTTTGTTTTCCATGACCTTCTGTAATCCCTAAAACAATTTAACACTCCGTTTCAATAAAATTTACCTTCTTTGCATAAGGTTAAAATTAAAAGAAAATGAACAAATGAATAATGAATAAAGTTGACCTTTCCGCACACGAAACTAAAAGAACAGTTTAAATTAAACATGTAAAAATAAGTATATGCTGTCATTTAAGAAAAATGTGTTTTTGGCACATCTTATATACACGAAGACATAAATTTTCAAAATTATGTGAAAAATATTAAGCGATATATTCTAATAAATATAGCATTTAATACTTTTAAGAAACATTCACATTATATGTAAACATGTAAATACAGTATTACTCAAAATAGTTTTCTATACTTTGCTTTTAAATTATTTAATAGTCTACCTGTTGATATAAGGAATCTTCCATTCCGAGTGTGTAGGACACGAATTAGGACTATATTATTGGCAAATCCGTTGTATGATGTCGATGAGATTTTTAATATTCATGTATCTTAATTTGTATCCATTGTATTATATCATGTATTTTAAATTGTATATGACGATGCCATACATGTTCCACATGTTTTTGCAAAATAAACTACCTACCTACCTATCTACCTACCTATAATCTTTTCGCTGTAAGAAAAATCCTAATATAAACAATAGCACGTGACTGAAGTGAGGCTTCATTGGCCGCTGTTTGGCGCCATAGATTCTCAGTACGTGTTCCCGCCTACTGTTGTACATTCTGTTTCATGTTAAACATTTCCCGTTACTCGTCAAGTAGGCCTAACCTCACTACTATGCATTCGTTTGCTGAGGAAACATTTACTTTATAATTACTATAATTAAAACTCACATAACTTATTATATACATTTAAGACTATTTGTTTTTCTCCGCTTTTGAGAGGGTTTCTACTCTAATGTTTAATAACCACACACACCGAGGATGCAGAAGCCATACTATGACAACTACGAGCTCAAGTGACGCCAGTTTGTTACAAGAACAGACTACCGCAGTGTTACTTTTCGTATTCATCCGCGTTCATTGTACATAATAATATATAAAAATAGTTTTTCTTTTGCATAGCATTTTACATATGAGTGAAGTTACATGTTTCATCGTATTTAACAACTAGAATTCAATTTTTTGTTTTCAAATAATACAAGATTGTGGTTTCCAAATATGAACTATATTTTCCTGCGTCGTGTGAGTGTTTCTACTAGGAGCCAATCACGATATGACAGCCACGTGCTTATGTTTACATTAGGATTTTTCTTACAGCGAAAACAGTCTATCTATCTATCTATCTGTCTGTCTGTCTGTCTGTCTGTCTGTCTGTCTGTCTGTCTGTCTGTCTGTCTGTCTGTCTGTCTGTCTGTCTGTCTGTCTGTCTGTCTGTCTGTCTGTCTGTCTGTCTGTCTGTCTGTCTGTCTATCTATCTATCTATCTATCTATCTATCTATCTATCTATCTATCTATCTATCTATCTATCTATCTATCTATCTATCTATCTATCTATCTATCTATCTATCTATCTATCTATCTATCTATCTATCTATCTATCTATCTATCTATCTATCTATCTATCTATCTATCTATCTATCTATCTATCTATCTACCTATATACCTATCTACCTATCTACCTACCTACCTACCTACCTATCTATCTATAAAGTTATTAGCAATATTCCATAACTTACTTATTGTTCACTCTATCTGCCTTCATGGCGACCTCGGTGATCATATTTTGTTAAATCCCGCATAGATTATGGTTATTAAGAGACGATACAATCCCATGGCACAGCTTCCAACGGAACAAAAATAAACACAGTGGTACCGTTTAATAGATTTCGACCATGTAAAAGAATTATATCATTGAATGAAGATTCCACACGAGGTTCAGTCTGAGTTTTACTTCAACGAAGTTCCTCGTCTTGCAGGGAGACATGGCAACGCCGCGTGCGACTGCTAACCTCTAAGATGGATGAAATCAGATATTTCTTTATAATATTAGGATTGTGATACTAAGGCAATAATAGTGCAGCCTATCCGAGGCTATATAGCGGACAGGTACACAGGCTTCTTTCCGTGAGTGCTTGTACTTAAGGTATATGTACACTTTTACATACAAAAAATTTTGTTTTGTATAATTTTATTTTGCTCTGTAAAATTTTTAAACAGTTGATAATGGTACCAGAAAGAGAATGAAGTGAACAAATTCCTTGACATTATGTATAAATTGTTTATAAAAATTATTTTGTTCATAATTTTGACATGCAACTTGAAACATGATAGCTCATGCAGTTTTTAAGATAGAACCACAGTTTTTTCACTGTTTTATATCTAAAACTATTCTTTAGTGCCTGACATTGCGCTATTTTTTATTTTCATTTACATTAATTAAATATTACCATATATGTAACTTATACCAATATTTTATATTGCATATGTCATTTAAAAAATCCCTTGATAATTATTAACTATATTTATGTTATTTTACTCATTGTCAGGCACTGGGCGACATTTCAAGCTTCAAAATGACACCAATATCTTCTTGGTATCACCATATTTCGCTGAGATATCATGTTTAAAAGAATTAAATATTCTAAACTTACTATTTACTGGAAATGAGCCACAAACTTTCAGAGCCTAGAAGACTGCATCATCATATGTCACCCCTTAAGCAGCTTCATGTCGGTCCAGTTTCAGCTTCTTTCTGCCTCTCAAATACCTCCGTCTTGTTTTAACTTCAGGTGTTGAATGTTTTTTGGCATTTTTGTCCTTATTTTCCATTGATGCAACAAATCCTGCGATGGTGTTTGTCCCAGGGTTTATGCCCATCCTCCTCAGAATTGTAATTTCTACTTTTGGACTCTTATTAAAATGACGTACAACATCACTGACACACAAATTTACAGTTTTATGACTAACAGTAAAAGATTATAAATTACTTCATTATGTAAAAAAGTTTTTTCAATCTAATGATCATGCCCAGATATCTATGCATCTATTTCGGGACTAGAAAGAAGTTCACAAGCAATGCTGGACGAGGGGATTGACTGCTACGAGGATCACTCCAAAAGTAATCCACAATATTTATTTTAAAATTACATTTTTATCCTACAGCTTTGCTATTTTCATAGAATGTAGATACATCCTCCAGGAACAATACGTCACTTTTCCACATAATCCCCGCACCTTTCAACTGCCTTACGCCACCTTGGAATAAGGGCCTGTATACCTGCACGATAAAAGTCTGGACCAACATGTCTGAGAAACTCTTTAGTAGCGTGCACGAGGGAGTCATCATCTTCAAACCTCGTTCCTTCAGTTTACCAAAGAGATGGTAATCGCATGGTGCCAGATCAGGACTGTAAAGCGGATGTTTCAGTGTTGTCCATCCAAGTACAGCAGCCATCTCGAAGAAATGCCATCATGGCGCCACTCAAGCGAACGATTTAAATTAAATTTGAATACAAGGGGGAAGGATGTATCTATGATCTCTATAAATTACAAAGGTTTAGAATAAAAAATAAATTAAACAAAGTGTTGTGCATTACTTTTGGAGTGATCTTCGTAGAAGTGACCGTGGTTGATGACGCAGCATTTTGGAAAATGGGACTTATCTGAAAAACCATAAGGCATAAATCGAAAATCCTTATATCGAATTAAAGGGGAGAAAATTCTCTATTAAAATAGTTATATTTTGAAAATTCTAATTCTTAATTTTTTTTTTTTTTTTTTTTTTTTTTTTTGCGGGTATACATATACCTTAAGTAGGCCTACTTCTATTCACTAATGTTACGTCATGCTAACAACATTATTAGGAACTCCCACTGCTTGTGGATGTGTATTATTGCTTACTAAATACTAAAGAAATGAAGATGGAACGTACCGCAGGCCCCAATATTTGTGAGCGGATGGTATTTATGAGGCCTATAATAATAATAATAATAATAATAATAATAATAATAATAATAATAATAATGATGGTGATGGTGATGAACTTCTGCGTTGACCTTCACATTAACGGAACCTGCGCCCTGTGATATTTTGTCTGTGGAAGTTTCCGTCAAAGATCGAGTCTACATACAGTAGGTACCGCCTTTACTACAGACCAGCTCTATTTGAGAGCCACAATCAATCAAGTTATCCTGTAACGTGTCTGACAGGAACTAGACTACAAGTTGGAAGTGTGTTGAGTTACTAGTGGGCTCATATTAAACACCTGTCATGCATTGAAAAAATAACTTACGAGTTATCATTGCTATCCCGTTATTCTTTCTGTTCATGTTCTCTACTTTGTCCGTCAGAGGCCTCCACACTCTCAAGATACTTCGATCTAAGACCAGTGTTTTATTACGTATCGTACGTAAATGCCTTTCTTTATTTCAATCCCGAAGGAAGCTAAGTCAAGAATTTTTACCGACAATTAGACATTCATATTTTTCTTTTTGTAGGCTTACTTTGATATGGCGTTACACTTAATGTATTCTAACATCATCATAATTTATATCTCGACCTACAGTCCCATGTTCACCTATATTAAGAGCAGACAAACATCTCTTCGAACTACTAATTCCACAATTTGGGACATTTGGCCGACATCTACGGCTGATCACTAGGATCCAGAATACAAAGCAGAGGTTAAATTAAAAATAACATACAATATGATTTCGGAGAGAATACGGAACAGTGATAAATTAAAAAATAAAGTACAATTTGATTTCGGAGAAACATGAGATGAAAGTAGAATGAAGAGTAATGAAATAAAGTTAAAAAAATATATTACGTAGTGTTATACAAGTGATGTGTAAAATGGATAAAGTATTAACTCTGAAGTCCTACTTGATAAATAAAATAATTCTATATATGAAAATATAACAAGATATTACAAAGTAAACAAAATACGTAAAGATACGAAATGTCCACATAAACAGAATGTCGAACACAGGACAAAAGAAAATCTAATTAAAAATCAGTACTGCAAGGAGTAGGTACAAGCACATTGGAAAAATAATCCAAAACTGAAAGGAAAACTTGTATTATCGTCTGTCCGCTACGACAGATTATTGGAAGAACTGGTCACAGTTCTGTAATAAAAATTTCCCTTCAGAGTCAAATTTGTTACATCGGAGGATAGTTTCAGACCCGATTCTTTGCGAACATTTGTTACATCGGGGGATAGTGTTCAGACCCGATCCCTTGCGAACATTTGTTACATCGGAAGATAGTGTTCAGACCCGATCCTTTGCGAACATTTGTTACATCGGAGGATAGTGTTCAGACCCGATCCTTTGCGAACATTTGTTACATCGGAGGATAGTTTCAGACCCGATCCTTTGCGAACATTTGTTACATCGGAGGATAATGTTCAGACCCGATCCTTTGCGAATGTTTGTTACATCGGAGGATAGTGTTCAGACCCGAGCCTTTGCGAACGTTTGTTACATCGGAGGATAATGTTCAGACCCGATCCCTTGCGAACGTTTGTTACATCGGAGGATAGTGTTCAGACCCGATCCTTTGCGAACATTTGTTACTCCGGAGGATAGTGTTCAGACCCGATCCTTTGCGAGAATTTGTTACATCGGAGGATAGTGTTCAGACCTGGTCCTTTGCGAACATTTGTTACATCGGAGGATAGTGTTCAGACCCGATCCTTTGCGAACATTTGTTACATCGGAGGATAGTGTTCAGACCCGATCCTTTGCGAACATTTGTTACATCGGAGGATAGTGTTCAGACCTGATCCTTTGCGAATGTTTGTTACATCGGAGGATAGTGTTCAGACCAGATCCTTTGCGAACATTTGTTACATCGGAGGATAGTGTTCAGACCCGAGCCTTTGCGAACGTTTGTTACATCGGAGGATAGTGTTCAGACCTGGTCCTTTGCGAACATTTGTTACATCGGAGGATAGTGTTCAGACCCGATCCTATGCGAACATTTGTTACATCGGAGGATAGTGTTCAGACCCGATCCTTTGCGAACGTTTGTTACATCGGAGGATAGTGTTCAGACCCGAGCCTTTGCGAACGTTTGTTACATCGGAGGATAGTGTTCAGACCAGATCCTTTGCGAACGTTTGTTACATAGGAGGATAGTGTTCAGACCCGATCCTTTGCGAACATTTGTTACATCGAATGATAATGTTCAGACCCGATCCTTTGCGAACGTTGTTACATCGGAGGATAGTGTTCAGACCCGGTCCTTTGCGAACGTTTGTTACATCGGAGGATAGTGTTCAGACCCGATCCTTTGCGAACATTTGTTACATCGGATGATAGTGTTCAGACCCGATCCTTTGCGAACATTTTGAACTAGTTTCGCGACGAATTTTTTCCGCTAAAAGTCTCTTACATGAAGGAGAAAAGTTACTGGATACAAGACTGAGGCGATAATGATACGAGTAACTGTGATGGCATGGATCTATGATGATCAACATCAATAATAACGTGAACCTGTAATAATCAATATCCATGTTGACATGAACCCCTGCTGATGAACATGGATTATTACATGGATCTGTGATAATAAACATCGATAAATGGCATGAACCTGTGATTAACAATATAGATGATTATACGTGAGTCTGTGATGATCAACATAGATGATAATGTGAACTTCAACTGATTGTAATGTCCAACACCGATAATGCTACAAACTTTTGACGATGATAACACAAACTTCTGAAAATTAATAACGATGATGACGTAAACTTGTGATGATAAACAGTGAGAGTGATATTAACTTATACAGATCGATAAACATGATGTCATAACTTTTGGCGAGCAAGAACGATTCTACCTTACTAAGCAACATCGATGATGACATGAACTTGTGAGAATCAACAGCGATAATGAAGTGAAACTGTGTTACTTACTTTTACTTTCACTTTTAGAAGCTTCCCCATTTGTCAGCGGTTACTTTTCCTCCATTATTTCCAAGATTTCCTATCTTTCCATAGATCTTGA
Organism: Periplaneta americana; assembly: GCA_025594305.2. Classification (NCBI taxonomy): domain Eukaryota; kingdom Metazoa; phylum Arthropoda; class Insecta; order Blattodea; family Blattidae; genus Periplaneta; species Periplaneta americana. The sequence continues at coordinate 5,294,129 of JAJSOF020000009.1, forward strand.
TCCAAATCTCTTTTCTAATGCTCCCTCTCCAAGTCATTCTAGGTCATCCATGAACTTCTTTTCTAGGAGAAGGCCAGTCGATGGCCATCTCTTCTCTCGCATCCTTCTGACGTGACAATACCAGCGCAAAGTTTCTGCTCCTATTCTAGATGCTTCATTCGCTCTCTTATGTTTTCATTGCGAACTCTCTGGATCCTAGAGATACGACAGCTCCTTCGTAAGCCGTCCATTTCTACAATATGATAAATGCCTGAATGTAGGAAGATGATAGGTATAGGTGAAGTAGCTGACAAAATGTGTGATCTTGTGGTGATGTAATAGTACATTATGCAACGAGCCTATAATGGTAGTAATTACGACGGCGAATATGTTTATGAAACGAGCGCAAGCGAGTTTCATAATTTTCATACCAGCATCTTAATTACCATTATAGGCAAGTTTCATACGACTTTTTATGCTCGACCATATTTCTAACTTGAAATTATTCATTTTATTTGTATCTAACTGACCTTGTGCAATATCTCGTAAATTGTGAGATGTGCGCAGACGCGAAAGTATTGATTTTTTCCGAGAAAGAAATGTCATTGACCTTGATATAATCTAGAGAGTAAAATGAACATTAATCTTGATATAACCTTGAAATTGATTTAGACATTGAAAAATGAGATGACAAATTGAATGTATTTGAATATTATTTACAATTAACGCTAATTATTATAGTAATAACAGAACATAACCCTCTGCGACAGTATTGGATTTCCACCCTCCGTGACGTTTCGTTAGTTGTCTTCCGATTGCATATCCGAGAATAATCGATACTTGCGCTTTCATACTGCTACAATGGTGCTTTCTGATTGGTGGAAGACCTGAACTTTAATGAATAGGTGTACTTTAATGAGGTCCATTAAAGGGCTGCTACCAGGTGTATAATTACTACATTTCGGCATGTTCGAGCATAATAGTACATTATGCAACGAGCCTATAATGAAGGTAATTAAGAAGTGAGTATGGATATTTATGAAACGAGCGCAAGCGAGTTTCATAATTTTCATACGAGCTTCTTAATTACCATTATAGGCGAGTTTCATACGACTTTTATGCTCGACCATATTTCTAACTTGATATTATTAATTTTAATTGTATCTGACCTTCAGCAATGTTCCGTATGTTGTGAGATGTGCGCAGAAGCGAAAGTATTGATTTTTTCCGAGGAACAGATATCCACATTGACCTTGCTAGGCCATAAGAATCTACAGAGATAACATTAAAATTAAATTAGACATTGAAAAACGAGATGACAAATTCAATTTATTTGAATATTATTTACAATTAACGCTAATTATTATAGTAACAGAACATAACCTTCTACGACAGTATTGGATTTCCAGCCTCCGTGACTTTTCGCTAATTCTCTTTCGATTGCATATCCGAGAATAATCGATACTTGCGATTTTATAACGGTAGAAAGCTGACCTGTCATTGGCTGAACAGTTGTAACCAGAGTCGTCATTGGCTGAAAGACCTGACTTTTAATGAGTAGGTGTACTTTAATGACATGCATTAAAGGTCTGCTACCAGGTGTACAGGGACATCACTTTATTTTTACCAACATTTTTAACATTAACCTGGCTATACTCGGAAACACTGTTTCCCCCCTTCCATTACAGGAGTTTGGAGTTACTAGTGCAATATGTAAACAAATCATTTTACTAGGTACAGGAGGAGAGAAAAGTAGTGCATCCATTTATGTTGTAGGGAAATACGATATTACGATTTTCAGTTTGATTATCACTTTTACGGAATTTATCAAAATACAGTAGAGTAGTAACATTTTTTTTTCAAAATCTCAACTTTTCAGGCGGCTATGTTCGTTATGTAATGTCTACTTTATTTAGCATATTAATTATTGATGTTAACATACAATATAGAGAGTGCATTTAAATTGAGGGGCTCATAAGTAAAGGGCTGTAAAGTTACTTTTGAGAAAATGGGGTTTAAATATTTAATCTTTCGTAAAATGGGTGAAATTTTTATTTAAATTTTAATGTTGATGCGATTAAAATATCCCTTTGCCACTAAAATTTTAGATACTTTTGCTTACACTGGATGCACTTAACTCATGTTATTACAAATGTCACTAGCATTCCTTTGCTTCTAGCCACCTCAATTCAAAAAAAGCTAATCTGAATTTTTAAACAAGTTGCTGAAAATGGTTGCCGTTCATTACAATGCAGGCTTCAATTCTTTACGCATATTATTAAAAACATTTTGAAGCATATTCTCTGAAATTGAATTTATCGTTTTTTTTAGTACGATATTATTAATATAGGTTCTTTCTTCTATAGAAAACGCAACCATATTTATGAAACACACTATACACTGAAGTGTTTACTTCACTGCTTGAAGATTTCGAATGCAACAGCGGCCGTAAGTTTGTGTGTCTGACGGGAGCAAGGACATTAGTGAAGGGGTGAGAGTACATTCAGAAATGCAGGTACAATAAAAATGCAAGTAAAAATAAAATGATGTCCCTGTATAATTACTACGTTTCGGCATGGTCGAGCATAAATGTATTTATAATGCAAGTTCATTAATTTCTTACCACACGAACTTACTTTCAGACTGCACCTCACGCTTGTAGCCTGACATTCTACAGGGACATCATTTTATTTTTTTGCTAACATTTTTAATATTAACCTGTCTATACCTTCAGAGAACCGGAAACACCGCTTGCTCCCCCCTCCAAGACTGGAGTTCGATGATACTGGCGTAAAACACAAATCACTCTACTAGGTATAGGAAGGAAGAAAAGTAGTTCATCCATTTACGTAAACTAGAAAATATCGCGATTTTGAGTTTGATAATTTTCATTAGGTTTTTCTTTAATGAAAGCGCAGTACTGTATTAAGAATAAGTGTTTTTACTCACGAAGTGAGTTATCCATGCGAACGTATTCATTATGCGGTGTATATTATACTGTCTACAGCACATTAGCGTACAATATAAAGAAAGAAGTTAAATTGAAAAATAATCATAATATGAATATTTAAACACAATTTTGAAAATGGTGGCCGTTCATTTCGATATAGGCTTCAGTTCTTTTGTGCATATTATCGGACTATAGACTATTGCATCTAATTCCAATTGCCAGTTTCGTACTTCGTACTAGTAACTCATGTTGAAATAATTCTATACCTACTCTACTTACTGTTAATTCAATCTTCACTTCTGCCCGACCCGAAAATATAAAATTACTCAGACATGCTATCTACTGCCCGTCCAAGTGGTTATGCCGCAGGATTGTAGAAAGGGAGGAATCACGTGACAGTTAATTACTTAACGAGGCCCTTTTATTTAAGTTAAATTAAACAGCTGTATAATATTACGTAAACGCCCAATTCCTAAGAGAAATTAATGTTTTCAGAAAAGAGCTAAGACAGCCCAGCTTTTACAGAGGGGCAAGCAGAAGCAGGTGGGGGAAATCGGGATGCGACGTAGGCAAACGGACAGTACCTGTGCGAAAATATGATTCAATATTGAAAGGTCTTTCGTCACTGGAAAACGCGAACATATTTCTGGAACGTACTATACTCAGTAACTCAGTACTGCTTACTATCTGCGGTCTTGGTTCTGTGTGGAGTTGGAACTTCCTTAGTAGAAGGGGTGGGAGTAAAGTACATTAAAAAACTCAGGTACAATAAAAATTGAAGTAAAAATAAAATGATGTCCCTGTAGTACTCCAGCCGTAGTTCTGCACTGTCCATAGTATTTGTTACAGGGATCTGCCTCACCTTGAGTTCTCGACTGCGGTGCTGCTGCTGCTGGCTGCTGGGGCCGTAGAGCGCCGACTGGCTGCGGATGGCCACCAGCTGTCCCTTGGGCTGGCGCACCGCGATCAGCGCCTGCTTTCCCTCCGGCACGTCGTGCTGCCGCACCGCGTAGTAGCACGTCAGGTTCCTCGGGTAGATGCCCGGGAAGTTGGGCGACTGCAGGCGGCAGTTCTTGCGATCACAGTCAGTGTAGAGACGAGAACAGTACGTGCCCGCCATCAGGTCGCCCAGGTCGTACTGGGGCGAGTTCGTCGACGTTATTTCCGGTGTCGACGTTGGAGCGCTCACCGGCGTCACCAGAGGCGCTGGCGTGCTGGTGTTGATGTGGAGCGTGCCTGAACAACAGAAAGTCAACACTTGATTCATATATGGGCTATTCCATATGAAATCGATCAGTAAAAAAACCTCGCATTTTTTTAATACTCTAATTTTTTCCCTATTTATACAAGGTGCTGAGGAGAGTGCATTTTCAAAAATATACTATCAAAAGTCAAACGGTTTTCGTATTATTGAGCGACAAATTTAGCGTATTTTATAAAAACAAACCTCTTTCAGCGTTCAGAACTCTGGAACCATTTACTGCAGAACATTGAACGAGAGCTCATTTTGAAGCTACATTTGGTAGGTTATGTTAAGAAGTAATCCTTATTTTTATTGTACGCTAATTTGTAAAAATGTAAAACAACATTGAGAAAAAACCTTGCATTATTAAGAGGGATTCGGCATTGTTTGCTTAGTGGTACGGCAATAAGTTTTGAGGGTATTAAATAAATTATTTTGACACGCCTAGACTTGAACGGCGCAGTACCGCACGCACTGGCCGAGAGCTGAAGATAAGCGAGCATTGGGCGTCATTGTAATCCTGTGTTAATGAAAACCTGTGATAAAGCTAGCCCAGTCATGACTGCTAGACGACACATCACGTGTTTCTCGCCTGGCCTTGCTTCCCTCGGCTAGCTCCCGCCTCACAGTCAGCTGGTTAGTTCACGCGCGTACTATTTATTTTCTTTATTTCATATTTTCAATACTTTCTTATCAACGTGCCATCAGTAAAAAATATGTGTTTATTTGTACTTTCAATGCGGAATCTAACCATATATTTTAAAAATATTTTTTCCTCGGCAAAAGCGTCTTAATGAGGAAAAATCTAAATTTCTCCATTTCCATAAAAAGTAAGAAAATCTGTTCATATGACAATATAAACTTTAATTTCTCAGCATTAAAATAAACCATGATTTTGATCATTAGGTGAAAGGGTTTCGGAGCTACAACAGTTTAAAGTTGCTAATTTGATGAAAATACGATAAATTTAAACATTTTTAATTTAACACTATGAAGTTCTGATGCCTCAAACTTTACACAAAGCATTGTATCACAGTTCTCTACGCACAAAAAAGTTTTATTGTATTTATAAATTGTAAGGTCAATTTTCTCTATATTTCGGTCGATTGGAGATGGAATAGCTCATATAGACATACATTACATAACATCATTCAATAGTAACTTTAGAACCCTTATTTTTTTTTATGTAAATTTGAAATACAATTTTCAGACGTTTGGAAAAAAGAGACAGACGGGGGCAAAGGAGAGAGAGAAAGTAAGCTATTATTCTTCCACAGGAAAAAGTGAAGTTTCAAACAAAAGTTGTTGGTTATAAAAGATGTGATGAAATCAGTAATATGCAAATAATTATAAATTCAGATGCCGTCTTTTTTTATATAGAGTTGGCAACATTTGGAGAGAAAACCAAGAAGCAAAACTATATGCCATTGACAGTTGAATGACCAAAGAATTGCCAAAATAAGACGGTCACAGTATATTTATTTTATTGGATTATTTTACGACGCTGTATCAACATCTAGGTTATTTAGCGTCTGAATGATATGAAGGTGATAATGCCAGTGAAATGAGTGCGGGGTCCAGCACCGAAAGTTACCCAGCATTTGTTCGTATTGGGTTGAGGGAAAACCCCGGAAAAACCTCAACCAGGTAACTTGCCTCGACCGGAATTCGAACCCGGGCCGCCTGGTTTCGCGGCCAGACGCGCTAGCCGTTACTCCACAGGATCATAGTATACTAGGATGTGACAACGGACTGTAAATTCCAATATTGAGTTATTTTTTGACATTTTATCAACTGCTACGGTTGTCTAGCGTCTGAGTGAGATGGTGATACCAGCGAAATGAGTCCAGGGCCCATTGCAGAAAGCTACCCAGAATTTGCTCTTAATTGGTTGACGGAATATCCCGGAAAAATACCTCAACCAAGTATCTTGTCCCAACCAGAATTTGAACCCAGGCCCACTTGTTTCACGATCAGGCGTGTTAACCGTTACTCCGCAGCAGTGGACTCAGTCCCAATATGAGGAAAGATATCTTACGTAGAATTAAACGAGTATCATCATTTTAAACCTGGTGAAACGATTCAGGAAAACGGAGTTGAAACAGAAGCGAACGAAATTAGATGCCAAAAAATTGTGACGGGATATCGGCTCAGTAAAATATTTACAATAAGTGCACGTCTAAACATACATTATAACATTGTCATTAAGCCATAATGTCTCTATGGAGCAGAAACGTTAATTTTTATTAGAAAAGCAGATGTCGAAAATATTGAGGAAAAAGGATGTTACATCATATGGAAAATTTTAGGCCCAAAATTCATAGGTGATCAATATAGACTCAGAAGTAAACAAGAAAAAAATACACAGATATTCATAGTGACATTAGAAAACGAAGGTTAAAATTTTACGGACACATCAATAGAATTAATCCTGATAGACTCACAAAACAAATAGTCGAATTTTAATTAATTTAGAAATCTTCTCGCTATTCGTGAGCTGCCACAAGGGACAAAGAGTACTTAACCATATAAATGTCTACAAGTTCAGTGAACCATTAATTTTGTTTTGACAATGAAACTCCTACAAGTACATAGCTGCAAACACATTTAACATTGGTGGAAATATACCTAGTTTTAGAGAGGTAAGTGTTACAAAAAAGTAAAGAATGCTAATGAACTTGGTTTCATTTCGAATATAGGTGTTGCTTCAGGAGCGCAACTGATCCTTTCAATGCAGCTAAAGTTACAATCGGAATAATAGATGTAGGTATTCCAAGCCTTTTAAACACATCTTTCATGAAGAGAGTAGCGGTACCTCTTGCTCCAACCAGAAGTCCGATTACTTCAAGCTCTTCTAGCTGGTACTTTTGGAGGTAATATGGAATGATAGGATTATAGATATTCTTTTTTTCCTTATCCACTTCTGCTGGCTGTTCCTCATTCGTTTCGAAACGCACAGTGGGATCAATTATGAATCCAGATCTTGTAGATTCCTTGAAAGCTATTATATCTATGCGCCGTGTACTGCCAGTAACGGAGAGACCATGTACTTCTTCAAAGGTGTTGTAATCGGCGTCTTTCCAGTCCACGTTAATTCCAGTTCTTTTCTTCGGATTTCCTCCTTGTCAATTAGCCATTTAATAACTTTGTTTGAGATGTCTTCTTGTGTGATTCCTGCCAATTTTAAGTCATTTTTTTCATTTCTCCAATTCATTTTGTAGTATCTGTTCGTGCTTTACTCATGTTCAAATGGTTGGAAATGTTGCTGCAGTACGTGCTGTGCCGGGAAGATCTCAGGACAACCGTTGTAAAAGGCATTGCCACAAGAGGTTGAAACTTGCACACGTCCTGGGATCCTGTCCGCACGGCGAAGGTTGACGAAACGGAGGACACCACCAAGTACGATCAATTATAGCCACTGCCCTTAAACATGCCGATTACAACACCACAGCCAAAGAATGAGAGAATTGTGGGCAAAAAGAAAGGCAAAGAAACGTCTCTAAGTACTTTGTCTTTGGGCTTATTCTCAACATAATAATAATAATAATAATAATAATAATAATAATAATAATAATAATAATAATAATAATAATAATAATAATAATTGATTAGGAAAACACGGGGATTTTACTGGAAGCAAGTAAAGGGATAGGTTTGGAAGTAAATCCTGAAAAGAAAAAGTATATGATTATGTCTCGTGACGAGAATATTGTACGAAATGGAAACATAAAAATTGGAAATTTATGTTTCGAAGA
>JAJSOF020000009.1:5307055-5329555 GCA_025594305.2 Periplaneta americana
GTCCCAGCTGGATTTAATATCACAAGTCTCAATGCATTTTATATAACGTTGCTGAATTTAGCAACGGAAACTCTACCAAAAAAGTATAATTTATTTTCAACAAAAGTGTTTGGTACTATTGATTTTCAGTGTTGACTGACCAATCAGAATTATTTAATGTTTAAATAACATATTGTAAGAGATATAATAATGAATTTCCTGAATACTATAAATGAGGGGTTCGGGAGCAAAACACAGAAAGTGACATTTTAATGTTCTGAAGTTATTAGGTAGGTAAACATATTTTATACAAGGACATCATTTTATTTTTACTACAATTTTTATTCTACCTGAGTTTTTTAATGTTCTTCACTCCCACGCCCTCTACTACTAAATTTATAACCGTCCACCACACAGAATCAAGGCCGTGTATGCAGTCAAAGTCGCCTTACGGTCATAGTAAACATTACTGAGTTAGTGAGATAGTACTTTCCAGAAATATGTTCGCGTTTTCCAGTGACGAAAGAGCTTTCAATATTGAATCACATTTTCGCACATATACTGTTGTCCGTTTGCCTACGTCGGATCCCGGTTTCCCTCCACCCGCTTCTGCTCGTCCCTCTGTAAAGGCTAGTGGCTGGGCTGTCTTAGCTCTTTTCTGAAAACATTAATTTATGTTAGGAATTGAACGTCTACGTAATAATATACAATTGTTTAAAATAACTTAAATAAAAGGGCCTCGTTAAGTAATTAACTGTCCCGTGATTTCCCCCTTTCTACGATCCTACGACAAAACCACTTGGACGGACAGTAGATAGCATGTGTGAGTAATTTTATCTTTTCGGATCGGGCAGAAGTGAAGATTGAATTTACAGTATGTAAGGTACTCTTTTATAGAGTAGGTACAGAATTATTTCAACATGAGTTACTAGTACGAAGGACGAATTAGGTACAATAGTCTATAGTGCGATGATACACACAAAAGAACTGAAGCCTGTATCGAAGTGAACGGCCACCATTTTATGAAATGTGTTTAAATACCCATATTATGACTATCTTTCAATTTAACTTCATTCTCTATATTGTACGCTAATGTGCTGTAGACAGTATAATATACACTGCATAATGAATACGTCCGAATGGACAGCTCAGTTCGTGAGTAAAAACACTTATTGTTAATACTGTACTGTATTTCGATTAGGTCTAAACAAAAACTTAATGAAAATTATCAAACTCAAAATCGCAATATTTCCTAGTTTACGTAAATGTATGAACTACTTTTCTTTCCTCCTATACCTAGTAAAGTAATTTGTTTGTATTTTACGTCAGTATCTTCGAAGTCCAGTCATGGAAGGGGGTAGCAAACGGTGTTTCCGGGTCTCAACCGTTAATCCAAAGGTATAGCCAGGTTAATATTAAAAATGTTAGTAAAAATAAAATGATGTCCCTGTACTTGGAACAGTATAATTACCTTACTTACTTACTGGCTTTTAAGGAACCCGGAGGTTCATTGCCGCCCTCACATAAGCCCGCCATTTGTCCCTATCCTGAGCAAGATTAATCTATTGTCTATCATCATATCCCACCTTCCTCAAATACATTTTAATATTATCTTCCCACCTACGTCTCGGCCTCCCCATAGGCCCTTTTCCCTCCGATCTCCCAACTAACACTCTATGTGAATTTCTGGATTCGCCCATACGTGCTACATACCCTGCCCATCTCAAACGTCTGGATTTAATGTTCCTAATTATGTCAGGTGAAGAATACAATGCGTGCAGTTCTGTGTTATGTAGCTTTCTCCATTCTCCTGTAACTTCATCCCTCTTAGCCCCAAATATTTTCCTAAGCATCTTATTCTCAAACACCCTTAACCTATGTTCCTCTTTCAAAGTGAGAGTCCAAGCTTCACAACCATACAGAACAACCGGTAATATAACTGTTTTATAAATTCTAAGTTTCAGATTTTTTGACAGCAGACTAGATGATAAAAGCTTCTCAATCGAATAATAACAGGCATTTCCCATATTTATTCTGTGTTTAATTTCCTCCCGAGTATCATTTATATTTGTTATTGTTGCTCCAAGATATTTGAACTTCCCCACCTCTTCAAAAGATAAATTTACAATATTTCCATTTCGTACAATATTCTCGTCAGGAGACATAATCATACACTTTGTCTCTTCGGGATTCACTTCCAAACCTATCTCTTTACTTGCTTCCAGTAAAATTTTCGTGTTTTCCCTAATCGTTTGTGGATTTATTATAATACTGGTATAATTACCAGGAAAGTAAAACCTTTTACTTCTGCCATCTGTTGAGAAATATCAGTTACCATGTTTTACGCCCGTGAACAAAAAATAGTCAGGAATATTTTTAGTGAACAGGGGGAACAGTTACGATTTCTCCAAAAATCTAGAATAATACTTATCAGTAATTTGGCGTTCTAATAGGAAATATGTGATTCAGAGCTACATTAATTATAAAAAGTCTCAATCAAACATCATACTTAGATAAAAATGACAAATGGTGGCAGGAACGTGCATTGCAAATGTTTTAATAGCAATCTACCGAATTTCAATTTGTGATAAGAGACTGCTGCAGGCAAGCTGTGTGCTCTTTCAGAACGGACTCTGCGCTGAGTTGATTTGTAACAGAGAATTTCCATACTACTGCAATTATATTCGGCGATAAAGTAAGTGCTGGACTTACCATTAAACTAGCTTTACGACTTGCTGTAAACGGCATGTTTCATCCGATACAAGTTTTATTTCCTCTATAAAACCTTTACATTATCATCGGTGCTCTTCTCCGCAGACTGTAAAATCAGTTCGCACTCCGATAATGCCACGAAGATAAATGCCGATTCCACAGCTCATCGGGTTCTGCTGTACCAGATGATCCAGGCGTAGGCACAAACTAAGATATTTTTATATGCTGGAGCGGAAGGATTCTTTCCTTCTGTATAAGAGCGGAGTTCTTCTGTACTGAGGGCATTATAAAGTTTAGGGATTAGTATAGTATAGATTTAGTATAGATTTATTTATTTAACCTGGTAGAGATAAGGCCGTCAGGCCTTCTCTGCCCCTCTACCAGGGGATTACAACTATAACATGAACAATAAGATTACAATTAATATTAAATTTACAATTACAATTACAATAAAAATTAAAGTACGACAAGAATACCTGATTAATGAAAGCTAGACATTTTATCATAGAAGTTAAGAACAAAGAATATTTTTGTATTTACTAAATTACAAATTAAACCTACAATAACAAAATTCTATAGTGATGAAATTACCGGATATTGAGATATTTTGTGGTAGATTAAAAGAACTATTTACAAGAAACCATGTCTGAACGAATCTCAGTTACTGACCAATTGCCTAGTAAGTTTGAGTTTGAATTGAATTTTATTTCGACAGTCCCTGATGCTAGCAGGTAACGAATTCCAGAGTCTTGGCAGGGCTATTGTGAAAGAGGATGAGTATGAGGAGGTGTGATGGGATGGTAATGTTAGTATTGTTTCATGGCGAGAGCGTGTGTTCAGATTGTGGTGGGAAGAAAGGTAAGTGAAGCGAGACGACAGGTACGAAGGAATAGAAGAGTTCAAGATTTCGAAGAGAAAGAGAAGTGAATGTAAATTTCTTTCCTTATCTAGTTTAAGCCAACCTGTTTGTTTGTTTCGTAGAAAGTTCATCGTGTCATCTCATAGAGTTTGTCCTCTTGTATGAATAATAATAATAATAATAATAATAATAATAATAATAATAATAATAATAATAATAATAATAATCTATATTAATAATAAATCTGTAGCCGAAATTTTTCTGGTAATTTTCGATTTTCCAAAAATAATTGGTCCTAACATATATAATTAACCACCCTGAAACCGAAAATCGCTTTTTTGAAAATTTTGTTTGTATGTCTGTCTGTCTGTCTGTATGTTTGTTACCTTTTCACGCGATAATAGCTGAACGGATTTCGATGAAAATTGGAATATAAATTAAGTTTGTTGTAACTTAGATTTTAGGCTATATGGCATTCAAAATACATTATTTAAAAGGGGGGGTTATAAGGGGGCCTGAATTAAATAAATCGAAATATCTCGCTTATTATTGATTTTTGTGAAAAATGTTATATAACAAAGGTTTCTTTGAAAATGATTTCTGATAAGTTTTATTCTTTGAAAAATTTTGATAGGACTGATATTTAATGAGATAAATGAGTTTTAAAATTAAAATAACTGCCATCTAAGGCGGTGTATTGAAATAAAAAACAAATGACTTCGTCTATAAGGGGCCTTGGACACAACAGTCGAAAGTTATGAATCATAGCTACAGACAATGTTTCTGTGTTTGTGTGAAGTAATATCAGAAGCTAAATTAACCGATTTGTATAATTAATTATTATTTCATCATTAGAAAGTGTAGTTTCTCTGGATGGACATAATGCTTTAATGTTATTACAGTAACTTGTGAGTAAATTGAGGACAGGAAAGATTAAAATAGCTTCTTATGCACAGAAAACTTGATAGGTTATTCTGTATATTCATTTCCTGTATTTCTTACAATAATGTTTATGAACATATTCATTTTTATCTCAGAGAATTAACGAACAACGAGAGTGTATTGATTTAGTATGCAGTAATAGTACGTTAGCTTAGCAATCCATTATTTTATAATTCAAATTTTAACTATGCTCAATTGAATCGTGTTAAAATACATAAAATATATATACAATAAATGCAATGCAAAAAAATTGGGTAATGAGCCAAGCAGATTATGTTGCGCTGTTGTAAAAGCTGTTCCTCCTGAGATTCAAGAGCTCCCACAACAAATTAAAAACTTTCTAATTCAGTACATCCGTTATCAAGACACTTTTTACATAATATAATATAATATAATATAATATAATATAATATAATATAATATAATATAATATAATATAATATAATATAATATAATATAATATAATATAATATAATATAAACATAATAATAAATCTGTAGCCAAAATTTTCTGTTAATTTTCGCTTTTCCAAAAATAATTGGTAATAACAATTAAGAAACATGTTGATGGAATTGTCATTGCACCAAATGAGTGGTCTCTGGATCAAAATGATCACATTTTAATGTTTTAAATACAATTTAAATTAAGTAACATATTAAACGATTTATCCTTCTATCAAACACGAATGTTTCCTGGATCAAATGTCCTATTTTAATCATGTAATTACTTTATATTTATTTCTAACGGGTGCAGCGGAGCGCACGGGTACGGCTAGTAATAATAATAATAATAATAATAATAATAATAATAATAATAATAATAATAATAATAATAATAATCCGTGGCGCTACAGCCCGTGAAGGGCCTAGACCGACCAGCCGGCTGCTGGCCTCACGCCCACATGTCGCAGCAGAGGTGGACGATCATCCTACCAGAATAGAGGTATCGTGTGGTTATCACGATGATCCCCCAGCCGTTATATCTGGCATTCGCAACCGGATTTCGCTACCTATCGTAGCTCCCCAAGTGCATCACGATGCTGGGTAGGCACCGGTCCCATACACTGGCCGAAATTTCATGAGAAAATTTCTTCCCCCATGAGGACTCGAACCAGCGCGCATTTCGTAACGCGAGTCCTAGGCAGGATGCCTTAGACAGCGACGCCACGGCGTGGGACCCTCTTGTATGAAAATTTATAGAAATCAGTATGAGACAGCTTTTGTGTACTGTAATTGAAGAGTTCATTTTCAAAACATCTCATGTCCTCTTGATAACGAAAATGAGCTTCCTGAGTCCATGCATTCTTCAAATATAACTCTGCATACAACTGTCATGATTAGGCTTCAGAACGTCCGCTAAACCACTAAAATCTTGCGTTAAAAGTGACTATTGGGATCAAACTGACTCTTGTAAACAGCAAACATTGCGACAAAATATCAGTCCCAGCTTTGGAATCAAAGAGTCTCATACTCACATTTGATTTGAAAACTGAATTTATTCAACAAGAACGAAAAATTCATTCATTCATTCATTCATTCATTCATTCATTCATTCATTCATTCATTCATTCATTCATTCATTCATTCATTCATTCATTCATTCATCCACACCACAGTTTTCTGCCCAAGAGCAGATTTTCACTGCAAACCCAGCATTTTCCAGCGTTTCACAACACATAATATTTTGTAATATTTAAATTACTGTGAGTATTTAAGAACGTTTTATGTGTTACTACAGGGACATCATTTTATTTTTACTAACATTTCTGATATTAACCTGGCTATACCTTTGGATCAACGGTTGCTACCCTCTTCCCCGACTGGAGTTCGATGGCGTAATATACAAACAAATCACTTTACTAGGTATAGGAGGGAAGAAAAGTAGTTCATCCATTTACGTAAACTAGGAAATATCACGCTTTTGAGTTTGATAATTTTCATTAGGTTTTTGTTTAATCAAAATACATTACAGTATAAAAATGAGGGTTTTTACTCACGAACTGAGCTGTCCATACGGACGTATTCATTATGCAGTGTATATTATACTGTCTACAGCACATTAGAGTACACTATAGAGAATGAAGTTAAATTGAAAAATAATCATAATATGGGTATTTAAACACATTTTTCAAAATGGTGGTGGTTAATTTCGATACAGACTTCAGTTCTAATGTGTGTAATTCCAATTACCAGTTTCGTCCTTCGTACTAGTAACTCATGTTGAAATAATTCTGTACCTACTCTGAAAAAGAGTACCTTACGTACTGTAAATTCAATCTTCATTTCTGCTCGATCCGAAAAGATAAAATTACTCAGACATGCTATCTACTGTCCGTCCAAGTGGTTATATTGCAGGATCGTAGAAAGGAGGGAAATCACGTGACAGTTAATTACTTAACGAGGCCCTTTTATTTAAGTTATTTTAAACAGTTGTATAATATTACGTAGACGTCAAATTCCTAACATAAATTAATGTTTTCACAAAAGAGCTAAGACAGCCCAGCCACTAGCCTTTACAGAGGGGCGAACAGAAGCTGGTGGGGAAAACCGGAATGCGACGTAGGCAAATGGACGACAGTACCTTTGCGAAAATGATGCAATATTGAAAGCTCTTTCGTCATTGGAAAACGCGAACATATTTTTGGAACGTACTGTGACGGTAAGGCTACTATGACTGTATATGCGGTCTTGGATCTGTGTGGAGGACGGTTGAACTTCATTAGTAGAAGGGGTGGGAGTGAAGTATATTAAAAAACTTAGGTACAATAAAAATTAAAGCAAAACTAAAATGATGTCCCTATATATATTCATGCCCACTTGATCAGTTGTGACTATCATACCAAAAATATATAAACTGTATCGCAGTCTATGGTGACAAGAAACAGTAGTACTGGGCTATCACTTGTTTTTCTAATGGGTCTCAACTCTTCCAGGCTCTTCCTCACATGTCCTGCATTAGATTAAGCTATGTGTAAACACCTGGGGAACTGCCAGTTGGCTTTTGAGGATTTCAAGAGGATTAAACGAGCCAACAAGCGCGTGTTTATACTTGTGTGCAGCCTGTTTGTTTAATCCCCGTGGATGCAAGCACAATGGACCAATTAATAGGACTAATTACACCTTTTGCGGCCACCATTCAGGAAAAAGAAGAACGATAACTTCCTGGACTCTGCTAGGTTTGAAGTATGAGGAATTACATTTTTATGACGTGAGAGTATCCCTACCATTCCGTCGTCAGAAATCTCGGCATTTTCTTGGACGAAAATTTAAATTGGGAATGCCAAATAAAGGAAATACCCAAGAGAGTGAGCTATACCATGCATTCTCTTAACCCGTTCAGAAACTTCCTCCCGCCAGAATTAAAACAGACTTTAGTGCAAACCCTCGCACTACCACTGTTTGACTATTGCGACGTAATACTTACAGACTTGACAACTGACCTTTCGAACAAGCTGCAGCGTGTGCACAATATGTGTCAGATTCATCAGCAATGCTCACAAATTTGACCACATTACACCCTCGTTCAAATCTTTATCCTGGCTGCAACTTAGTAACCGTAGAACACTTCATTCGCTGTCTCTTCTGTTTCGAGTTCTCCACACTTCTACTCCAAATTATCTTCGGTCCCGGTTTAACTACTTATCCTCCAATCACAATCTAAACACCAGGTCACAGGAGAGCCAAATCCTAGCAATTCCTGCTCATAGAACATCCCACTATTCATCCTCTTTTACTGTCTCAGCCCCCCGTGAATGGAATTCTCTACCTCAGAAGATTAGGGGCTGCCAGACAATAACCACTTTCAAGAAAAGGCTAAACGATTTCTTACGGGCGCAGTCAAATTGAAATTATACTTGTGATCGAGCTTAGTAATTTAATTTAATTTAGATATGACTATCGTTACTATTATTGTTATAATAATAATAATAATAATAATAATAATAATTATTATTATTATTACATAATTATTTTATTGGTGTTGTGAAGACGAAAAGAATTGTCATTGTATTATATTAATTATGTATTATATTGTCTTGTATTTGTAGTATTGTATTGCTTTGAATTGTATTGTATTGTATTGTATTAATTATGTTATATTCATAGCACTGTAGTAATTTTCTATCATACTGGTTGAGTGGAAGAGAAGGCCGAATGGCCTTAACTCTGCCAGTTAAAATAAACCATTATTATTATTATTATTATTATTATTATTATTATTATTATTATTATTATTATTATTATTAATAATAGAGAACTTAATGTCCTCCATAACAAGCTAAATGTTGACGAACAAAGTTGAATTTTCATGTGAACGAGACACGACCAGCAAACCTTCGAGACCTCTCATTCAAGGATGAAAATTATTTTCTTTCTTTTCTATAACGTAAATCTACATTATGCGACCTAAAACTTTACTTGATTCAGACAGAAGTCACACTGAGAAATTTTATATCGCTCAAGATAATATTCGAACTCGTGAATCTCAGATCTAATAGTCGTAATACTTCTTAACTATTATGGGCACTAAAATCTATATCTATATCTATATACTGGGTGTTCAGTTCAAAGTGAGTCATGGCTCGCTGTATGTCGTCATGTGGCTAGCTGATGAGCCTAGAGAATTCAATCTTCCTACACTTCCGCAAAGGCGAATTACCTATATGCAAGAGAAGTTACCTAGCAAGTACGGCGTTCACTCTGAAGAGTACTTACCGATACGTACGGTAACACCTACAGTGCCAGGAATGTGAACTGTTTGGAAAAACGTACTGAGGTGAGTTTTTTCTTACTGTCGGGATATGGGGAGAGGGTTAAGACGATTACTTACGTATTTGTTGACATTAACTTCGACGGTCAACATGGACACGGAGCATTTGATTTGTATTGCGGAATGTTGCCGTAGGCAACCGATGATAAATACCCTTGCGTACGACTTGGCCGCGCAAAACACAGTTCGAAAGAGGTTATGGTAGCACACAGACCGTACAGACCGCCATCTGTTGCTACGACGTTCAAGTTATACCGTACACGTTCTCAAGTTCAGATTGAACGCCTTGATTAATAGGCCACTTCTATGACATAAAAGCTGAAACTCGCTTCAAATCGCTGACTCACCAACAGTGACGTCATGACACACTTTGAAATGAACACCCAGTATACAATTTGAACTGGTAATGGAAATTACGGGAATTCGGCTAACGGATTTTAATAAATGACCCCTCATTTTGAAGCTTGGAACCCAACGTTTTTCAGAAAAATAGTAGTTTTCAGTGAAATGTCAATATTCCTACATCATTTTCCTATTTTCCAAAATCCATCTTTGAGAACTAATTGCATTTCAATATAAAACAAAACACATACTACAATAAACAATAGGATATTACACGAAGGCCATGACCTGCAGGATTGCTGACATATTTAGAGCTGAAATTCAATTGGTTATTAAAAATTTCAAGACTTACTAAAAATAATTTACAGGTCTGATTCTGCGGTGTGTAATTTTCTGAGTACAGCTGTATATTGGTTATTAAAATCTACAAAACTTGAGGTCGTTTGATGACATTATTACCATTAGAAATGAAATATTGTTATAGTTAATGCCATGATGTGACTATTTTTCATTCATTATACATATTAATGCTATATTGATGATATGAAAGTGAAAGTGAAACGTTTTGGGGCTATGTAAATAGACGTAGAGAATATCTTAAATTAAATCTTCATTTCTATAATTTACTAAGTGGTGGATATAGTCTATATAACTACAAAACTTACGTAAATAATATTGCCATTAAAAATCAAATATTTTTATAGTTATTAATCAAGTGGGGTTGGGTCTTTTTCAAATGCTTAATGGCGGTGTGGTGTAGATATTTATATGCGTCACTCTCTTTAGTATTGGGTTGAGAGAGCGCAAAAATTTCAGTTCCTAAGGAAAGACCAAAAGGTATTAGTTGCTGATGAAATAAGAAGCCTACAAAATTTTGTAGTCTCCCGATCATTTCAGCAAGATCTCTTAGGAAGATAAAATGTTTTTACCCTCTACATTTCAAGCTCTACATGCAGCAACCATACCAAGATGCTATGTCTATTGTCCGAAAGCCTAGCAAACCTGACTTTTTTTTAACTTTCACCTACAATCCACAATGACCTGAAATAGCTATTGCTTTACTCCCACATGAAAAACCCACTGGTCTTCCTGGCGTTTTCGCGTTGAAGCTCAAAAACTGAAGGTGGATAGTTTCAAGAAATAGTAATATGCGTTACAAGAGCGGTATGTTGAAGTTTTCATGTTCGAGGAAAAGTTTGAAAAAGCGAAACGTAGTTCAGCTTTTTTAATTTCCGAGAATTGAAAGAAAACATACCGCTTGTGTATCGTACATTATTTTGTGCGAAGATCGTTTATCACATACCTGAAAGAGGAATTTCTAATATATGCAATGAAATCTCCATCTTGGTTTCTGTTCAATGACGGCAAATTTGAAAAACAAAAATATCTATCTTCAACATTGTTGCTTTAAATTGTTTTCTGTGTTTACTATACTCCAGCAGGCCGTGATATACGTCTGTCTTTTTTTCCCCCAGTCTATAAATGCGAACTTAAAACAAACGGTAAGGTTATGTAATGATTTAGAGTTTACTTAATTTTTGCAAATATTTAAAAACAATAATTAACAGTGCAATTTAGGTGAAATTGTAGTGGTAAGTTTCCAATTTATAATTATTACTATATTGAACGTCTCTGAAAATAATATGTTAAAAGCCTGAAGCAGTAAGATCAATATGTCACTTAAGCGGTAAGAAGAGGGAAATTGTTATGTGTGTTAGGTTGGGAATACTGAATGTGGAATTTTAGACTTTCCGCGGATTGGTTTTGAGCGAAAACCAAGCAAATACGTACGATCTCGCACAAAAGTATTTAGCATAAAAGACCATTCAGAGGGAGTATGTTTCATTATTACGAAAGCAAATAATTTTCAAAATGTTTGGTATTCATTGAAAATAAATCTGAAAATTTTTTATTTGAACGTCAAATGAACATAGATTGCAGCATTTGCTGCACAAGCCACTAGTAGCTATATATTTGTCTTGTTTCATCAAAGTTTAGATAAAAATTTATGAATACAGACTTGGACTGCATCTTCATTTCGTGGAAGTCTGTGTTTGCGGAGGGACATCCCATTAGGTTTATATAATGCAAATAAACCTTGGGTTAATGATCATGCAATTAAATTGCAGTTATGTTGGTCCACCACCCCACTTATTGATTTCGGTTGCCTCGGATACCACATTGCAGCTCGCAACTGTTGATGAATTTAATTCCGTATTATCCTCTGCAAATATGACTCTTGTTATGCCCGATGAAAGGACGTCTTTTCTACTGAGCAAGCAGTCTAGGTTTCGACTCATTAAAAGCCATTAGCGAATAGAATAATAGCCTATTTATTTATTTTATTTATTTACTAGCCGTACCCGTGCGCTCCGCTGCACCTGTTAGAAATAAATATAAAGTAATTACATAATTAAAATAGGACGTTTGATCCAGGGAACATTCGTGTTTGATAGAAGGATAAATCGTTTAATATGTTACTTAATTTAAATTGTATTTAAATAATTAAAATGCAGTCATTTTGGTCCACAGAGCAATCATTTGGTGCAAGGACAATTCCTTTAACATGGTTTCTTAACTGTTATTACATGCATCCATAGTTTAATGAAGATTGACATATCATTTGGTTTTAATGTATATACTTTATATTACTTGCTATATGTTTCCAATGGTGAAATAATAATTAAACAATTAATTAGCTTCCGATATTACTTCATACAAACACAGAAACATTCTCTTAGGGTATGTTTAATAGCTTTCGATTGTTGTTGTCCAAGGCCCCTTATAGATGAAGCCATTTGTTTTTATTTCAGTACAGCACCTTAGATGGCGTCGTAATTGTAATTTTAAAACTCATTTATCTCATTAAATATCAGTCCTATCAAAATTTTTGTACAGAATAAAACTTATCGGAAATTATTTTAAAGAAACGTTTGTTATGTAATATTTTTCATGAAAATCAATAATAAGCGATATATTTTGATTTATTTAATTCAGGTCCCCTTATTACCCCCCTTCCGAATAAAGTATTTTGAATGCCATATAGCCTAAATTCTAAGTTACAACGAACTTAATTTATATTCCAATTTTGAAATAAATCAGTTCATCTATTATCGCGTGAAAAGGTAACAGACAGACAGACAGACAGAAATACAAACAAAAATGTCAAAAAAGCGATTTTCGGTTTCAGGATGGTTAATTATACATGTTAACACCAATTATTTTTGGGAAATCGAAAATTACTAGAAACATTTTGCCTACAGATTTATTATTAGTATAGATTTAAATAATTAATTAAATAAATTGAATAAATAATTTAATTTATATTTAACGATATTTTTGTTCAAGTACCTAGTTCTATGAAAATATCATATTATTCAAGTTGATGGTCCTTCATATTGCCAATAATTGTAGTACCTGACGTAGCAGCTTCAACAGAATGCTCAATATTGATATTCCTGATTCTATAGAACGTCTGTTACTGCCGAAGTAACTGATTCTATAGGATAACTGGTATTTTGAAGTATAATAGCTGGTTATACAGAATAATTGAGGCGTTCCGTAAGAGAAGGGCGAGCCCGCCAAGGGTCAAATTTTCTGTTTTTTACTCCTCCGAATATTTAAGACACATATCTGCAACATAAGCCTGGCGGGCTCTTCCTTACTACATAGAAATTATCATTGTTTGTAAGGTTGGAGAAACTGCGTAGTCTGCGACAGGTTCATAATATTCATATTACTCCGCACGAGAAGGGCGAATACGCCACTCCGCCTGAAGGCGGACTCGGTCATTTCCGGACCAGGATTCCTTATCTCAAATTGATACATGTGCCCTTCGCCATCATCCCTGAACGTTTGTAACACCACTTCGGAAACACTCTGTATAAGCTTGCTGAAGTGTCTCGGGTTGTAAAATGTCTACGATTGTTTTTTTTTTTAATTTTATTGGGTTATTTTACGACGCTGTATCAACATCTACAGTAGGTTATTTAGCGTCTGAATGAGATGAAGGTGATAATGCCGGTGAAATGAGTCCGGGGTCCAGCACCGAAAGTTACCCAACATTTGCTCATATTGGGTTGAAAGAAAACTCCGGAAAAACCTCAACCAGGTAACTTGCCCTGACCGGGATTCGAACCCGGGCCACCTGGTTTCGCGGCCAGACGCGCTGACCGTTACTCCACAGGTGTGGACGTCTACGATTGCTGGAGTAGTTTATTCTATAGAACAATCAACGTCGCTGAAATAAATGGTTCTATAGCTTGTATTTATATTGAGGTATTTGATTTCATTCATGTCTCGTAATCAGAACATAGGTACTACGAAATTAAAATATAAAAATTTAAAATTTATCCTTTGAAGAGGTAGAAAAATTAAAATACAGGGTGCGTCAGAAAGAACGGATGGACTTCACATGGCAAGAAAATTGTAAAGATTCATCAAATCAAAAATTTATTGTTATCAACATATTCACCAATACATGCAGTTTATTTATGGAAAGCAACATTATCCATATGATGTCCTTGGCTTTCAATACAGGCATCGAGGCGTTTTCTGATGTTCGCCATCACTTTCACAGTCATAGCTGGTGCAATTGCCACGATTTCTTCACGAATCGCTGTCTTCAGTTCGTCCAGTGTATGTGATCGATGTTTACAAACTTACGCCTTCAAATGGTCCCAAAGAAAGAAGTTGCAGGGCGCGAGATCTTACCGTAGCCTCGGACAATCTCAGTGCAATAGAATTTCGTCCAGGTGATTTCTTCTTTAATGTTGAACCTGTGATACGAAATGAAGCCACCCACCGCAAAATTGTATTCCGAGTTGGAATCCTAGCGTGACATCCGATGTCGAAATGAGTCCTGAGTGGCGATCACAGACTCTTCATTTTTCAAAAATGTCTCTACGATGAAAGCACGTTGTACACCAGACCAACATCATGTTCTCAACTGAAACTGCATTCTATGGCTGACCCAACAGTCGTGGTCCCCCTCACTATATCTCTCTCCTCGTTGCGTATCGATAGTTTGAAATCCATCCGTTCTTTCTGACGCACCCTTTATAAAAATTAGAAGAAATAAAGTACTCTAATACAATAAAATATTAATTTCCTTACTAAAATACTAAACCCTCTTGAAAATGTATTATTGTACTATATTTCGCTACATGGCAGTAGAATTTTATGATTATCTGTTTTCTTGTTACCAGTTGTGCCAACTATACAATCTTCATTGAAATCTATGGACAATTACTAGTCAAGAAGGCTTTTTTCTTTCAGTTTCATTTTTATTAAAATAGTTGCATTTCATTTGAATTATCAATTGCTGTATACAGGGTGATTCACGAGGATTTACCGTCCCTTACGGAGCTTTTCTATACTATGAGCAAAAAATGTCATATAAACATTTGTCCTAATCTCAATATTTTCAAAGTTATATTAATTTGATAATAATTCGTGGCGCTACAGCCCGTGAAGGGCCTAACCGACCAGCCGGCTGCTCTTCATTTTTCAAAAATGTCTCTACGATGAAAGCACGTTGTACACCAGACCAACACCATATTCTCAACTCAAACTGCATTCTATGGCTGACCCAACAGTCATGGTCCCCCTCACTATAGCTCTCTCCTCGTTGCGTATCGATAGTTTGAAATCCATCCGTTCTTTCTGACGCACCCTTTATTTCTGAGCAACAGTAAGAAATATAAATGAAACGTTTTCTCATAGGCCTGACCTGGTACGGCACCTCCGTAGCGGACGATGGCCGCGTCCCTGGGCAGCATCTTGTAGCCCATGCGGTAGTCGAAGTTGTAGCCCGTCTGGTCGCGGGCGAGCCTGGTCAGCCGCAGGGACAGGCTCACGCTGTGCGTCTCGCTGTAGTACAGCGCCGCCCCCCACGAGGTGCCGCACCACGAGCCGCCGACGATGGGGCGGTCCGCCTCCGAGATCTGCAGCGAGCCGTCGGGGCAGCCGTCAGCGGTGAAAGATACGAAGCGGCCGAGCGTGAAGCTGTCGAAAGTCAGCTGAAACAACGGAAACATCTTCAAGCTATTGGCTGCTATCAGAAGCCTTGTTCCAGGGTCTTTTCTGCACTTACTCTACTTGCAGAGTCTGTCATTTTTGTCTGTGCAATGATATTTCTTTTATTACATTCCGAACTTTGCGGGTTTCCATATATCTGTGTTTTTATTTACACTAATTTAGTACAGACTAGAAAATGCCTCAAGAATTTTTCTGTCTTTTATTATGAAGTTTCGCTTCCATATAGGCCGACAGTACCCAGGTTAGTTCAAACAAATACTACGGATGTATACTTTACTGCTAGTTGACGTGTGTTTGCTGAAATGTTAAGGTATAAGTACACCCACAAAACGCAAAAAATGATGAAAAATTAGAATTTTCAAAATATAACTATTTTAATAGAGAATTTCTCCCCTTTAATTTGATATAAGAATTTTCGATTTATGCCTTATGGTTTTTCAGATAAGTCCCATTTTCCAAAATGCTGCGTCATCAGCCACGGTCACTTACTTTTGGAGTGCATTATTTTTAGAGTGATCTTCGTAGCAGTCAATCAATCCCCTCGTCCAGCATTGCTTGTAAAATAAACTTCTTTCTAATCCCAAATAGATGCATATATATCTGGGCATGATCATTAGATTGAAAAAAACTTTTTTACATAATGAAGTAATTTATAATCTTTTACTATTAGTCATAAAACTGTAAATTTGTGTGTCAATGATGTTGCATGTCATTTTAATAAGAGTCCAAAAGTACAAATTACAATTTTGAAGAGGATGGGCATAAACCCCGGGACAAACACAATCGCAGGATTTGTTGCATCAATGGAAATAGGGACAAAAATGCCAAAAAAAAAACATTCAACACCTGAAGTTAAAACAAGGCGGAGGTATTTGAGAGATAGAAAGAAGCTGAAACTGGACCGACATGAAGCTGCTTAAGGGGTGACATATGATGATGCAGTCTTCTAGGCTCTGAAAGTTTGTGGCTCATTTCCTGTAAATGGTAATTTTAGAATATTTAATTCTTTCAAACATGATATCTCAGTCAAATATGGTGATACCAAGAAGATATTGGTGTCATTTTGAAGCTTGAAATGTCGCCCAGTGCCTGACACTGAGTAAAATAACATTAATGTAGTTAATAATTATCTATGGATTTTTTACATGATTTATGCAACATAAAATATTATTGTAAGTTACATACCCATATATGGTAATATGTAATTAATGTAAATAAAAATAAAAATAGCTCTATGTCAGGCACTAAAGAATAGTTTTAGCTATAAAACAGTGAAGAAACTGTGGCTCTACCTTAAAAACTGCATGAGCTATCATGTTTCAAGTTGTATGTCAAAATTATAAACAAAATAATTTTTATAAACAATTTAGACATAATTTCAAGGGATCTGTTCACTTAATTCTCTTTCTGATTGTATAAAAATTTTACACAGCAAAATTATACAAAACAAAATTTTTTGTATGTAAAGGTGTACATATACCTTAAATTATTCCGATTACTCTATTACACTTTTGTAATTTTATAACAGACTTTATAATAAAATTACCAATCATTTTCCAAATTTGAAATATTTTAAATTGAAGCTTTTAAAAAAGTAATTTATAAAATTATTCATGATATATAATATTAACAAATGTGTGTATATTTTCTACCTTTTATTTCTGTCGACTATATTCATGTTTTTATTGAATATCATTGGCTTCTGTCTGATTGCCAAATTATATTAAATGTGTTTCTTTCTCTATTTTTTTCTTTATTCTTGCTCGTGTGTTATTTGTTGGTTTGAATTAAGTTACTTACTGTATTCAGTAAACTGTCCTTGTAAATTTTATGTTATATTATTGGCTAAAATCACACCGTACACGAGCCTGGCTCTTACGGTAGTGACTAGAAACATTTTTGTTTTATAATTTTAATTTTTACTCACTAGCTAGCTAATTAAATAAATCATTTACTTGAATTATACAGGGTGATTCACGAAAAGTTACCGTCACTTACGGAGCATATTTCCAAAGATATTTTGAGCAAAAACTGTCATATAAACTTGGATCCTATTCTCAATGTTTTCAGAGTTACACTAATTTGAAATTGCTTATAAAATACCTTTTTTCTTTAGTTCTAAGGGCTAAAGAATATTACAAATAGAGAATGGATTATTCAGAAGTATAATTTCTTTAATTTTACTAGTATTCTGAAACTGAAAATATGTTGTGAATTCCATAGTTTCTTTGTATAGATTTTTTTTTTCGATTTTAACTACAAAATTAAGTTTTTCTACGCACTTATCAAACAATATATTATTACCAATCACGCCACTGTTGTAAATTCTTAAAGACTGTACATTAGGATGCAAAATTGAACTGTAAAGAATCAGCTTGCTAGAGGTCATATGATTTGTAACAATTGTTATGATAAGTACGTAAGAATAATGTAATTTTAGTTAGAAATTAAAAAAAAATCTGTACAAAGCAACTAAGTAATTAACAATTAACTAGCAATACTAGTCAGTTAAACAAAGTATAGTTTTGAATAGTCCATTATATTTTTGTAATATTTTTTACCCTTAAAACTAAATAAAAATGAATTTAGAAACAACTTTAAATTAGTGTGACTGAAAATATTGAGAATAGGACCCATGTTTTGTATGAAATTTTCTGCTCAGAATGTTTTCGGAAATAAGCTCCGTAAGTGGCGGTAATTCCTTCTGAATCACCCTGTATATCCCTCTTCAGTAATATACTGGAGATGGTAACACATTCAACTAAGCGATTAAGTCCAATAATTACATTTTTAAGATAACAAATTTTATAGTCCAAAATACACGCTTACCTTTTATTTCCCTACTTCTCTAATGATTTGCTTAGCTTTGTATGTTACATCTAATTCATCACATTATTTATGTTTTCAGAGTGATGGGGAATATTTTGGAGGAAACTAGACAAAAAAATGTTGGTGCACAATTTTGCTTCAAATGCATTGGTTTTCGCATAGTAACCCTTTTTACGACAGTATGATTTTATTGTAGTCTAAAAGATCTGATATTCGTAAGTCTTTTCACACGCGAAATTAAAAAAATATATAGAGATAAGTAAATAAACAAATAAATAAACACATAAATAAACAAATGGACAGACAAACCTATGTAAATCAGCAGAAATTGTAGGTTAAAATCTCAATTTATATGCATGTGAATACGGTTCCTGACAATTCGTCACAGAAAATTGGTAACAGGGACAATTCGTCACATTGAATTTGTCATGGGTACAATTCGTCACAGATAGACAATTCGTCATAATTTCGACTTCTGCTATAAAGTACAGCTCGTCAATGGTTCTTGGTTCAGGAGATTAATGCTCCTGCCTTGCTCGGCGCAGAGTTCTTTTAGCAGCTGATGCTTTCTTTGGTAGTTTCATATTAGCTTCAGTTGTAATTCGGTCCAACTCATTTTGAACAATGGCAACACTGGTTCTCGAGAAATCCCCACCTTACCTTCATGTTCTGGATCAACGAGCTTACTTGCTTACTTCTAAGTTTGTCTTAGCCTCTTTCAGATTTTGTAAAACGGATTTCATCAGCCATAGTTCCAAATGAATATGTACACAATGACTAATATTTAAATACAATATACAAATTTATGTATATTTTTTGGGGCCAATAGTACCGAATTGTCCCTGTGACCAATATTAACATGTCGCTAGTTGTACACTGTTACGAATTGAAGACATTATTACAAAAACAGCCCTTGTCAATTTTTAACGAAAATGAGTTAAGGGCACCATCACGTGGAGGCGCATTTTTGCCACAATCTGAAATGTGTTTAAAAGCCGAAAACGATCTGTGTCAGCCATAAGAAAAAACACCGATTCTACAAAACCAGCCCATGTCATTCTGCTTTCGAACAAAAATTGCCCTTGTCAACTGACATGGGTTGTTCTTTTGTTAAATTTTTTTTTATTTTAGTAGGTTATTTTACGACGCTTTATCAACAGCTTTGGTTATTTAGTGTCTGAATGAGATGAAGGTGACAATGCCGGTGAAATGAGTCCGGGGTCCAACACCGTAAGTTACCCAGCATTTGCTCATATTGGGTTGAGGGAAAACCCCGGAAAAAACCTCAACCAGGTAACTTGTCCCAACCGGGAATCGAACCCGGGCCACCTGGTTTCGCGGCCAGACGCGCTGACAGTTACTCCACAGGCGTGGACCTTGTTAAATGTCTTCAGCACTGAATTAATTAGATACATTATGCATTATATAATAATTATTGGCAGCATTGTGTTAAGTTGAATAAATAACTTATTTAAATGTTTCACGTTGCAACAATAAATAGTCATTGAGCATTTCATTTTAGTTTCTTGTACATCATAGCTAGTAACGATGGAAGTACATTACATTAAATTTTCAGAAAAGAAAATGAAAGGTGTACTTCTTGTACATGCTAGTACACTGTTTTCAAATTTTCAAACGAGTTACGCACTTGTTCCCCATAAGAGGCCACTCATTTTTGTCAAATGATCAGAACTTTCCTCAATTGCAAAGAAAAATCGAACTGCCTTTGTGCAAACTCCAAATCAGTGGGATAATATGATAGTTATAGCTGCAGAGTACATCCAAAACCTTTTGAAGTGAAGAGGTTCATACACCAGATTTTCTCAACATCATCAAGACTACAGTGAAGCCCTATTTTTCTCAGCCTTCTAGATGTCAACTGAAGCTAATGCAGCTGAGAATGTATAGGCTTGACAGAGACTTCCCACACGTAGGAGTAAGGGACAGTTATTCGGGGCCATAGAGATCTGTGCATATCCGTAAAAGGGTACTAATACCTCAAGAACTATCATTTGCCCCTCTTTACAATGAACCCTTGAAGATCAAGCAATAAAAATGGAGGACCTGAAAAAACTGTATGGACTATTGTCTCCAGAAAGCCGCCGGTTCTTTGAAAGTCTCCAACTTGTTTCAGAAACAGAAACTGCCAATACACATGTTGTAGACATTGAAGGGTCAACAGCAGTGGAGAAGAAAGTTATTAACATGTGTTGTTATTTCTTGCTAATTTACTGATATTGCAATACAATATTAAATATTGAAATAATAATATTACAATCTCCATTTGTATCGTTTTAATACAAAAATAGCCCATGTCACACGCTCCCACATTCAATAATTAATTATAGGTCTCTAATATTTAAAAACTTAAATGTATGTATCATATATCTGATTCTTATATCGTGAAGAAAGAGTCTACCTTTTTTTATTTCGGTGTTATAATTTACATGGGCTGGGGGTTGTTTTTTCGTTTTCCTGAAAAATCGATATTTTTGACAAGGTCTTCAATTTTAATCATCATCATCATCATCGTCATCAACATCAATTTTAATCATCATCATCATCATCAGCTGTTTTTGAAATAATCATCATCATCATCATTTTCATCATCGTCATCATCAACATCATCATCATCATCAACATCATCATCATCATCATCATCAACATCATCATCATCAACATTTCATCGGCTTACATCATCATCATTTCATCATTATCAACATCATCATCATCATCGTTCATTTCACGGGTCGTTCCGGTCTCAGATTTCAATTAAAAAGTTGTATCCATCTCTTCTTTGGCCTACCAACACTTCTTGTACCCTCTGGATTATAATCTAAAATAATTTTTGGTATTCGGCCTGGTTTCATACTCTGAACATGCTCCTTCCAATTGTTCCTATATTGCTATATTTTATCCATCAGTTTAAAAATATTTAATTCATTCCTGATATCTTCACTTTTTCTTTTATCCAAAAGTGTGCAACCGGCTACGCTACGTAAAAACCGCATTTCAGCTGCTTCTATAGTTTTTTCTTCTTTCTTGCTTAAAGTCCAAAATTCACTATCATACAGCAATATAGGCACAACCATAACCTTATAGAATTTTAGTTTGGTTTCTCTTCTAGTGTATTTCAGGGATCTCTTTATTGTGCCACATATAAAATTAAATTTACTAAGTTTATTAAAAGATCTTCCTTCTTAAAATAGGAGATATTACAGCCTAGATAGTTAAAATTATTTACTTGCTCAATAGGTTTCCCATCCAAAATAATTTTTGCTCGCAAGGTATCTGGCCCTTTAAAAGCTAAAACTTTAGTTTTCTTTGTTGATATATTAAGATTATAATTTTTAAGAATATTACTTAGTTGAAATGTGGCCTTCTGTAAATCATTTTCTGAGCTAGAAATGAGAACCTGGTCATCAGCAAAAAGTAACGTATCTAGTATTTGTTCTTGTATTTTAAAATGTGAATCTAAATTTGTCTGCCAATGAAATATGGCATCGTCAATATGAACATTAAAGAGAGAAGGCGAAAGTGGACATCCCTGTCTTACACCTCTATTTACGCTTGCCTTATATCATTTTTATGTCTCGTTCCAGTTTCAACGAATATCTTGTTTTCTACATATGACAAATTGTCTCTGTGACCAATTTCTTGTGACGAGTTGTCCGCAACCCATGTGAATAGCGTGCTTTGGTGAGCTCCAGTCTATGTTCTTTCCTATATGTTACAATAAAAGAAACAAACAAATTAAAAAACGAATAAATAAATAAATAAATAAAAAATAAATAAATAAATAAATAAATAAATAAATAAATAAATAAATAAATAACAAATATAGTTATAGAGTGTTAGTTTGAGCATATATTTGTTTATCCACCATAACATATCAGGGAATTATAAAAAAAAACACTATAGAACATTCTAAACGATGAGTGAGCTGAAATAGATTTGAAACTTTTCTAACATCGACATCGCTTTCCTTTTGGAAGTCGCAGCTTTCCAGAAGAGAGATTTTGTCTTAACAT
>JAJSOF020000009.1:5932055-6152055 GCA_025594305.2 Periplaneta americana
TTGACAGCAGACTAGATGACAAAAGCTTCTCAACAGAATAATAACAGGCATTTCCCATATTTATTCTGTGTTTAATTTCCTCCCGAGTATCATTTATATTTGTTACTGTTGCTCCAAGATATTTGAAGTTTTCCATCTCTTCGAAGGATAAATCTCCAATTCTTATAGTTCCATTTCGTACAATATTCTGGTCACGAGACATAATCATATACTTTAGTCTTTTAGGGATTTACTTCCAACCTCATCGCTTTACTTGCTTCCAGTAAAATTTCCGAGTTTTCCCTAATCGTTTGTGGATTTTCTCCCAACATATTCACGTCATCCGCATAGACAAGCAGGTGATGTAACCCGTTCAATTCCAAACCTTCTGTGTTATCCTGAACTTTCCTAACGGTATATTCTAGAGCGAAGTTGATTGACTACTTACTTATTTTATTGGTCATTGTCTGGTTTCTTGATTATTCTAGATTGGATTCATTGACTGATTTTTTAACTTAATTCATTTCATTCATTCCTCCATCAACTTACGAAATGACATAATAATTTTTCTATTCTTTACTAATCTATTAATGCAATTATTGATTTATATCTGTAAAACGTGCATCTGGTATCCATTATTACAACTGCAAACACCAGCCTGTGAAAGCTTCAGTATTATTTCTTCTAATCGTCAATCAAGATTTTAGCCTTTATAGTTAAACAAAAAGCTAGTAATATAAATATTAAGCGAGGTAATACAAGTTTTAAGCTCGATCTTTTGCCATTCGCTGAAGGATTTCGCCAAAATCATTAACTGTTAGAGGGATATATTTAACTTGATACTAAAGCAATAGATTGAGAACAGTGCAGCTTGTTGCAATTGACATAATCCATGCTACAGGTTGAATTCTAAAACCATAATAATGACTTTTATTACAGCTTCAGAGTTCTGCCCAAAGTCACACCGGAATACAGTCATCAATGCAGTGAATTGATAATCCTGCGATCTTGTGTCTAGAATCTCAACTCTGAACGCCAGGCAGTCTCTTGTAAGCCATTCGCAGGCGCAGGAGGCTTTGAATGTTACGATTTCTGATTTTATTGGGAGTGAAGAGCAGCCATTGCTATAACCTCAGTGACTGCTGAGAATACAAATGGCGCACAGTCCAAGGAGTTCTAATGCGACATTACCCTGGATTAGACACGCCAGGATAATGGCTTCAACCCTGCAATGCATTGATAATACAGAAAATGTGCAAATTACACAGATTTATGTATTGTGAAGCCGAGATAATGACACGGACAGGGCCTTGGTTATTTGGATCAGAATGGGATTTGCTCACGTCGGGGCATTAACACCACAGTTATCACGGAGTTCAAGGTAGGAGCGATAGTATCAGGTAGGCAGCATTGCCTATGAATACAGTTATTACTACAAGTAATGTAACAGCTGCCAACGTGTGACTTTAAAACTGAAGTATATTATTCTGACGTGAGGAACAGGGAGAAAGAGAGAAAGGAAAAGAGCGAAAAAGAGAGAAAGAGAGAAAGGAAAAGAGAGAAAAAAGAGAAAGGAAAAGAGAAAGGAAAAGAGAGAAAGAGAGAAAGGAAAAGAGAGAAAGAGAGAAAGGAAAAGAGAGAAAGAGAGAAAGGAAAAGAGAGAAAAAGAGAGAAAGAGAGAAAGGAAAAGAGCGACAAAGAGAGAAAGGAAAAGAGCGAAAGAGAGAAAGGAAAAGAGCGAAAGAGAGAAAGGAAAAGAGCGAAAGAGAGAAAGGAAAAGAGAGAAAGGAAAAGAGCGAAAGACAGAAAGGAAAAGAGCGAAAGAGAGAAAAGAAAAGAGAGAAAGGAAAGGAGCGAAAGAGAGAAAGGAAAAGAGCGAAAGAAAGAGAGAAAGGAAAAGAGGGAAAGAGAGAAAGGAAAAAAAAGAAAGAGAAAGGAAAAGTTCGAAAGAAAGAAAGGAAAAGGTCGAAAGAGAGAAAGGAAAAGGCGAAAGAGAGAAAATAAAATGGTTAAAGAGACGGAGAAAAAGGGCGAAAGTAAGAGAGGAAAAAGACAAAATAGAGAACGAAAACGGGCGAAAGAAAAAGGGAAAATTGTTAAAGAGGGGGAGAAAAACAGCGAACGAGAGAAAGGGGGAGGGCGAAAGAAATAAACAAAGAGGATGAAAGAGAGAAAGGAAAAGAGTAGAAGAGAGAAAAATAGAGATAGTGAAGGAAATAGTACAACAGGAAAATGGAGGAAAAAAGAAAATGACAGAAGGAAAGAAAAACTGAAGCAAATATATACCGTAGAAGAGAGAAAAGAAAGAGAAAAACGAAGGGAAGGAAAATAAAATTATACGCATCAAAATTATGGGAAGCGAAAAGAGACAACAGAAAGAGTAAGCAGTCAAAAAAAAAAAAAAAATAGTCTACAGGATATGGAAAGATAACTGAGGGAGGTAGAACGGTTTAACTCTGTCAGGTAAAATAAAATTATTATTATTATTATTATTATTATTATTATTATTATTATTATTATTATTATTATTATTATTAAATATAACTTTGGCTTCAGAACGCTCTCTAAATCATTAAAATCTTGCGTTAAAAGTGACTATTGAAATCAAACTTACTCTTGTAAACAGCAAACATTGCAACAAAATATTAATTCCAGCTTGGCAATAAACAAAAGAGTCTCAAGTTCCCATTCGATTATACGTGAATGCACCCAATCTCTTTGGTTTCATAATGTCTCTTGCCTAGCTGGTAATAAAGTTTAGAACACAAAGTTATGGGAATGGAGAAGATTTGTTTTGAAACTAAGCTCCACATATGCAAATTCACAATGAGATTGCGTGTTGCATTCACAATACCATTATCTATACTAATAATAAATCTGTAGCCGAAATTTTTCTGGTAATTTTCGATTTTCCAAAAATAATTGGTCCTAACATATATAATTAAGCGCCCTGAAACCAAAAATCGCTTTTTTTTAATTTCTGTTTGTATGTCTGTCTGTCTGTCTGTCTGGATGTTTGTTATCTTTTCACGTGATAATGGCTGAATCGATTTATATGAAAACTGGAATATAAATTAAGCTCGTTGTAACTTAAAATTTAGACTATATGGCATTCAAAATATTTTATTTGAAGGGGGGTTATAAGGGCTTGAATTAAATAAATCGAAATATCTCCCTTATTATTAATTTTCATGAAAACTATTACATAACAAAAGTTTCTTTAAAAATAATTTTCGATACGTTTTATTCTTTGAAAAAGTTTCATAGGACTGATATTTAATGAGATAAATGAGTTTCAAAATTACAATAACAATGCCATCTAAGGCCGTGTAATGAAATAAAAACAAATGACTTCGTCTATAAGGGGCCTTGGGCAACAACAATCGAAAGCTATGAAACATAGCCTACAGAGAATGTTTCTGTGTTTGTATGAAGTAATATCGGAAGCTAAATTAACCGATTTGTATAATTAATTATTAATTCACCATTGGAAAGTGTAGTTTCTCTAGATGGACATAATGCTATAATGTTATTACAGTAACTTCTGAGTGAATCGAGGACAGGTAAGATTAAAATAGATTCTTATTCACAGAAAACTTGATAGTCATTCGTTTCCTGTATTTCCTAAAATAATTTTATGACTAAATGAGTGGTCTCTGGATCAATATGATCGCATTTTAATTTTTTACTACAATTTAAGTAACATAATAAACGATTTATCCTTCTATCAAACACGAATGTTCCCTGGATCAAATGTCCTATTTTAATTATGTAATTACTTTATATTTTATTTCTAACGGGCGCAGCGGAGCGCACAGGTACAGCTAGTTGGTAATAATAATATTACAACCTACATTCATTTTTCTTCTTACTTTCAAGGATTTTATATTATTTTCTATTGAGTTATTGTTCCTGTATGGATTTTGAACCGAATCTAAATATTAAAAGCAGCAAGACATTTTAGTCATATTATTAGCATTGGCATAGACTAGATTAGGAAGACCACTTGAGATAATACAGCATAAACACAAGACTATAAACGCTCACAGTCCATATTAAAAGCAAATATAGCCTATATTATATTACGTGTTCTGTCGAAAATGAAATCCAATACCGTTCTACCTGCAACAGGTTGCGGTGCTAGTAACTTAAATATTCTTTGAATACTGGAGGTTATATGATTTAGGTTCTCACAATAAGAAGGACAAAAGGCTCATTCACAATTAAAATTAAACATAACGTAAGCGTTAACTCAAGAATGTAAACGTTACGGTAAAATCAAGAAGTCATACCATCATTCACGATGGGGACAGAAACATAACAGCAAATATACTTGGTAACCATGGAAACATAACAACGACGCCATTTCCTCATATTCTGTCGTATACTTCAGCGCTCCACGATTGTGTTCTGTTTGCAAATCACGTAAGCATAAGCATGTTAAAGGCTCATTTACAATGAAAATTAAACATAACGTAAGCGTTGACTTAAGAATGTAAACGTTACGGTAAAATCAAGAATTCATACCATCATTCACGATGGGAACATAAACATAACCGCAAACATACTTGGTAACCATGGAAACATAACAACGACGCCATTTCCTCATATTCTGTCGTATACTTCAGCGCTCCACGATTGTGTTCTGTTTGCAAATCACGTAAGCATAAGCATGAAAGTTTGGAGTTTGCAAACTTTCATGTTAACGTCTTACGGTAACGTTAATGTCAGTGTTTATGTGAATCATTGTGAATGATCCCATTTGGTAGCCTGGGCGCAAACTTCTTTGTTTATGTTACTGTTATGTTTAATTTTCATTGTGAATGGGCCTTTAGTCTAGAGTGAAATGCTGTCGTGAGTAGGTACGTGTGCCAGGGCTGATTCTAGCATCTGAACACGGAAACAACTCAGGTCACTGTGGCGTTACTTCACACTTGACCTACTTCTTGCTGCTGTACAGGCAGTTTCGCATCTGCCAAAGCCTCTGAAAGTCCAAGGGAAACACTGATTGTTACAAAGTATAGATATTAATAAAAAGTGATCCAGGCTATAAAGTCACAGACATATCTTGTCAGTACTGAGTTAGTCAGGTAGAAGAGCAAGTTAGTCAACCTAGCTACAGACCTACGTGGAACTTTCTCTACTATATCGGAAAGTACTGCTACTAAATCATTCTGTGGTATTTGTCACTTTTGTTCTTAACGTAAAAAAAAAACGGTTTAATATTAACTTTGAAAGTGAAGAAATTATTGTAGATAATTTGCGACTACAGTCATAATTTTATTTGAAGAATTATTCTACATACATACATACATACATCTTGATTACACAACTTTTAACATTATATCACACGTAGTATGTATTATATGTCTTTCTTGTGTTAAATTTTACCGTACTGGTTAACATGTTTCAGCCTGTTATGGGCCATCTCCAGAACTGGTTGGTGCTGGTTTTTTTAGTAGGTTATTTTACGACGCTTTATCAACATCTTAGGTTATTTAGCGTCTGAATGAGATGAAGGTGATAATGCTGGTGAAATGAGTCCGGGGTCCAGCACCGTAAGTTACCCAGCATTTGCTCATATTGGGTTGAGGGAAACCCCCGGAAAAAACTTCAACCAGGTAACTTGCCCCGACCGGGAATCGAACCCGGGCCACCTGGTTTCGCGGCCAGACGCGCTGACCGTTACTCCACAGATGTAGACGGTAGGTGCTGGTCTCGGAGTCTTTTGTTTGTTTCCCGGGGGGGTTATTTGCGTAATGTAATGTGGACCAGCACCAACCAGTTCTGAAGATGGCCCATAACAGGCTGAAACATGTTAACCAGGTACGGTAAAATTTAACACGAGAAAGAAATACAATACATATTCCGTGTGAATTATTCTACTTCAAATATCCTTCGGGCGAGACTTTCTGTAATCCCTCATTTCACATTATTTCTAATATCGTAAGTCTCGAAAAGAAAGTAAATTAAGATTAGATAACTCCTTTGTGCAGTTTTTGCACAATAAAATATACTAATGACATGTTTTTCGTAATAGAATGCCATCTAAATTTATTCAAAATTAATGAATTTGCAGATGCTGAGTGTAAACAAAATCACTGAATAATTTAGGAGATATGATGACTATAAATGAATAGGAGAAATGAAGATACAGAAGACATGCTCCGTCAGATTTCACAAAAAGAACAGACGATAAACTGACTGTAGAAGAGGAAGAATTGGAATATCAAAATAGATATTCCCGATAAAACGGACAGCGTCTTTTGGAGTATCACCCAAAGAGTGGTGTATTTGACGACGACCATCATGTTGTTGACGACGACTATCACGTTGTTACTGGCAACGACGACGACGACGATCATGCTTTTGTTTGTAACGACAACGAACATCATGTTGTTGGTAACGACGAAGACCATAATATTTTTATTGGCAACGACGATCATGATATTTCTGGCAACGACGGCCATGACATTTTTGACAACGACGATCATGGTGCTGTTGTCAACGACGATCATGGTGTTGTTGTCAACGACGATCATGGTGTTGTTGTCAACGACGATCATGGTGTTGTTATCAACGACGATCATGGTGTTCTTGTCAACGACGATCATGGTGTTCTTGTCAACGACGATCATGGTGTTGTTATCAACGACTATCATGGTGTTCTTGTCAACGACGATCATGGCGTTCTTGTCAACGACGATCATGGTGTTGTTGTCAACGACGATCATGGTGTTGTTGTCAACGACGATCATGGTGTTCTTGTCAACGACGATCATGGTGTTCTTGTCAACGACGATCATGGTGTTGTTATCAACAACGATCATGGTGTTCTTGTCAACGACGATCATGGTGTTCTTGTCAACGACGATCATGGTGTTGTTGTCAACGACGATCATGGTGTTCTTGTCAACGACGATCATGGTGTTGTTGTCAACGACGATCATGGTGTTCTTGTCAACGACGATCATGGTGTTCTTGTCAACGACGATCATGGTGTTGTTGTCAACGACGATCATGGTGTTGTTATCAACGACGATCATGGTGTTGTTATCAACGACGATCATGGTGTTGTTGTCAACGACGATCATGGTATTATCAACGACGACCAATATGTTGGTAACAACGACAACGATGACGATGTTTTTGTTGGCAAATTCAACGATGATGTTGACAACGACGACGATGTAAGCAACGTCGATTACAAATTGTCAACGACGACGATGATGTCGTTGTTAAAGATGACAATGTTGATGGCTTTGATAACGACATTAACATTAACGACGATAGTTGAAACGATTGTGGAGTGATGGTGAAATAGGAATGGAATAATAATGGTAAAGAAAATCTAGAATAAACCATTGAACTGAGATACAATTTAGCACTTACTGTAGTGCTTTTCAACATATTGCTATACAGTTTGGATTCTTGTACCGTGTTACTGAAAAATCAACACTTCTGAGCTACCTACTGGCTGCAACATCAGGATATTCAAAGAAAGGAAAACCTATCTCCTGGATCCTTTACCTAAAGGTATTCTCTAGGACTGGAAGAAAGACCCGATATGTAGCTCTTAAGCGTTGGATATTTCTGTGTTTATGATACAGTGCTAAAACAAAAAAAAAATCTCGTATCATTAGATTTAAGACCAAGATCACCACTATAATCTCATTATGGCTGCTGTTCTTTATGCTGAAGTTTAACATATCCTCGGACAACGAAAGAACTGCATGAAGCAGGGATAGCACAACGTTCGATTTCCAAACATACACAACACAAGACATGACATGGGGCTAATATGCATGTCCCAGGTGTGATTACAAGCCGCACCTATGGCAGGAACAAAGCTACGCTTTTGCCGTTGTTTATAACAAAATCAACAAGATTATTTATTAACTTGGGACGGCAAAGTCAATTCATCACTCACTGCTACGTACCGCAGTGCCATATTATTGATCAACAGAAATGCAACGTTGGGGACAACAAAATATGAAAAGAATAAGCTTTAGTGTGCATTGTTATTATGTGCAGATAGGCATGACACAAAACTGAACGGAGCAGTGGACATGACTCATCCCGTGTTTGGTTTAAGTTGTTATCGTTGAGTGATTAATCTCTTTCAGTTATAATCAGGGAAGGAATGTTAAAGATACAACGTGTTCACAATGAGACTCCAACATTTTGGAAGTCTATAACGCCGAGCAATCTGGGTATATAGGGGAGAGTCGGGTAGTATCGGACATCGGGTAATATTGGACAGTGAGTTTCTTTCATCTACCACACGATGATAGTACCTGATTGACATGGTTACGTTTCTGTGATGTCGCATAGAGAAACGTAACCATGTCATTCAGGTACTACCATATGGTGGTAGATGAAAGAAACGCACTGTCCGATACTACCCGACTCTCCTCTATGATGTAGGCTTTTTGCTAGCGTACCCCCAAAATATATTTCTACCTCCAAACTGCTATGCAATTATGTAAGAATTAATTAAGACCCCCGGTGTAGCTTAGACGGTTAAGGCGCTTGCGTGCCGATCCAGAGTTGCGCTCAAGCGCGGGTTCGATTCCCGCTTGGACTGATTACCTGGTTGGGTTTTTTCCGAGGTTTACCCCAACTATAAGGCAAATGTCAGGTAATCTATGGCGAAAGGAAAGGAAAGAGACAGACGAAAGAGGTGGTATATGCCGCTTGGTCGAGCTATATTCAGGGATGCCAGCACTGATTCAACGGATAAAGGGAAGAGAACTTATTAAAACTGTATCCGTGCTAATTTTTAGATTTGCCTGAGAAGTGTAAGTGCATTATAAGAATGTAAGTTTTAATTTTAGTGCTCATTTTTCACAAGTTTGAAGTTTTATTCAAAAGGAATATTTTCTCAACTTTTTTTTTTTACAGAAAAGTGAAATTTTCAGATATGTTTGTTTCGTAGCCTTACAGATACTGAAACAATGTTTTGTAAATGTAATATATCGTAAATACGTATTTACTGAAGACAATGTATTAAAATGTTTGAAAATATTCGCATGGAAAATGTTTGTAAGGAAATGAATTAACTAAGCAAATACTGTTACATCACAAACAAAAGGTATGTGCCTATGTGATGGTACAACGTCAGGTCTATAGCTTCAGCAGATTTCGAGATAATTTAATATTCTGATAACAGAAAGTTGGTACCAATATCACCTAAAAGCATAATGCGATAAGAGTTTTATTATGTAATATTAATTACAGTTAAAACATATACCTAGACAACTTTGCTTTGTACTATAATATTGATTTGATTACTTTTATAAGGCTAAAGATACCATCAATATCAATTTCAACTTATCATGTCATACTCAGTGTCTTTCTTTGGGATATCACTTTCTTTATGAATTATGTGTTTAATTCACTTAGTACAGTATAGTTGTAGGTATTATGGAATTTGTGTGAATATTCCTTGTTTACTCTTTATTGTATTATTAACGTTTAAAACACAACTGAAATACTTAGGCTAAGAAATAGGTGTTAGTACTTATGTTTTACAGAAAATATAGAAAATAACAAACAGAAAGAGGCCATATAAAAATAACGACATAAAATTTCACGTTCCGTTTGAAGTTTGTGCACCACTGTTTTCTTAATCCAACAGGCTACTTATTCCTCCTTCCATACTTAGCGCTTAATGCCCGCGCACGACGTCAAGGTCATAAAAATGCGCTTGCTTTGACATCACTGGCTTAAGGGGATAGCGGTACATTTACATGTTAGCGAGGACAGATATAAATGTAGATCTATGAGGCTAGAAGGAACGGACGAACGAACGTCTAAATATGGTAATTAATGTGATTACAAAATGACGATGAAGCTGTCTATGACATAGATATGATGCAATGGTGATATGGTAGGAGAACCTAAAAGGTAATGTCCAGTACTGACCGCACTCAAGTTTCCGGTATTTGAACCTGTGCCACGCTCTTCCTCAGACAAACGTCTTTCCCGTCTTGTAAGTCCCATGTAATTCGAACATGAAACCAGACGCAACAAGCCGCTTTTGAGCTGTAATTCCCGGCACCACACGAAACGTAATTATAAACTGGACTCGGCTGTTTTATGGCTTCTCCTGCCTTTTTCGCTTTGTCTCTCCTCCGCTGGGCAGCAGACTGAGCAAGGGAGCAAAAGGACGCGCGCACTCAGGGCTTTTCTTCTTAGTTTCGACGTAATACACAGTGGGCAAGATAAAGCAATTACAAAAAAAAGTGTATATATATTTTTTTTTCTCTCCAACCAACATCCGCTGTATTGGTTACTATCTAGATTATATCTCTGTAAGGGACTACGCGATGAAAATTTTGTTGCCATGGTAATTGAGTAGAAGCTCAATTCTGAGTATTTTTATGATATTTCATCAATTTCAACAGTAATCTACGATATATACTTTAATTAGTCTACGTGGAATTTTACTGGAAGCAAGTAAAGAGATAGGTTAGGAAGTAAATCCCGAAAAGACAAAGTATATGATTATGTCTCGTGACGAGAATATTGTACGAAATGGAAATATATCTTTTGAAGAGGTGGAGAAGTTCAAATATCTTGGAGCAACAAATATGTTGTTATTTTAAGTGATAGGCTATGTTATTTTAAGTGATCGTGCTTCATTTAATTTAGAATATTCCCTGTTATTATTATTATCATTATTATTATTATTAGTATTAATTATTAGTATTATTATTAATTGTATTTTTAATTAATAAGTTTATTATTGCCATTATTGAGTGTAATTAGTTACCACTGCCACCGGGTATATACCCATTGCAGTGTGAATTTATTTATTTATTTTATTTATTTATTTATTTAAATTCAAATATACAGAATAAAGAAATATAATTACAAAAACAAACAAAGAGAAATACAAATATAAAACAAGCAATATAAAAAGAAGATACAGTAGTATTAACAAAATTTGAGGCCGAATGAGCAGCGCTCGTGATCGGTCGCAGTTCAGATATAATATTAAAATAAAAAATAATAATATAAATAAATAAGTAAAATAAAATAGGAACTAAAATATAATTACAGCGGCAATGGAATTACATAATATAATATTAACACTAGAGAAGAATATCGCACGTGAAAAGTAGGATTAATATATATTTCAAAATTATAGAATACAAATATAATATAGGTTGATTAATTCATACACATATGCTATAAATTTATTTAATCAAATTGAAGATATTAACACGTTTCTAATTTTCTTGTTACATGTTAGTGGGTTACATGTTAGAAGTTCTGGGTGTAATGGAATTATATAATATAATATTAACACTAGAGAAGAATATCACACGTGAAAAGTAGGATTAATATATATTTCAAAATTATAGAATACAAATATAATATAGGTTGATTAATTCATACACATATGCTATAAATTTATTTAATCAAATTGAAGATATTAACACGTTTCTAATTTTCTTGTTACATGTTAGTGGGTTACATGTTAGAAGTTCTGGGTGTAATTTAGTTAAAGCATTGTAAAACCGAGGGCCAAAATTTATGCTATGCTTCAGACCAGCAGATGTGAGACATTTAGGTTCTACTAATGTTGAATTAATATTTCGTCTTGTGTCATAATTATGTGTCTGTAATACAAACTTATTACGATTTTTATGATAAAATTTTAACAGCGTATACTTATAAATTTGTTCAATATTAAATACATTAAATTCAGAATAAATTAATTTAGTTGGATAATCGAAACGTTTCTTCAAACAAATTTTAATTATTCGTTTTTGTAGTAAATTTAACGGACTAAGATTAATTTTTGTACTTCCACCCCAAACAATTATACCATATTGAATGATAGACTGAATAATGGCCAAATAAACATTTCGTAGAACTCTAATAGGTAAGTAGCATCGAAGATTAACGAATTTATAAATTGTTTTACGAAGCCTCTTACAAAGATAAGTAATGTGATGAGGCCATTTTAAATTCTGATCAATAATGATACCCAGATATTTGACATACGTGGCTTCTTTCAAAGGTGGACATTTACAACTTTTGGGATCTAAACAATTTTCACTGTGTATTATTAGTCTATATTTATCGCTAAATTTTAAATTTTGAACACTGGCAACTGTTAACGAAAAAGGAACTAAAGTATATTTAGATATATTTAAAGAAAGGAAGTTGGAATTAAGCCATTTTTTAACAATGTTAGCACCTATATTAGCATTTCTATATGCTTCCTGCCAAGAAAAACCACTGAAAATAACTACTGTATCATCCGCATATAAATATATAGATCCATTAAATGTTTCTAAATTTATATTTAGCAGATCATTAACATATATTAGAAATAAAATAGGTCCCAAAATTGTTCCTTGCGGTACACCTATATCAATATATTTGTATTCACTAAATTGATCTTCAATTTTGGTCATTTGCCTTCTGTTACTAAAATATGATTGGAATAATTTTAAAACTATTCCTCTAACTCCAATAGTATGTAGTTTGTCCAAAAGTAAATTATGATTGATAGTGTCAAAAGCTTTCCGTAGATCCAAGAAAATACCCAAACATTTGTTTCCGATATCTAGTTCATTGATAATTTCTCCAGTAACATTAATAAATACATACATACACATACTACATACATACAACAGTAACAAATATAAATGATACTCGGAGGAAATTAAACACAGAATAAATATGGGAAATGCCTGTTATTATTCGGTTGAGAAGCTTTTATCATCCAGTCTGCTGTCAAAAAATCTGAAAGTTAGAATTTATAAAACAGTTATATTACCGGTTGTTCTTTATGGTTGTGAAACTTGGACTCTCACTTTGAGAGAGGAACATAGGTTAAGGGTGTTTGAGAATAAGGTGCTTAGGAAAATATTTGGGGCTAAGAGGGATGAAGTTACAGGAGAGTGGAGAAAGTTACACAACGCAGAACTGCACGCATTGTATTCTTCACCTGACATAATTAGGAACATTAAATCCAGACGTTTGAGATGGGCAGGGCATGTAGCACGTATGGGCGAATCCAGAAATGCATATAGTGTGTTAGTTGGGAGGTCGGACGGAAAAAACCTTTAGGGAGGCCGATGCGTAGATGGGAGGATAATATTAAAATTGATTTGAGGGAGGTGGGATATGATGATAGAGAGTGGATTAATCTTGCTCAGGATAGGGACCAATGGCGGGCTTATATGAGGGCGGCAATGAACCTCCGGATTCCTTAAAAGCCAGTAAGTAAGTAAGTAAGTAAGTAAGTAAGTAAGTAAGTAAGTAAGTAAGTAAGTAAGTAAGTAAGTTTTTACATCTAGTTCATCCTAACTGGTCCTTCTCCATGGCAACAACTGGTAGCACGTCCCAGTAGAAAGCCAACGATCCAACGTTTGTGATCATGGAAGTGACATCCGAGATGACGATGATACATTTCTGATTATTGGGGTGAAATCTGGAATATGGTGGTGCGTTTCTCATTACACTGCTCTGCCGATTTAGTTGAATGTTTTGAGTCTAAGAAAGCAGAAGCCAATACCACGTGGTCTGTTGTGACAAGAACCTAAACCCCGCCGATGTTACAAAACGTTTGGGGTGGGTGACGGTGAATGGGTGGGTAGGTTGGTTGGTGGGTGGGTGAGTGAATGGGTGGGTTGATTGGTTGGCTGGTGAGTGGGTGGCTGGGTGGGTTGGTTGGTGAGTGGGTGGGTGGATTGACCAGCAGGGTTGGTTGGTGGGTGGGTGAATGGGTGGGTGGGTTGGTGGGTGGGTGAATGGGTGGATTGATTGGTTGGTTGGTGGGTGGGTGGGTGGGTGGATGGGTGGGTAGGTTGGTTGGTGGGTGGGTGAGTGAATGGGTGGGTTGATTGGTTGGCTGGTGAGTGGGTGGCTGGGTGGGTTGGTTGGTGAGTGGG
Organism: Periplaneta americana; assembly: GCA_025594305.2. Lineage (NCBI taxonomy): Eukaryota > Metazoa > Arthropoda > Insecta > Blattodea > Blattidae > Periplaneta > Periplaneta americana. The sequence continues at coordinate 5,945,951 of JAJSOF020000009.1, forward strand.
TGGTGGATTGGTAGGTTGGTTGGTGGGTGGGTGAATGGGTGGGTGGGTTGGTTGGTGGGTGAATGGGTGGATTGGTAGGTTGGTGGGTGGGCGAGTGGATGGGTGGGTTGGTTGGCTGGTGAGTGGGTGGGTGAATGGGTGGATTGGTAGGTTGGTGGGTGGGCGAGTGGATGGGTGGGTTGGTTGGCTGGTGAGTGGGTGGGTGAATGGGTGGATTGGTAGGTTGGTGGGTGGGTGAGTGGATGGGTGGGTTGGTTGGCTCGTGAGTGGGTGGGTGAATGGGTGGATTGGTAGGTTGGTGGGTGGGTGAGTGGATGGGTGGGTTGGTTGGTTGGTGGATGGGTGGATTGGTTGGGTTGGTTGGTGGGTGGGTTGATAGGTTGGTTGGTGGGTGGGTGGGTGGATGGGTGGGTTGGTTGGTTGGAGGATGGGTGAGTGGGTTGATTTGTTGGTTGATGGGTGAATGGGTGGGTTGATTGGTTGGTTGGTGGGAGGGTGGGTGGATGGGTGGGTTGGTGGATGGGTTGTTGGATGGATGTGTGGATTGGTTGGTTGGTGAGTGTGTGGGTTGGTTGGTGGGTTGGTTGGTGGGTGAATGGGTGGGTTGATTGGTTGGTGGGTGGGTGGGTGGATGGGTGGGTTGGTGGATGGATGTGGGATTGGTTGGTTGGTGAGTGGGTGGGTTGATTGGTTGGTTGGTGGGTAGATGGGTGAGTGAGTGGGTGTGTGGGTGGTTGGGTTGGTAGAGTCATTCATTCATTCATTCATTCATTCATTCATTCATTCATTCAATCAAACACTGGTGGTAGTACATTTGTGTGACCTAAGTTTACGTGGGTTCGTGGCACCTTTAATCTGTGATCCATCTAATGTAAAGCATAACAATGCAAGCAATAACAATAAAACCGTTAAGTTCTACCAGTCCTCGATGTTCTCTAACAACTGTAGATTAATTACCCAATATTAAAATGTAACCGACAACACTTCCAACAGCCGACAAACAGAAGCGTGTTACTTTCTACCCCAGCGCGTGGTAAACTTGTCTTCAGATCCTGAAGGTAATGTGAACGACCATATATGTAGTAAATTATGTTGCTCTATAAACTTTATGGCAGTCATAAAGATTCGTAACTCTCTCAAGTTGCAGGTAACTGGAATGTTACTACTTCAAAACTGACACAGGAATTTACTGACACTGGTGCAGAATGTGAAAATAATATTACCCTGCCAAATGCTGGGATCTTAGTTAACAACTAATGTAGCTCCTTCACGTCCTGTTACTTTGGATTTGTTTTTCTCTGACTAATAAAAAACAGTCGTCATCTGTTACAGGAGTTTCGAGAGCTCCGTACCACACAAGAGCTATGTAAATTTAATCATAATTTATTACCCGGTACTTTATAGTGCGGGATAGAACTTTCCTTACGTACTACATCGCTTATTGTACAGGGACATCATTTTATTTTTACTAACATTTTTAATATTAACCTGTCTATACCTTTAGAGAACCGGAAACACCGCTTGCTCCCCCCTCCAAGACTGGAGTTCGATGATACTGGCGTAAAACACAAATCACTCTACTAGGTATAGGATGGAAGAAAAGTAGTTCATCCATTTACGTAAACTAGGAAATATCGCGATTTTGAGTTTGATCATTTTCATTAGGTTTTTCTTTAATCAAAGTACAGTACTGTATTAAGAATAAGTGTTTTTACTCACGAAGTGAGTTATCCATGCGAACGTATTCATTGTACAGTGTATATTATACTGTCTACAGCACATTAGCGTACAATATAGAGAAAGAAGTTAAATTGAAAAATAATCATAATATGAATATTTAAACACAATTTTGAAAATGGTGGCCGTTCATTTCGATACAGGCTCCAGTTCTTTTGTTCATATTATCGCACTATAGACTATTGAATCTAATTCCAATTGCCAGTTTCGTCCTTCGTACTAGTAACTCATGTTGAAATAATTCTGTACCTACTCTACGTACTGTTAATTCAATCTTCACTTCTGCCCGACCCGAAAATATAAAATTACTCAGACGTGCTATCTACTGTCCGTCCAAGTGGTTATGCCGCAGGATTGTAGAAAGGTCGGAAATCACGTGACAGTTAATTACTTAACGAGGCCCTTTTATTTAAGTTAAATTAAACAGCTGTATAACATTACGTAAACGTCCAATTCCTAAGAGAAATTAATGTTTTCAGAAAAGAGCTAAGACAGCCCAGCTTTTACAGAGGGGCGAGCAGAAGCAGGTGAGGGAAATCGGGATGCGACGTAGGCAAACGGACAGTACCTGTGCGAAAATATGATTCAATATTGAAAGCTCTTTCGTCACTGGAAAACGCGAACATATTTCTGGAACGTACTATACTCAGTAACTCAGTACTGCTTACTATCTGCGGTCTTGGTTCTGTGTGGAGTTGGAACTTCCTTAGTAGAAGGGGTGTGAGTGAAGTACATTCAAAAACTCAGGTACAATAAAAATTGAAGTAAAAATAAAATGATGTCCCTGTATATTCTGTCGTATGAGTTGCATGCCAGTTATGTGCACTTGGTTTACCACCTGGCTTCTAATTCCTCCTCGCCATGTGTTATTTCCAACTTTCTATAGAATTCTCTGGTAATGGTTTTCCATACGTCAGATATTTCTTTGCTGTTGATACTCCAGAAGACAGTCATCTGTTCCACAAGATCTCCAAGTCATCTAGAACCATCACTACTGCCAACAATCTGCCTGTTGGTGTACCATTATGATAATGACGAAAGTATAGCGAAATAAAACTGATCCGCGGAAAATATATATATGAAATATATTAATTTATATGTATAACACTGACGTGAAAATGACCGTGGCCATGCAGGAAACCGTGATTTCATGTAACAATAGGTTGCTGTCACATGTCCACGCATGCTCTGTCCCGAGCTTCGCTGTGCCATTACGTTTGAATGAGAGGAGCAGATGTATTTATTTTTGTGCGAGATCGTGCGTATTTGCTTGCTTTCCGCAGAAAACCAATTCGTGGAAAGTCTAAAATTCCACATTCAGTATTCCCAACCTAACACACATAACAATTTCCCTCTTCTTACCGCTTAAGTGACATAGTGATTTTACTGCTTTAGGCTTTTAACATATTATTTTTAGAGACGTTCAATATAGTAATAATTATAAATTGGAAACTTACCACTGCAATTTCACCTAAATTGCACTGTTAATTATTGTTTTTAAATATTTCCAAAAATTAAGTAAACTCTACAACTCCACTAAAGTTACTGCATTTGTGATGCAAGTAACATTAGGGAAGCCGTGAAAAAATCAACAAACTTGCCGATGTTATTACTGCAATATGTTATATAAATAATATTGTTAAAACATTAAAATGAAAAATAAATCATTACATTACCTTACCGTTTGTTTTAAGTTCGCATTTATGGACTGGGGGAAAAAAAGACAGACGTACATCACGGCCTGCTGGAGTATAGTAAACACAGAAAACATTTTATAGCAAAAATGTTGAAGATACATATTTTTGTTTTACAAATTTGCCGTTACTGAACAGAAACCAAGATGGAGATTTCATTGCAACTAATTAGAAATTCCTCTATCAGGTATGTAATAAACGATATTCGCACAAAATAATGTACGATACACGAGCGGTATGTTTTCTTTCAATTCTCGGAAATTAAAAAAGCTCAACTACGTTTCGCTTTTTCAAATTTTTCCTCGAACATGAAAACTTCAACATACCGCTCTTGTAACGCATATTACTAGTCTATTTATTTATTTAGTCATTCATTCATTTATTCATCCATTCATTTATTTATACTGGCAGAGTTAAAGTCATAGGGCCTTCTATTGACACATAACGAACAAATGCATTATCATGGTTTAGATCTTGGCGATGATTCGCATCCACATAGAAGATGCTATAATTCTACAACACCTGCTGCCCTCCAGCCTAGCTTAACTCTCAAACGAAATGAAAATGAAGCTGGTTTTGGTTGCTTTGAATGGCGGCAGTGCGAACAGTGGCTTCACGGTCTGCTGGATCGCTGATATCGCTGCGAGGGTTGCTCATACTTCACAACACGGCGCAACAGTAGCTCTACTTATTCCTATAATTAAATGATTCAACCCTTTATGCACGAAGCATAGTTCAAACAAAAGCGAAACCCTGCGAGAACAAGATGAATTCGTAGCGATGTCATTCATATAACTTCTAGTTTATTAACAATTCTACAAAAACTACTTATATGCCAAGTTTGGAGAGAGATTTTCACTTCTTTATAATCGAGAGTATACTGTATAATGAAAGTTTATACTAGTAATATAATTATTAATTTTCTATACAGTGAAACCTCTCCTTACGGGCACCCCCAAGATACGGACACTCCTCAAATACGGACAGATTTTTATGTCCCAACTGAAATAATATAGAAATATGATAAATTTAACTCTCGTTTACGGACACTCTCAGATACGGACACGGACAGCTGTTTCACACTCCTAAAGCTTGATTTACCTCCCGACTGCGGACAGAACTTGGTTTTCAAGACCTAATGTGTTACAAAAATGGAAAATTTAGTTTTGAGAACTGTACAGAAATTCCTTAACATGAAAGAAGACAATAAGGGTCTCGTTGGCTACCACTAGCCCAGCCGGCTACCCCTTGTTAGCTGGAAGCGGGTGGATAAACAAAGTCATAAATTTAACCTGTCTGATGGGTCCAAATTTTCCGTGATCTTGGAATTGTATTCGACACATGATAGGGTTAGTAGGATTATTCTCTTCACTTCAATCAGTTGTTCTGTTTCGAGAGACATGGCACCTGAACGTAAAGGTTAAGTTGAAAACTGTAAATTACAGTACTGCATAACTGTAGACCTAGAATAAAACTGCATGGCACAGTACTGTATTTTCTTTTTTCGGTCTTATCTACTGCAGTTCAAAGTTGCAAAGAATTTACTGTAGTATAGTAGACTGTATTTATAATTAAACTACAGTAATACATTTCATTTAAAGCGTGAAGGGATACATAATGGATATTATAAATTTACTGTTAGAATGGGGAGTCTCCCTCCCAATAAAGGACACCTCCCAGATGCGGACAGATTGTTACGTCCCTTCAATGTCCGTAAATGAGAGGTTTCACTGTATTTCAACAATTCTTGTATTTACATATAAATGATAGTGTCGAATTTGACGAGGGACATTAAGAATTTCCACTATAGGGTATTCCGAATTTAATGAAATGTAATATTAAGACATTTAAGAATAGTGTATTGAATAAATGTTGGTAGACATCCAAATAGTAAATCTGTAACACTCCAGTTGTGAAGCTCCCAAATTCCTGGCATCCTTGCAGAATACACTGACAGAGAATTCCATCACTATCTACAGTAGTCGAGTAAACCAACGATCTTAAGTGTCCCTACAGAAAGAACAGCAATGGGTTGAAATCTGGTGAGCGTGGGGGCCAAGCATGTCCAGATGTCGATGAGACGATGAGCTGCGACATGTATTCAGGCAGGAGGTTGAAATTTTGAACAGTTTATCTACGGAAATGTAAATAGAATTCATTATAATAATTCCAGCAACTTGAGGACACTATGACAATATTTGCAAGCCCTACTCGGAAAGCATTTCCGGACGAATATTGATATAACCATTTATTTTTTCTATACATATGAGCAATCCATACTGAAGTTTTGCCCAATTCTTTCGTTATATATACAGGGTGAACCGTAAGTAATGTCATTAATTTCAGGGGGTTATTCTTTGAGATATTTTAAACAAAAATTTTAATACGGTTTTGCTCGTTTTTGTTTCCTTTTTGAAAAATAAAATTGTTTTATTATATGAAACATTTCATAGGGTTCTTTTATTTTTAAGTCATCGATTTAGTTCCGAATATGTTCAATCATTTTAAGAGAGCAGTGTATTACGACAATAAATTGATGAAAGAATTTTAGTTTTGTCCGTCAAATGTGCAGAAAATTGATCCGGATAAATGTAACATTGCAAAATTCCTTTGCAAAACGAAAAGTTGGAATGGAATTTAACTGAGGGGGGGCACGGATGACCCAGCACTGCGACCTATTGAGATCTACTGCGTTAACCTTCGATATGGAATGAGTTGTGTGCCACAGATCCCTTACGCGCACCGCCCTAACCACATGACTCCCTTTACGACCGGTCCCTACAGCCGACAGAATCCATTCCTGCTTCGAAAAATTCCCCCAAGGCCCCCCTGTCGGTCCGAGGCGAAACTCCTCCCCCGAGTAGGTCCGCCTCGGATGTCACTGCAGAAGCCATCCAACGTCGCTGAGCTACATTCCACGGAGGCCGGTCGAGAGAGCCAGCAGCTTCGGGAGGCCGCCGGTAGAGTGATCTGAAAAACCAGAAACAGGATGTTGAGGAAAGGATGATGGGAGAGGAATGGAAGTGGTGAAGATACATTTGTACCAATCAAATTTCTGCACATTTAAAGGACTAAGCTAAAATTCTTTCAATCATTTATCAACAGTAATCTCACTAGAGGTTTTGATTTATCTAGAGAAAATCAAAACTCGAGTGGGATTTAATTGACTATTACACGATTAGAAGAAAGTATATAAAGATTAGAAGTAACGAAGTACTGCAATACAATAAAATATTAATTGGGTTACGAAAATACAACAGCTGTCTTCAAATGTATTATTGTACCATCTCTACATTACGCTAGATGACAGTAGTGTTTTATGATTATGTTTTCTTATCAGTTGTGCCAACTATGAAATTTTCATTGAACTCTGTGGACAGTTACTAGTCAAGAAGGCTTTGTTGATTCAGATTCATTTTTATTAAAACATTTGCATTCCACTTCAATTATCCCGATCCTGTAATCAACGTCACTTGACAGATGATTTTCAATAAATCTTAGTATTAAACAATCTCTGATACGTGACTATCCATAATATCATATAGCAGAAGATATAACAAACATAACCTAAATAATATAAACAAGTGTTAGAAAAGTTTTAATTAGGGATGATGAAATAAACAAGAAACATTTTAATTAACGATGATGAAATAAAAAATAAACATGAATAATTTTAAAAGAAACAATTATTGATAGTAGGAACAATTTTCAAATTTGAATGTTTTAGTGATTGGTGGTTCAGTTGATGTTATATTGGACGTGTGCGTAAAAGAAGTGAACTCGGTGATGTACATGGTGTATCACTCAACTTATTCAGGATTTCCGAATGGTGCTCTTCATTTATTTGTAAATAGGGTTTCAGGGAAGATGCATAGCTATGACCAGTGATCTTTATTCATTCTTGTTCTTGAATGCCAATGCGAGTCATATTTGAAAGTGCTGTGCATCGACTGGAGTGGTTTGTAATTTTCTGTTTTTTTTTTTTGACGTCCAGACCAGTGCAGTTTGAAATGTTGGCAAACAAAGAAACAAATGCTAGGGACGCGATAAAATTAAACAAATGCTAGGGACGCGATAAAATTAAACAAATGCTAGGGACGCGATAAAATTGTGCGATAAGTAGCCATGATTGGTTGAAATACGTCCTTTCGTACCGTTTTATTGGTGAAAAGTAGTATGACGTAGTAAAAGTGTAGTAGTCAAATAAAATCACTGCTTGTTTTCTTGATTATCAGTGAAAATTATAAAATGGACGAGCATTGCAAAGAATGTGTCATACTCATATTCCATTGTAGGCTTACATTTGCATAATGGCAAAGTAAGAGGAGAAGATTGACTGAAAATAGAAACGTAGAAAAATTGTCAACGAGTTTATTACGCACAATATATTTAACTTTAAATCAATCGGTAATTATGTATGGAATTATAGGATGGGGTAGCTAATTTAAATACAATTTTAATCCACTTTATTTATTACAGAAGAAAATAATTAAAATATGCCTTCATAAACCTATTAATTTTCCAACTCAAAAATTGTTTCTAGACTTTAATGCACTTAACGTAAGACAAGTTTATTATATTGTATTAATAAAATTCATACATAAAAATCGAAATAATTTTGAATTGTATTCTAATAGTTATGAAACAAAAGGTATGAATTCTTTAAAGTTGTTTGAACCAAAATACAACACTGTTACAATATTTAATCATAGTAGTAATTTAGGCCCAAGAATATAATATAACAAATTTATATTTAAATATCCTAATCTTGTCAATTCTAATAGTTCTAGTATTAAATTTAAAAAGTTATGTATGGATTTTACAAAAATTGAAAATTTGTAAATTTAAATTTATACATTCTAATTGCATAGTAGACATAAGACAAACTGTATTGTATAATTGAATCGCTCCATGCAGAAAGGGCTTCAGTCCATTAGACCTGGTTTTGAGAAAACTAAGGAAAACAGTGTGTACTTTGTATTCCTTTCTGCATAGAACTCTGAGCCTGAGGCTTCAGTTTCTGTCTTTCCAAGCATTGGACTGAATATCTTTCTGCACAGGCTGATGGAACCATCCATAAAGATATGATTTCCATCGATATCTCGTTTTTTCAAAATTTGTGACTGAAGCCCTTTCTGCATGGAGCGATTCAATTATTAATTTCAATTCAGGAATCCGCCCCTGAGCACGAGTTCTACTCTTTCAGGGGTGAGCTGAAGTTTTTCTGTATATATTATATTTTATGTTACAATTATTAGCCAAATAATAAATAAATAAATAAAAAAGTAAATAAGTAGTTAAATAAGTAGGTACATAAGTAAATAAATAAGTAAATAAATAAACAATTAAATATATAAATAAATAAGTAGGTAAATAAGTAAATAAATAAATAAGTAAATAAGTAAGTAAATAAGTAAATAAATAAAGAAGAAAATAAATAAATAAGTAAATAAGTAAGTAAGTAAATAAGTAAATAACTAAATAAATATATAAATAAGTAAATAAAGAAATAAGTAAATACGTAAGTAAATAAGTAAATAAATAAATAAAAAAATAATTAGGTAAATAAGTTATAAATAAATAAATAAATAAGTAAATAAGTAAGTAAATAAATGAATAAATAAGTAAATAAGTAAGTAAATAAGTAAATAAATAAGTAAATAAGTAAGTAAGCAAATAAATAAATAAGTAAATAAGTAAGTAATAAGTACATAACTAAATAAATAAGTAGGTAAAGAAGTAAATAAGTAAATAAATAAATAAGTTAATAAGTAAGAAAATAAATAAATAAATAAATAAGTAAATAAATAGGTAAATAAGTAAATAAATAAGTAAAAAATAAGTAAATAAGTAGGTAAATAAGTAAATAAATAAATAAGTAAATAAGTAAATAAGTAAATAAGTAAATAAGTAAATAAATAAATGAATAAATAATAAGTAAATAAGTAAATAAATAAGTAAGTAAATAAGAAAATAAATAAATAAGTAAGTAAGTAAATAACTAAATAAATAAGTGAATAAATAAATAAATAAATAAGTAAATAACTAAATAAATAGATAAGTAAATAAATAGGTAAATAATTAAATAAATAAATATGTAGGTAAATAAGTAAATAAATAAATAACTAAGTAAATAAATAGATAAGTAAATAAGTAAATAAATAAATAAGTAAATAAATAAATAAGTAAATAAATAAATAATAAAATTCACCTAGTCTGTGTGGTAATAATATATATTTTGATAATAAAGGAACAGAAATGCAAGTCTCATATACTCAGGATGCCTAGAACAAGGACACCACGCCAAGCACTTCAGGAACAAGATCTTGGGCCGTCCGCTGAAACGATGGAGTGAGATCGTAACAGGCCACCAGGCTTAATACGTGATAGGAAGAAGAAGAAGAATATTAAGGAAAATATTACAGACACTACATGAAGGAAAGAAGAAGGAAAAGACTAAAACGCAGATGATAATACTATTATTATTATTATTATTATTATTATTATTATTATTATTATTACCATTATCATTATCATTATTATTATTATATTATTCCATATTATAATTAAAATTATATCTGGTAACTGCCTGACATACAAAAATAGAACTTATGCAGGGATCCTGGGCTGAAACTATATAATGCTCCATTAAAATTGATCATTAATCATTCTTTCTTCCTCCCCTGCTTCCATCCGTAATCACCCTGCGAGTTTAATGGTAGCTTGTTTGCAAAGTCGTTTACAATGAAGTATTTTTCCGTCCAAGTGTACTACATGGCTGGGAAATCAGAAACAAGCGCCAAAGTGAGAGAGCAAGGATGTCTGAAAAATTGTCTCCCATCTACTCAACACAACAGAGAGGGGGAACATTTTTTCGTGATGTCGTATGAATACTGCAGAATTGGAAATGCAAATTTTTATAGACTTTAAGGCAGACTATCCATTTAGGAAGATATATAAGTTGAAACTCTTAGCTGAATTGAGTCGAAGGGGACAAGGCTTTGAGTGGCTGCAGCTTCCCTTCAAGGAATAAAAGGAGTTGGAAACTTTCCTAGCGAACACTTTACGCTCAGTCGATGAAGCAAGTTGCTCTTTATGACCAGACTTGCTCTGAATTCTGCTCCTTTGCAGTTAATCTTCGCTTCTGACTTGTTTGCTCAACACTTCTCTCTTTTTCCCCGTCAAGGTGATCTCTTCTTAACAATTGTATCGTAATCAACACAGAGACTGCAGTTTGCCAGTTGATTGTATGCTTGTTCTACTGAAGTATTTCCTTAAGGGTTAACTAACACATTGCAATGTAACTGGATTAGAAAATAAGAAAAGAGCAAGCAATAGATTTTCTTATTCTACAGAAGGAATCGAAAATTTACAAACGATGAGGGAAAACACGAGAATTTTACTTGAAGCAAGTAAAGCGATAGGTTTGAAGTAAACCCCGAAGAGACAAAGTATATGATTATGTCTCGTGACCAGAATATTGTATGAAATGTAAATATAAAAATTGGAGGTTTGTTCTTCGAAGAGGTTAAAAAATTCAGATATCTTGGAGCAACAGTAACAAAATATAAATGACACTCGGGACGAAATTAAACGCAGAATAAATATGAGAAAAACCTGTTATTATTCGGTTGAGAAGCTTTTGTCATCTTGTCTGCTGTCAAAAAATCTGAATGTTAGAATTTATAAAACAGTTATATTACAGGTTGTTCTTTATGGTTGTGAGACGTGGACTCTCACTTCGAGAGAGGAACAGAGATTAAGGGTGCTTGAGAATAAGGTTTATAGGAAAATATTTGGAGCTAAGAGGGATGAAGTTGCAGGAGAATGGACAAAGTTACACAACACAGAAATGCACGGATTGTATTCTTCACCTGATATAATAAGGAACATTAAATCCAGACGTTTGAGATGGGCAGGACATGTAGCACGTATGGGTGAATCTAGAAATGCATATAAAGTGTTAGTTGGGAGACCGGAGAGAAAAAGTCCTTTGGGGACGCCGAGACGTAGATAGGAAGATAATATTAAAATGGATTTGAGGGAGGTGGGATGTGATGGTAGAGACTGGATTAATCTTGCTCAGGATAGGGACCGATGGGGCGCTTATGTGAGGGCGGCAATAAACCTCCGGGTTCCTTAAAAGCCAATAAGTAAGTATGAAAATATTGAGAATAGGACCCATGTGTATATGACAGTTTTTTGCTCAAAAATATCTTCGGGAATACGCTATGTAAGTGGCGGTAACTCCTCGTGAATCACCCTGTATAATACTGTAGACATATGTGATGAATAGACATCGGATTTTTAGGCACTAAAAATTGCAGTTTTAGGCGCCTAAAATAAGCTCAAAATTTGTAAAATTAGGCTCTATTTTAATGAAAATAGGCATTTTAGGCACATCAAGGTATCATACTTATTTCTTTCACTGAAATTTTTAGTTATACACTAAAATACGCACAAAAAAGTATGTTTAAACATTAAAAAAGAATACTATATTATATTTATAAACAGAGCTGCACAAATTTAATATATTGAAACTAATGAAATAATGATTATTGATATCAAGATTACTCATTTTAAGTTATTGAAATTCAGTTCCATGCTCAGACTTTATTATAATTATCTGCACAGTACACCACCAGCATTTTTTCTAAATTCTCCACTTTTGTCACTGAGAATCATTTTGAAAGCAGAAAAACTTCTTTCAACCGAAACTGATGTGAGGGGCGCAAATTTTAAATTAGGTACAATAGAAACATCAAGGCTTACTGGAACATTTACACCTAATCCTAATTGTTGTATTGCCGTATTTCTATCACAAAGTTAGTGGGTTCGAACAATCAAAATTTTAATGACCTGCAAATACTTTAACTATCGGAATTTAAAAGGTTACAGTGTAGTGGTCTTAAAAAGAATTATACCTCAGGATAGCTCAGTCAATGTATAAATATTATAGGCCTACTCATTAAAATTAATAGAATTTATATATTTCAACTATTGTTACATACCTGTTTGCTACAAATCTTGCAGAATATTATTTTTCCATCATAAGTGAATTCTGAATATTCTGTTAGCCATTGCCGGATCAATGTAGATTTTGCACATATTTTTCGGCATTATCGCGTTAAACTTCACAGGAAAACGTCCTACCGCTCAAAACTTCTCAACACAAATAAGGTGAGGGAAAGAGCAACTGTTAACGAGCATTCAAATGAACCGTTGTTATTGAGATTCAATTGGACAAAAATACAAAGTTCCACTTATTGTTGCATTTCCTGGTAGAGTTAACACTAGGAGGGCCATTCTTTTAAATATTTTGTAACGGTTTACCCTACTAATTCGCAGTTTTACGACTTTTCATAAATATTTCAAAAACACTCTTTCTCCAAAAATTGTGATTTTATGACACTCTGAAGGGCAGTACAGCTAATCGGTTTCAGACCGAAAGCAGTCATTTTTATAGTATAGTATATCTCTGAATCGGTAGCAGCACATGTTGTGATTGTTGCCTGCTTCAAAACTAAGGTTGGTTCTTTGTCGGCATTTATGCCTCCAAACATGTTAAATTCGGTGAAATCTATTGCGAGTGTCGTGAGATTCAAAACATTTTGTTTCCTTTATCAATGGTTTCATGGCCGGTGTGAAGCAAACTTTCCACTTTTTAAATGCCTTAAATTTCGCAGTGAATGCATGTATAAATTATAAAAAGTAAGAGTAAAATGCGAAACTTTACAGTGAGTTAGGCATTTTTAGGCGAATATTAACAAATTAGGCTCTAATAACCGTTTTAGGGCATTTTAGGGCACTATAAAACTCTTTGAATACCTTTCAATTTCCATGAAACACAAATATTAATAATTATTTTTACTTTTCTCCTAAAGAAACAAAATATGCATTTGCCCTAGAATCCGATGTCTGGTGATGAAACAGAATTCTCGCTATCTCAGTATACAACAAACGTCAGACAATATTCGAACCACTGACCACATTGAGGTGCATTGGGCTCTAAGCATATGATGTACGTACTGTATATCCTTTGAGAATCACGGTTAGGGAATGTATGTCACTGATGCACAAATGCGAAACATTTCCGCTAGGAAGTCGAACCTCTGCTGTTAAGAAATTGAGTTCTGGCGGTGTACCTGCACGGCATGTTAGTCCGCATCGAAATAAATTCCGAGTCACAACACGAACGAACCCCACATTCCGATATGTGACAGGTGTGCCGGCTCGGTTACCATGACTACTCATTTCTGAGCGGGACTGCAGCTCCTTCCAGGCGCCTGATTTATGTTTATTATACAGCAAAGTTCGAACTCCGCCTTCTATTTCTGCAGGAAACTCTATTATGTTAGCATACGATATTCAAAACGGACTTAGTTTCGACTTTTTCATCGCTGGTGAAATATCTAGTTTGTGATAAAAAAAAATAATCGATTTACCTCTTGCCACAATCGACTAGCAAAACGGAAGTGATTTCAGTAAATATTAAAACTTATTTTTGGGAATGTAATGGACTTTGACTGCACTACGTTTTCTTCCGCCAGAAAGAGGGGGAAAAAGTTTTTACTTGCAGCCATATTTCTCGACTTTTTCTATCGAGAACAAAGCCACCATATGTATTTACCTGAATTTGAGACTCGCCTAGTGACGAAATATGAAATCCATACGACGTTCCTTCCTACTGCAGAACTTGTCAATTACCCTGGTGTTAAACCCTTCAACTTGGATATCATAATCTTTTCTATTGACAGTGTTACTTCACAGAATGGATCCCGTGAATTGTTGGAGGCTATGTATCGTAACAATTGAACAGCTCCATCTATATTCCGGAAGGCAGATGTTCCGTATAGAACTCAAAGTTGTGTCTTTAACACTCTTTTGTTCAGTACAGTATAGCTGTTGACAGCAACTTCAAGTTCGTGTTCAGGAAAATTAGGCTATCCAAAAATTGCCAGAAAATTTGCTGTTTAACAATTTTGTTGCATCTAGATAGCTTAAAGACTGGAAACGGTGAGTAGTTTTCTGAATTATACAGTCACATATTTCCTTGGCTTCAGTTTTCTGGGATTCCATTCTCCGTCGCTTGCTGACTGGTTCAGGAGGAACCTTAAAAACCAGGCAGACGGCAGCAGCAGTCGGACACTTGAATTACCAAATAGGCCTACATTGTAAATAGTTCCTAGTTCTTCCACAAACAAGCGTTCTCTCGTTACGCTTTACTTTTGCAATCTCCAAGCTGTGTTGTGCTGAAGCTGACTTCAGCACTTCCCCGCGTAAAAATAGCCAATCAGGGCAGTGATTTCAGCTTCGCACATGCGCATTAATTGTCTACAATCTTATTTAGGCCCGATTGTATAAACCATTTAATCTTAGCTCAGAGGTTAAATTGATCCTTGTTTCAGCTGAACTTGGAATTTTGTGTTGTATAAAGTCTAATCTGAGATTAATTTGTCTCAAACTAAAGTCAACTTTGACTGAAGAAATTTCACCGATTAAGTTAGATGATCCAAGTTCAGTTATTTCTTTTCTGTTTGAAATATACGAGTGACAAATTGTGCAAATAAAATATCCATTATTATTAATATTAATAGATATGTTAGGTACATTCATATATATTTCTTTCAATTTCTTGCCTTAATACACAAACATTCTTATATTTTATAAGGCTCTATCGTGTTCAGCATTATCAAATAACATAACCTATAATTATATTATGTTTATAACAACCATTAATTATTAATGGATATGATAGGTACATTCATAAATGTTCAATTAACTGTATTACTAAACGAAAATTGTCGTTTTATAAAGCTTTATTATGTTTAGCAGTATCAAACACCATAACATGATAACAACTTGGAGAACAGTCAGCCTTCTTCTTATTGTCCGCCATTATTTACGTTACACAAAAAAAAAAACAGTGTCTGCAACAGAGTGTACGGAAAGTCGCCAAAAAGTAGTTGTAAAGTCGCTAGATTTCTCATTATCAACAAAGAAAGATTAAATTTTGTCACTATGGGGTGCTAAAAAGGTCACTAAATCCCTATTTAAGCAATATAAAAGTTAAAAGAAATTGTTGTTGAAAAAGAGTTAAAGTCGCTAGATTGGCAACACTGAACAAACCTGTATAACATGGTCCGCGCATCACGTATTTCACCTGTTTATGCGATGTTGCCAAATCATTTTCACGTGAACTTAGATTGCATTTGAACCAAGGTAATTTGATCGCAGAAAAGTTTTATACAATAGAAGAAGTGTCTGAACTCGGTTCACTTTTCGATCTTCGATCAAAGTTGATCTTTAGTCAGGGAGTTTTATACAATTGGGCCTTAGAGTTTTGGGTAGCACAACGTACCCCCTGAGGCACCAAAGAGCTAAGAGCGAACACTAGACACTCTATAACGCGTCTTTGGTCATGAACATAACCACGGAAAATTGTCAAATGGCAGATCAAATACTATGGTGGTACTGCAAATACATTATTTGAGCAAAAATTATCATTGTGCTGTAGCACTGTAGCACATAAGGACGGGCCACCCCTGAAAGCCACTTTCTGAATTAGATCTCTCTTCTTCTTGAAGTGAGAAAAATGAGAAGAATGTATTTTACTTATTTCAGTATGTGTTATATACAGGGTGTTTCAAAAGTGATGGTAAAAATTTATAGATAAGTAAAAACGAAGAGAAGCACTAAAGTTCCAGTATACAGGGTCCGCAGATAATGGTTGTTTTTTTTCTGGTTGGGGCCGCCAGTGAGGTAAAGCGTCAACATTCATGCTTCGTACCTACGCTGCATTCTCCCCATCTCATTTCCTTCTAAGTGGAACAGAGAAAAATTCTCTCCGGCACCGGGATTTTCAGCTCTACGCGCTGACGCTCTATCCACTAAGCCACATTGGATTCCCATCCCGATGTCGGATCCGAATCCTCTCAGTTTAAGTTCCACCTCTTGGGTTCCTTCTAGTGGCCTATCCCCATGCACTGCGTCATAGATGTATGACAATGGCACAATGTCCACACATGTGCAGAGGTGCACTCGTTATGAGTACGGCGCTTACTCCGTCGGATCCCGGCCACTTAGGGTGGAATTCGTAGTCGTCACTTATAAAATGAGTGAACCCTTAAGTAATAAGTGTTTCCTTATAATAAGGAACCCTTAAGTCAGTTCCGAATTCATAGACAACACTTATTTTCACGTAATGAGTGCTCACTTACAGCTGCCGGACATGACGTCATAACAAAAGCTGACTCTCATTGAACTAATCGAAAACAGCTCTACATGTGGAGTTGCTATAACAACGAGGTATCAATATTATTGTACTGAATAAGTTATACACAGCAATAGTTTCATGATATGTTAAATTCTAGTTGTATGTTAGTTATAGTTATAATCAGATATCCTACTAATTGGAACACGTGTTCTGTAGTAGTGGATTTCTTAAATAAATAAATTAAGCCTATTAGGTCTACTATATAATACTGTATATTGAATGTATTAACATAGTGTTATATTAACTCTGTAATTTGCCAATTATAGCTACATTTTAAATTTTTGGCTATGATATCTATACTTAACTCTTTTTAATTTATTTTCATTTGGTATTTTTCATTTATATCTAGATCTGTGTTTTTTATTTAGGTAGTATCTATTTGTTTTTTTAATTTGTAATTACACTTGTATCTGTTTCATCTCTTTTTTCATGTTATATGCAATTCTATGTTTTTAAACAAATATCTGTACTGTCTATTGTAATTGGGGCTTTGCCCTGTTATAGACATAAATGAATAAATGAATGAATCAATCAATCAATCAATGAATAAATGAATAAATAAATAACGATCAATTTGGCTAGAGCAACAACTTCGAATTGATCTGAAAACGATATCGCTTCTTAAATTCCAGTTCACTATACATTTCCAGAGGATTCTCCATGTCTCTAATATACCTTTTTGGGACACGTATATTTTCCTCATTTCGTTCAACAGACTCCACAAAATCCTCAAAATCATTCTCAGTATCCATTTTGAAAATGAGTGGTCACTTAAGGGTACAGATCAGCTCACTTAAGTAATCACTTAAGTAATCACTCATTATGTGAATGAGGGACAACTATGAATTAGAAATGAGTATAAGTAACCACTTAAGGGTTCACTCATTTATAAGTGACGACTATGAATTCCGCCCTTAGTCACTCAAAACCAGGCTTCGAGACTTTGGACCCGATACAATAACATTACTGTGCATGCACTATAGGTTGTTGACTCGCTGCAGGTAGTGAAAGGTAGAGAGATGTGTTGCTTTAACAACGTTGCTATTTAGAGTAGAGTACGGTAGTATGGGTGCACACACACATATGTACATTCTGAAAGTAAATATACATTACACAATGACAATGTCAAAAGAATATGAAAAGCATTTATTTTCCTGTCTTTTATAAGCATTTGTGTTTAATTATACACAGTGTTAATGGTGGAAATAAACATGTAGCAATTTTAATTTCTTCATTTAGCCTATTGGTCGTCTTTAGGAAGTGCAGTTACAGTACCGAATTGCAATGCACCTACTACAAGATACATTCTCAGTGTCTCAAACGTAAATCTTTTATGCTTATCTGCCAAACACAGTTTGTACTGTGAAAAGCTGCTCTCTACGTCGCATGACGTGATAGGAGCAAAACGAAGAAACCTAACATCATTGCAGTCTCTAAGAGACAGTCCTTTATTCTCGGTTGACTCTATGTCCACTAATTTGCTGTTTATATTACACAATGTTCCACATCCGTTATTTTTACATAAAATTGATTTCCACTTCTGTTTTACACGTTCTGTAACCGGTGTACTTGGTGTCTCATCAATTCTCTGCATCATTTTCTAAATTAATTTGAGGGCTTCCGGCATCTCTTGCTCTGACTTTTCTAACCGTGTAATAGTTTCAGACACAGTTTGTATGAAAACCAAATTATTCGTCAGAACCTTCAAATCCAGAGCGTTTTTCTTTGCGTATTTGTTGGCATTCATTCTACAGTACCCCCACCCACTGTACGCTTTACCACTATACTCAGTACGCCGTTATGAGGATTTCCCACTGAACTGCTCTATCGGGTCCGAAGTTTCGAAGGCTACTCATAACGAGTGCACCTCTGCACATGTGTGGACATTGTGCCACTGTCATACATCTATGACAGCCACCGGCGTGGCTCAGTCAGTTAAGGCGCTTACCTGCCGGTCTGAAGTTGCGTTCGGGCGCGGGTTCGATCCCCGCTTGGGCTGGTTACCTGGTTGGGTTTTATCCGAGGTTTTCCCCTACTGTAATGTGAATGCAAGGTAATCTATGGCGAATCCTCGGCCTCATCTCGCCAAATATCATCTCGCTGTCACCAATCTCATCGACGCTAAATAACCTAGTAGTTGATACAGCGTCGTTAAATAACCAACTAAAATAAAAAAAATCTATGACGCAGTGCATGAGGGTAGGCCAGTAGAGGGAACCCAAGAGGTGGAACAAACTGAGAGGATTCAATCCCACATCAGGATGGGAATCCAGTGTGGCTTATGGATAGAGTTTCAGCACGTAGAGCTGAAAACCCGGGTTCAAATCCCGTGCTGGAGAGAGTTTCTCTGTTCCACTCATCCTTCATCATATGATGACGCAGAACTTCTGCACGGAAATATCATATGTACTTCGGTACATCGCAATAATATATAGTCCACACCTGTGGAGTAACGGTCAGCGCGTCTGGCCGCGAAACCAGGTGGCCCGGGTTCGAATCCCGGTCGGGTCAAGATCTGGTTGAGGTTTTTTCCGGGGTTTTCCCAATAGGAGCAAATGCTGGGTAACTTTCGGTGTTGGATCCCGGACCCATTTCACCGGCATTATCACCTTCATATAATTAAGACGCTAAATAACCTAGATGTTGATACAGCGTCGTAAAATAACCCAATAAAATAAAAAAATAATATATAATATATTGAGCACAGGAGTGAAACATCACTTTTGGTAGGGACTGTAGTACCTAAATAATTTGCAAAAAAAATTAAAACTACTTGCTCTACAAAATATGTACCTGTATAATTTTATTAATGAAATTACTATTCCATAATAGTGAGAGAGTCGACCTGGTTGGCGAGTTGGTATAGCGCTGGCCTCCTATGCCCAAGGTTGCGGGTTCGATCCCGGGCCAGGTCGATGGCATTTAAGTGTGCTTAAATGCGATAGGCTCATGTCAGTAGATTTACTTGCATGTAAAAGAACTCCTGCGGGACAAAATTCCGGCACATCCGGCGACGCTGATATAACCTCTACAGTTGCGAGCGTCGTTAAATAAAACATAACATTTAATAGTGAGAGTCAACAACACAACAGCCAGGAATAGAAAAAATGTGAATGTCGGAACTAATACTTTACTTCAGGTCTCACAAACCTGATTAAGATGATAACAATAATAATAAGAGAACATCCCAGTCAAACTTACTCTTACTCCATTTAAGATCGGTTCTTTTCTGTTCAATTTTACAATTCTTATTCTGTCCAATTTTCTAATTTTCTTCATTTAAGGGGAGAGGATGGTATTTTTTTGTGAAAAATGAGTAAATTTTCAAGAAAAATTTTTTTTTTCTTTAAAATACTCTGTGATATGTGTGGAATGCATAGCATAACATTTTGTGGGTATTTGTGCCCTTATCGGATGTTGAGTCGTCATTTTTAAACTTCCTGCGCTATGGATTTTTAAATCACACGCCCACTTTTATCGGTTTCCTGTAACTTCATTTTTTTTTTTTGCTACATTGCCAGACAAAAATGGATATAATTTCTGAACTATTAAAGACACATGCATGAAATTTAGAACACACATTCTTTAGACTATTAGGAAACGTTTCTCTGTAACAGAATTTTGTTAATTGATTTCATTTTAAAAATACGTCCGTTTGTTTGCAAGAAAGGAAATCAGAAAATTGTTATTAAATTTTAATTGTTTATTTTACAAACATAGGGACTAATATCAAAATTCTGTTACAGACAGTTTGTAGAACATGCTTTTGCAAATACATAGCAAAATAAAAGTTTGAATCTATCTTTAAAAACGGTTTAGATATATCGGTTTTAGTACATATATTTTTTTTTAATTTGGGCTCCCAAATTTTTTTTTTTTTTCAAAATATTTATATTTGATTGAGTTCCTACAGCTATGAGCTCTCTACACACAAAAATTAATATTTTACACCAAATAGGAAAAAAGTTTTAAAAATACCATCCTCTCCCCTTAAACAACGACTAAATTTCAGTTTCAAGTATTTGAATCCCACATAATGCAGGAAATTTTTTCCGTTGTCAAGGAGATGTCCCGTGCTCTCTTGAATTGAGACCCAGTAACGTGCTGAATACACCCAATAAATTCCCATCGTGTGTATGTATCTAGATTGAAAAGGCATTAAATATATATGATATATCTCGACAAGTATAAGAAAACCATAGGGAAATGAACACAGAAAATGAATACAGACAGACAAAAACGCGTAAAAGAGATGAAAATACACATATTATTGCCGTTTTGCTGTTGGGAATAGCACAACAGAATTGAAAACTAGCTCATCTGGGAAGGAAGATAGAATGGTTACCGCTAAACCCTTTGCTCTTGTATCCATCTGCTGGCCCCATACCAGTTTTATTAAAACAAAGCATTAGCGTCACCATATCTGTCGATACTCCGGAAACAAACGAATTGCAGACACAAACCTACAGGTAGATGCACACTCAACACAACAAACTACTTACACCCAACACTTTTTTATCAGCACATCGATAAAAATGAGAGTAGGGTAGGTGTCTACACATAGAAGTGTATTGTAATAAGAAGCGGTATAGCGGCACATGGAGAGATTGAATTTTCATCACAGTTTCATGTTTCACGATATTAAATAAATCATTGCATATAAAATTAAGATAAATATTCATGAGAATTAGCAAGTGTTGTCATTGATCATATAATATACCTTTGTATTATTCTTCAAACATTCACTTCGAGGAAAGTTTCTGGGAACATAAATAGGACACAGCTCTGTCGATTTAGTAGAATGCTTTTGAGTCTAAAGAAAGCAGGAAACAGTACAACGTGGTCTGCTGTGACGAGAATCCAAGCCCCCGCATACCGGTAAGGCATCATGTCACAAACACTTTCATGTCTGAGTATTTCTGACAGAGTAAATATTATTGAACTCCTAGAAAATGGCGCAAATATTAAGGATATTGCAGGAGATTTTAAGTTAATATTTATTTATTTACTTATTTATTTATTTATATATTTATTTACTTATTTATACATTTAGATATTTATTTACTTGTTTGCTTGGCTTGCTTGGTTAATTTATTTACATATTCATTTAGTTATTTATTTATTTAATAATTCATTTAGTCATTATTTATTAGGTTTTATATGGTTATTTATTTATTTATTAATTTAGTAATTTATTTATAAGATTATTTATATATTTATTTATTTATTTATTTGATTATTTACAAACCGGCAGTTATTTATTTCTTTACTAATTCATTTAGTCATTTATTTATTAGGTTTTATATGGTTATTTATTTATTTATTAATTTAGTAATTTATTTATAAGATTATTTATATATATATTTATTTATTTATTTATTTATTTGATTATTTACAAACCGGCAGTTATTTATTTCTTTACTAATTCATTTAGTCATTTATTTATTTGGTTTTATATGGTTATTTATTTATTAGTAATTTATTTATTTATATGATTTATATATTTATTTATTTGGTTATTTACATACCGGTAGTTATTTATTTCTTTACTAATTCATTTAGTCATTTATTTATTTATTTGGTTTTATATGGTTATTTATTTATTTATTAATTTAGTCATTTATCTATTTATATGATTATTTAGTTATTTATATATTTGGTTATTTAAAACCGATAGATATTTATTTCTATACTAATTCATTTAGTCATTTATTTATTTGGTTTTATACTTAGCCTACTTACTAGCTTTTAAGGAACCCGGAGGTTCATTGCCGCCCTCACATAAGCCCGCTATTGGTCCCTATCCTCAGCAAGATTAATCTTTATATGGTTATTTATTTATTTAGTCATTTATTTATTTGATTATTTCTATGGTTATTATATATATAGATATCCCCGTAACATGCCATGAAGGCACTTGGGGAGCATGGTGGTAGAGGCCCATGCTTTCCATGACCTCGGCACTAGAATGAGGTGGTGTGGTCTGCATCACGCTCTGACCGCCTTTTACCCCCGGAAAAGACCCGGTACTCAATTTTATAGGAGGCTGAGTGAATCTCGGAGCCGTTCTGGAAGTTTGGCAACGAGAAAAATCCCGTCACCACTCGGGATCGAACCCCGGACCTTCCAGTCCGTAGCCAGCTGCTCTACCAACTGAGCTACCCGACCGCCATATATATATATATATTTTTTTCTGATTGAGGTTCTGGCTGATATCAGGCTGTACAGCTCACTTGACGAAATGTATCAGAGGAAGATTGTATGCAATGAAGTCTGACTAGTGTAATATGTAGCTAGTCGGCGATGTATGCAATGGAGGGGGAAAGGAACTGGCCACCCTCTCTCATTATCTCCTGGCCTAGTTGCCTCATAAGTGGTATCTTCTTGGTATCACTTATGAGGTTATAATTATTTTTTTTTCTAGGAAATAAAATTAATTTGTATTACCGTTGTATCAGATTCGCTTTTATAATGGATTAACAACTCTTAAATATCCATTCCCGTATGATAGATTTTTTCCTGTCTATAATATTCCTCCACTTTTATGTTCTACCAAGACCTGACTAAGTAGTCAGCGTATTACATTTAAGTAGGTGAACATTGACTTTCTCCTATGTCGACGGAGTAGTTATTCCCTTCGGATCACCTTCTCAATAAATCAGGAGTGCAAAACAAAACTATATAGGAAGGGTTCAAAGCAATAGTGGGCCAAGCGCCGTTTATTAAAAACGGAGAAAGCAAGGGTTAAAGTTAAGTGAATACCATAGTTTAATGAAGATTGACATATCATTTAGTTTTAATGTGTATACTTTATACAGGGACATCATTTTATTTTTACTTGCATTTTTATTGTACCTGCATTTCTGAATGTACTTCACTCTCACCCCTTCACTAATGTCCTTGCTCCCGTCAGACACACAAACTTACGGCCGCTGTTGCATTCGAAGTCTTCAAGCAGTGAAGTAAACACTGCAGTGTATAGTGTGTTTCATAAATATGGTTGCATTTCCATTTGAAGAAAGAACCAATATTAATAATATCGTATTAAAAAATTATATTCAAGAAACGATAAATTCAATTTCAGAGAATATGCTTCAAAATGTTTTTAATAATATGCGTACTGAATTGAAGCCTGCATTGTAATGAACGGCAACCATTTTCAGCAACTTGTTTCAAATTCAGATTAGCTTATTTTGAATTGAGGTGGCTAGAAGCAAAGGAATTCTAGTGACATTTGTAATAACATGAGTTAAGTGCATCCAGTGTAAGCTAAAGTATCTAAAATTTTAGTGGCAAAGGGATATTTTAATCGCATCACACATTAAATTTTAAATAAAAATTTCACCGATTATACTAAAGCTTAAATATTTAAACCCCATTTCCTCAAAAGTAACTTAAGTGCACTTACAGCCCTTTACTTATGACCCCTCAATTTAAATGCACTCTCTATATTGTATGCTAACACCAATAATTAATATACTAGATAAAGTAGACATTACATAACGAACATAGCCGCCTGAAAAGTTGAGTTTTTGAAAAAAAAAAAAATGTTACTACTCTACTGTATTTTGATAAATTCCGTAAAAGTGATGATCAAACTGAAAATCGTAATATCGTATTTCCCTACAACGTAAATGGATACACTACTTTTCTCTCCTCCTATACCTAGTAAAATGATTTGTTTACATATTGCACTAGTAACATCAAACTCCTGTAATGGAAGGGGGCAACAGTGTTTCCGAGTATAGCCAGGTTAATGTTAAAAATGTTGGTAAAAATAAAGTGATGTCCCTGTATTACTTGCTATATGTTTCCATTGAATTATGGTAATAACTTCATTTTAACCCTTATTTTCTACGGTTTTAGTAAATGGGGCTTGGCCCACTATGGTTCTTCATATAATAAATGTCGAGAACAAAACACAGAACAGTACAGTCTATAAGTACAGCATCACACTGACGAACAAATGTTCACATCGGTGTAGTAGAGATGCTAGCTACTGGCTAATTCTGTTTTTGAAGCGACGGATCAGGAAGTAGTTGTAGTGGCGGGGATGAATGCGGGCTAGAGAGGTAGCTGTACAGTGTTGTCACATTGGGCAAAAACGTATCTCTTCTCTAGAGCTTTAAGAAAGTTTATGCTCGACCATGCCGAAATGTAGTAATTATACACCTGGTAGTAGCCATTTTATGGACCTCATTAAAGTACACCTATTCATTAAAGTTCAGGTGTTCCACCAATCAGAAAACAGCATTGTAGCAATATGAAAGCGCAAGTATCGATTATTCTTGGATATGCAATCGAAAGACAACTAGTGAAACGTCACGGAGGCTGGAAATCCAATATTGTCGCAGAAGGTTATGTTCTGTTACTATAATAATTATGCGTTAATTGTAAATAACATTCAAATAAATTCAATTTGTCATCTCGTTTATCAATGTTTAAATCAATTTCAAGGTTATATCAAGATTAATGTTTATTTTACTCTCTAGATTATATATCAAGGTCAATAGCATTTGTTTCTCGGAAAAAATCAATAATTTCGCGTCTGCGTACATCTCACAATTTACGAGATATTGCACAAGCTCAGTTCCGCTCCCCAGTCAGATAAGAATAACATGAATACTTATGAATAATTTCAAGTTAGAAATATGGTCGAGCATAAAAAGTCGTATGAAACTTGCCTATAATGGTTATTAAGACGCTCGTATGAAAATTATGAAACTCGCTTGCGCTCGTTTCATAAACATACTCGCGTCTTAATTACTACCATTATAGGCTCGTTGCATAATGTACTATTCCAGACAAATGAATATTACTTTACTGCAAGTAGTATCGAAGTGTAAGATACAGTATATTAAATTGAAGTATAAGGTGTAAATACACAGCAATTTATTTTAAACAAAATCGCATTTACAGCTTAAAATTTAAAATCCTTAAATAATTAAAACTAAATAAGGAGGATATGATAATTTCTAAGAGACTTCATTTCAGGGGATTTGATTATTCTTTGACATCATGTTGCCAAGGCAACGACCTGGTGAACGTCATTCATTACATGCTTTTTGGTGGATTTGATTCAACTTCTGGATTACGTTACATGTAACTAAAAAATGAAACGAAATTCCATTAACTTCGTTGCTTCAAGTATAATACATCATTTCGCGACCAGGCTTTGAAATCCATTAGTTCTTGTTATTATATTTAGTCCAATTTCTGAGCCATTGTTAACGAACTCTCATCTGGCTGCCCGTATTCGTTATCTGGGTTCAGTTTCCGCTCACGTTGCTGCCACGCTTTCAGTGTTAATTCGTTATTCATGCACGGACAAGCTCTTAATTGTTCCACTGGGAACAACACAGAAAAGATCCGCATCCTAAATGCTGTCCTAATTTTAAACTGAACGATTTCATTGCAAATGTTTCAATGGCATACTAACCAAGATGTCGATTGTGATGTACACAACATTGAGGCGAAAATTTTACACTGCAAGGAAGAACGTTTGTACAGGGACATCATTTTATTTTTACTTCAATTTTTATTGTACCTGAGTTTTGAATGTACTTCACTCCCATCCCCTCTACTAGTAAACTTCCAATCGTCCTCCACACAGAACCAAGGCCACATATACTGAATTAGTGAGTGTAGTACGTTCCAGAAATATGTTCTCGTTTTCCAGTGACGAAAGAGCTTTAAATATTGAATCATTTTTCGTACAGCTACTATCGTCCATTTGCCTACTTCGCATCCCGGTTTCACCCCCAGCGCTTCAACTCGCCACTCTGTAAAGGCTAGTGGCTGGACTGTCTTTGCTCTTTTCTGAAAACATTATTTTCTGTTAGGAATTGGACGTCTACGTAATATTATACAGGGACATCATTTTATTTTTACTTGCATTTTTATTGTACCTGCATTTCTGAATGTACTTCACTCTCACCCCTTCATTAATGTCCTTGCTCCCGTCAGACACACAAACTTACGGCCGCTGTTGCATTCGAAGTTTTCAAGCAGTGAAGTAAACACTGGAGTGTATAGTGTGTTTCAAAAATATGGTTGCATTTCCATTTGAAGAAAGAACCAATATTAATAATATCGTACTAAAAAATTATATTCAAGAAACGATAAATTCAATTTCAGAGAATATGCTTCAAAATGTTTTTAATAATATGCGTAAAGAATTGAAGCCTGCATTGTAATGAACGGCAACCATTTTCAGCAACTTGTTTAAAAATTCAGATTAGCTTTTTTTGAATTGAGGTGGCTAGAAGCAAAGGAATTCTAGTGACATTTGTAATAACATGAGTTAAGTGCATCCAGTGTAAGCTAAAGTATCTAAAATTTTAGTAGCAAAGGGATATTTTAATCGCATCACACATTAAAATTTAAATAAAAATTTCACCGATTATACGAAAGCTTAAATATTTAAACCCCATTTTCTCAAAAGTAACTTAAGTGCACTTACAGGCCTTTATTTATGACCCCCTCAATTTAAATGCACTCTCTATATTGTATGTTGACATCAATAATTAATATGCCAGATAAAGTAGACATTACATAACGAACATAGCCGCCTGAAAAGTTGAGTTTTTTTTTAATGTTACTATTCTACTGTATTTTGATAAATTCCGTAAAAGTGATGATCAAACTGAAAATCGTAATATCGTATTTCCCTACAACGTAAATGGATACATTACTTTTCTCTCCTCCTATACCTAGTAAAATGATTTGTTTAAATATTACACTAGTAACATCAAACTCCTGTAATGGAAGGGGGCAACAGTGTTTCCGAGTATAGCCAGGTTAATGTTAAAAATGTTAGTAAAAATAAAGTGATGTCCCTGTACAACTGTTTAATATAACTTAAATAAAAGGACCTCGTTAAGTAATTAACTGTCACGTGATTTCCCCCCTTTCTACGACCCTGCGGCATAACCACTTGGACGGACAGTAGATAGCATGTCTGAGTAATTTTATCTTTTCGGATCGGGCAGAAGTGAAGATTGAATTTACAGTACGTAAGGTACTCTTTTATAGAGTAGGTACAGAATTGAAGAGTCCACTGCAAGGATGATGGATGTCACTTTCCTTTCGAAAATGAACCAAGAATGTCAATGCATAGCTTAAGACATATAGAATGTACATACAGAGTTATATGGCATTAACACTGATAGTCATTGTCCAGTAATGATCGGAAAATCACAGTTAAGCTTTGAGCGCTAAGCATTTCAAACTTTCAATTGCTTCTCCTGCAAAATGTATTCCAAATGACATCCATCATTCTTGCAGTGGACTCTTCAATTATTTCAACATGAGTTACTAGTACGAAGGACGAAACTGGTAATTGGAATTAGGTACAATACTTACTTACTTACTTACTTACAAATGGCTTTTAAGGAACCCGAAGGTTCATTGCCGCCCTCACATAAGCCCGCCAGCGGTCCCTATCCTGTGCAAGATTAATCCAGTCTCTATCATCATACCCCACCTCCCTCAAATCCATTTTAATATTATCCTCCCATCTACGTCTCGGCCTCCCTAAAGGTCTTTTTCCCTCCGGTCTCCCAACAAACACTCTATATGCATTTCTGGATTCGCCCATATTAGGTACAATAGTCTATAATAATAATAATAATAATAATATGCACAAATGAACTGAAGCCTGTATCGAAATGAACGGCCACCATTTTAAAAAATGTGTTTAAATATCCACATTATGATTATTTTTCAATTTAACGTCATTCTCTAAATTGTACGCTAATTGCTGTAGACAGTATAATATACACTGCATATTGAATACGTCCACATGGACAGCTCAGTTCGTGAGTAAAAACACTCATTGTTAATACTGTACTGTATTTTGATTAAACAAAAAGCTAATGAAAATTATCAAACTCAAAATCGCGATATTTTCTAGTTTACTTAAATGGATGAACTACTTTTCTTCCCTCCTATACCTAGTAAAGTGATTTGTTTGTACATTGTATCATCGAACTCTAGTCGTGGAAGGGGGTAGCAAACGGTGTTTCCGGCTCTCAACCGTTAATCCAGAGGTATAACCAGGTTAATATTAGAAATGTTAGTATAAATAAAATGATGTCCCTGTATATTCGAAGACGTCTAGTGCGTGAATACAATACTTGTCCGCTTTTGAAGTCGTGAAGTCGTTTATTGAGTTACTTAAGACACCTGACGTTGCAACGCATCGTGAAACCATGGTAAGAGTAAGTCGGAAAAAAAATTATCTGTAAGGTAGACCTACGAACGACCTCGAATTCTTTGCAAGAGATCACTCAACTGACGGGAATATCAATGTGAATTTCAAATCTCCTACTTCGAGATTTACCGCCCTACGGAACGGATTTATAAAATCGTGAAGGCAGAAAATATCGAAAAGAAAGCGTCACCTTGACACAAAATCATGACGGAAGGAGGTCGAAAAGAGGTCGTAATCTATTAGGACACGGAATCTTGGGAAAAGAAAGTTCATGAAGAGGACAAATCTATTAGAGACAAAATATTGACTTAAGTAAGGTTGAAACGAGTCGTAACCTACTAAAAAATAAATTACAAAGAGAAAAGAATCGATGAGGACACCATGCTAGGACAAACAAACGGAAGTTAATCAATTCTTCAAACACTACTCGAATAAGAACTGGATATCAGTCGCAAACCCAGGGTCAAGCCTTGGTCGTGCGTCGGTAGAGCCGTCTCTTATAGTCAATGGTACTCGATCCTGAGATCCTTCACGAGCCGCATTCGACCCACGACTCCTGTTGACTCTTATAGGCTGTTGTGGAACACATTCGAACCTATAAACCTGATATTACTGATAGCTAGAGTCATGCGTTTGGTTACATAGAGACCTCAACTAACTCGCATCGGTGTACTTACGCATGGGGTACACATCAGAGGCACTGACATACAGTTCAGGTCTGTCTTCAGTGAGTAAGGCAGTCAACATGCCGAAAAAAAACTAGAAGTAGTCAACGTAAATAATTTTGTTTTTACTGTGATTTACTGCATTATTGTAATTTCCACCAATTCTTTCTCTCTATTTATTTATTTACTTCTTTCTCTTTTTCTTTCTTCCTTCCTTTCGTTCTCTATATTTATTTATTTATTTACTTGTTACTTTAATTCTTTATTTCTTTACTTTATTTATTTATTTATTTATTTACTTCTTTATTTATTTTTTATGTATTTACTTCCTTATTTATTTATTTACTTCTTTATGTATTTGTTTATTTATTTTTATGTATTTATTTCTTTACTTCTTTATTTATTTATTTTTCCTTATTTATTTATTCACTTCTTTCTTTATTTATTTACTTATTTATTTCTGTATTGCTTTATTTATTTATGTATTTTTTTACTTATTTATTTATTCCTTCCTTTCTTTCTTTCTTTCTTTCTTTCTTTCTCTCTTTATTTATTTATGTATTAATTTATTTCATTACTTCTTTATTTCTTTACTTTACTTCTGTACTTCTTTATTTCTTTAATTTACTCTTTACTTCTTTATTTCTTTATTTCTTTATTTCTTTACTTCTTTTTTCTTTTTTATTTCTTTACTTCTTTATTTCTTTACTTCTTTATTTCTTTACTTTATTTCTTTACTCCTTTGTTTTTTACTTTTTATTTCTTTCTTTATTTCTTTACTTCTTTATTTCTTTACTTCTTTTTCTTTACTTCTTTATTTCTTTATTTCTTTCTTTTATTTCTTTACTTCTTTATTTCTTTACTTTATTTCTTTACTTCTTTATTTCTTTTATTTCTTTACTTCTTTATTTCTTTACTTCTTTTTTCTTTATTTCTTTATTTCTTTATTTCTTTACTTCTTTATTTCTTTACTTCTTTATTTCTTTACTTCTTTATTTCTTTACTTTTACTTTCTTTTTTCTTTATTTCTTTATTTCTTTACTTCTTTATTTCTTTACTTCTTTCTTTAGAATCTTTACTTCTTTATTTCTTTACTTCTTTATTTCTTTACTTCTTTTTATTTCTTTACTTCTTTATTTCTTTTTTATTTCTTTACTTTATTTCTTTACTTCTTTATTTCTTTACTTCTTTACTTTTTCTTTATTTCTTTACTTTTATTTCTTTACTTCTTTATTTCTTTACTTCTTTATTTCTTTACTTCTTTATTTCTTTTATTTCTTTTTCTTTATTTCTTTACTTCTTTATTTCTTTACTCCTTTTTCTTTACTTTCTTTATTTCTTTCTTTATTTCTTTTTTTTACTTCTTTATTTTTTTATTTCTTTACTCCTTTATTTCTTTACTTTATTTCTTTACTTTTTATTTCTTTACTTCTTTATTTCTTTCTTTATTTCTTTACTCTTTATTTCTTTTACTTCTTTATTTCTTTACTTTATTTCTTTTTTTATTTCTTTACTTCTTTATTTCTTTACTTCTTTATTTCTTTACTTCTTTATTTCTTTTACTTCTTTATTTCTTTACTTCTTTATTTCTTTGCTTCTTTATTTCTTTACTTCTTTATTTCTTTACTTCTTTATTTCTTTACTTCTTTATTTCTTTACTTCTTTATTTCTTTACTTCTTTTTTCTTTACTTCTTTATTTCTTTACTTCTTTATTTCTTTACTTCTTTATTTCTTTACTTCTTTATTTCTTTACTTCTTTACTTTATTTCTTTACTTCTTTTTTTTACTTTTTATTTCTTTTTCTTTATTTCTTTACTTCTTTATTTCTTTTTCTTTATTTCTTTGCTTCTTTATTTCTTTACTTCTTTATTTCTTTACTTCTTTATTTCTTTACTTCTTTATTTCTTTCTTCTTTATTTCTTTGCTTCTTTATTTCTTTTTCTTTATTTCTTTACTTCCTTTTCTTCTTTATTTCTTTTTCTTTATTTATTTCTTTGCTTTATTTCTTTACTTCTTTATTTCTTTTTCTTTATTTATTTCTTTACTTCTTTATTTCTTTGCTTCTTTATTTCTTTACTTCTTTATTTCTTTTTCTTTATTTCTTTGCTTCTTTATTTCTTTACTTCTTTATTTCTTTACTTCTTTATTTCTTTACTTCTTTATTTCTTTACTTCTTTATTTCTTTACTTTTATTTTTATTTCTTTATTTTCTTTATTTCTTTCTTTATTTCTTTATTTTTTATTTCTTTACTCCTTTATTTCTTTATTTCTTTACTTCTTTATTTACTCCTTTATTCTTTATTTCTTTACTTCTTTATTTCTTTACTTTTATTTCTTTACTTCTTTATTTCATTTATTTCACTTTATTTCTTTACTTCTTTTTCTTTATTTCTTATTTCTTTTTTTCTACTCTTTATTTCTTTATTTCTTTTCTTTATTTCTTTTCTTTTACTTCTTTATTTCTTTTTCTTTACTTCTTTATTTCTTTTTCTTTATTTCTTTACTTCTTTATTTCTTTCTTTCTTTCTTTTTTTCTTTACTTCTTTATTTCTTTATTTCTTTACTTCTTTATTTCTTTACTTTTTTTTTTTATTTCTTTACTCTTTATTTCTTTTAATTTCTTTATTTCTTTATTTCTTTACTTCTTTATTTCTTTATTTCTTTACTTCTTTATTTCTTTATTTCTTTACTCCTTTATTTCTTTACTTCTTTATTTCTTTACTTCTTTATTTCTTTTTCTTTTTCTTTACTTCTTTATTTCTTTATTTCTCCTTTATTTCTTTACTTCTTTATTTCTTTACTTCTTTATTTCTTTGCTTCTTTATTTCTTTATTTCTTTATTTCTTTATTTCTTTATTTCTTTACTTCTTTATTTCTTTACTTCTTTATTTCTTTACTTCTTTATTTTCTTTTCTTTACTTCTTTATTTCTTTACTCCTTTATTTCTTTACTCCTTTATTTCTTTACTTCTTTATTTCTTTACTTCTTTATTTCTTTACTTCTTTATTTCTTTTTTTATTTCTTTACTTTTCCTTTATTTCTTTTTCTTTATTTCTTTACTTCTTTTTCTTTATTTACTCCTTTTATTTCTTTACTCCTTTATTTCTTTACTTCTTTATTTCTTTACTTTTCTTCTTTATTTCTTTACTTCTTTATTTCTTTACTTCTTTATTTCTTTACTTTTTCTTTTTCTGTATTTCTTTATTTCTTTATTTCTTTACTTTTATTTCTTTACTTCTTTATTTCTTTCTTCATTTCTTCCTTTCTTTTTCTCTCTTTATTTATTTATTATTAATTTATTTCTTTACTTATTAATGTTTTTAATTCTTTATTTCTTTACTTCTTTATTTTTATTTCTTCATTTCTTCCTTCCTTTCTTTCTATCTTTATTTATATATGTATTAATTATTTCTTTACCTCTTTATTTATTCATTTACTTATTTATTTATTTCTTCATTCCTTCCTTTGTTTCTCTCTTTATTTATTTATTTACTTATTTATTTCTTCATTTCTTCCTTTCTTTCTCTCTTTATTTATTTATGTATTAATTAATTTATTTACTTCTTTATTTATTTCTTTCTTTATTTCTTCATTTCTTTCTTTATTTATTTACTTATTTATTTCTTCGTTTCTTCTTTTCTTTCTATCTTTATTTATGTATTAATTTATTTCTTTAGTCCTTTATTTATTTATGTATTTATTTACGTCTTTATATATTTATTCATGTATTGATTTATTTCTCCACTTCTTTATTTATTTATTTCTTCATTTCTTCTTTTCTCTATTTATGTATTAATTTATTTATGTATTTATTTATTTACTTCTTCATTTATTTACTTATTCCTTTCTTTCTTTATTTCTCTCTTTACTTCTTTCACTATTTTTCTTTATTTACTTCTTTTTTATTCATTCATTCATTCATTCATTCATTCATTCATTCATTCATAACGTTCATGTGTGAAGCGATTATTCATAATATTAATACTTCCAAACCGACAAGAGATGGTAATACATGGAAACAAAACATGTACAAATACTTCTAAATGAACGAAAATTGAAACATCAGGACCGAAATATATTTCATATATATCTATTTCAATATTAATCCACTTTCAATTATGAATATTCAAATTTCAATCCTTTCAATTAACCTGTCATATTATTTACCTCAAATTAATTTTCACTTTTATAAAATATATCCATATTCAAAACTCTGTAAATAGGAGAAAAATAATGAGAATTACTTTTTACTTTTTGGATGAAAAATATAATATGGGACACAAAGTATCTAAAATCTAGATGCGTTTTACTTATTGCGAGAATAATCTTCTGCTGCCCATACGGCTGCTTTAAATAAATATTTAGTTTGTTATTATATCCATGTGCCAGTGTATTCTATACGTGAATGCTATTCTCACAGACACAGGAATAAGCAGATGAAAACAACCTTAAAAACATCAGACTCGCAGAGCGAATACACCTAACTTGCACTCAAAGTAACTGAATCCAGGCCTATTGATAACCGTGGTCGTTGTAAGACAACATGACTTCAAATACGACACCATGACAATAACAGAGACATATAAAAGCGTCTTCGAAAAGATCGCTTCACTTGTTTAAACCATAAAGCCATGATCGCATTCCAAAATATCTATATATATATATATATATATATATATAATTTGAACTGGTAATGGAAATTTCGGGAAAACGGTTGGACGGATTTTAATAAACGACCCCTCATTTTGAAGCTTGGAACTCAAAGTTTTTCGAAAAAATAGTAGTTTTCAGTGAAATGTCAATTTTTAAACATAATTTTCCTATTTTCCAAAATCCATCTGTCGTTAGTTTTGAGAATTAGCTAATAGCATTCACGGCCGACTTGATATTCCCTTCGCTTTTTTGTAAAGGAAAAGCGAATCGAGCATCAAGTCGGCCGTGTTGCATTTCAGAATAAAACAAAACACATACTACAGTAAACAATATTACACGAAGGCCATGATCTGCAAGAATGCTGACATATTTAGAGCTCAAATTAAATTGGTTATTAAAAAATTAACTTACTAAAAATAATTTATAGGTTCGATTCTGTAGTGTGTAATTTTCTGGGTACAGCTGTGTATTGGATATTAAAACCTACAAAATTTTAGATGGTTTGATGGCATTATTACCATTAGAAATGAAATATTTTTGTAGTTAATGCCATGATGTCACTATTTTTCATTAATTATACATATTAATGTTATATTGATGATATGAAAGTGAAACATTTTGGGGTTATATAAGTAGATGTAGACAATAACTTAAATTAGATTTTGATTCCTATATTTTACTGAGTGGCGGCTATATAGTATATGTTACTGAAAGCTACAAAACTTACGTAAGACAATAATATTATTAAAAATCAAATACTTTTATAATTATTAATCAAGTGGGGTTGGGTCTTTTTCATATATTTAATGGCGATGTGGTATAGATATTTATATGCGTAGTTCTCTTCAATATTGGCTCGAGAGAGAGTATCTTTCATTATTATGGAAGCAAATAACTTTCAGAATGTCTGGTATTCTTCATTGAAAATAAATCGGAAAAATGTTTATTTGAACGTCTAATGAACTTAGTTTGCGGCATTTACTGCACAAGCCACTAGTATATATATATATATATATATATATATATATATATATATATATATATATATATATATATATATATATATATAATTTGAGCTGGTAATGGAAATTATGGGAAAACGACTGAACGGATTTTAATGAGTGACCCCTCATTTTCATGCCTGGCATCCAAAGTTTTTCGGAAAAGTAGTAGTTTTCAGTGAAATGTAAATTTTCCTACATAATTTTCCTATTTTCTAAGATCCATCTATTGTCAGTTTTGAGAACTAATTTTATCACGGCCGACTTGATTGAATTTCAGAACAAAACACACACTACAATAAACAATACGCTATTAGGCCTACACGAAGGCCATGACCTGCAGGATTGCCCACATATTTAGAGCTCAATTCAATTTGTTATTAAAAACTGATTCTGCAGTGTATAATTTTCTGAGTACAGCTGTGTATTGGATATTCAAATCTACGAAACCTGAGGTGGTTTGATGACATTATTACCATCATAAATTAAATATTATTATAGCTAATATCATGCTGTGACTATTTTTCATTAATTATACTTATTAATGCTATATTGCTTATATGAAAGTGAAACGTTTTTAGGTTATGTAAGTAAATGTAGAGAATTATCTTTATTTAGATCTTCATTTCTATAATTTACTGAGTGACTGCTATATATAACTACAAAACTTAAGTAAGATAATAATATTGTTATTAAAAATCAAATATTTTTATACTTATTAAACCAGTGGGGTTGGGTCTTTTCCATATACTTAATGGCGGTGTAGTGTAGATATTGATATGTGTCATTGTCTTCAGTATTGGCTCGAGAGAGCGCAAAAATTACAGTTCCTAAGGAAAGATCAAAAGGTATTACTTACTGATAAAATAAGAGGCCTAGAAAATTTTGTAGTCTCCCGATCATTTCAGCAAGATCTCTTAGTAAGATAAAATGATTTTAAGCTCTACATTTCAAGTTCTACATGCAGCAGCTATACGAAAATGCTATTGTTCGAAAGCTTAGCAAACCTGACATTTTTTTAACTTTTGCCTACAATCCACAATGACCTGAAATAGCTAATGCTATCGTCCTGACATTGATACTTGCGTTTTCGCGTTGAAACTCAAAAACTGAAGTTGGATAGGTTCAAGAAAAAAGTATTTGGCCTAAAAAAATCCATTCAGAGGAGTATGTTTCATTATTATGGAAGCAAATAACTATCAAAAAGACAAGTATTCTTCATTGAAAATAAATCTGAAAAATTTTTATTTCAACGTCTAACGGACTTAGTTTGCAGCAGCATTTGCTGCACAAGCCACTAGTCTTCTTGAATTCAATCAGAATAAACTAGAAGTTCAGCGTGATCGAGAACAAGTCAGAGGGAGATCTTAAGGTCCAGTGCATGCAAAAGAAGAAATTTGTTTTTTTTTTTTTTTTTTTTTTCACTTACATACTGTGAACTGTAAAAATAATTCTGATGTCCCTAGGGACAGTACCTGCACGCGATGACGATAGCAGCCGTGTGCCTTGCCGGGTAAAGGCAGTTCATCTCGCTCCCTCCGCCCCCTCCGAAGCACGGTTGAAAGACTTTGTAGGCCAGCAAGTTAAATCTGCTCGCAGGCGGCACGGGCGTCTAGGACTGGCGAGGCATGAGGGATTGAATAGTGAATACGGCCGGGAAATACAGTTCGTGAGTAAGTAAGCATACTGTTTAGTTCAACGTTACGCCGCTAACATCGCAGCAAGAGGACCGTGTTATGTGCATACACTGATACATGACGAAAGAAACCCTCCACTGTGCTAGCGCGTGAGTCTAAATCCAAGGGGACCCATGTCAGATTCCTTGCAGAGAAATAAATATTTATTTCTACGTTAATAAAGACGGGACACATGACCTACATTTTATTATTTTTTATTTTTGTATAGTGCATCAGCTATTCATAGATTTCAAAAAGGCATATGACTCGGTTAAGAGAGAAGTTTTATATGATATTCTTATTGAATTTGGTATTCCCAAGAAACTAGTTCGATTAATTAAAATGTGTCTCAGTGAAACGTACAGCCAGTTTCTGTCAGATGCGTTTCCAATTCACTGTGGGCTAAAGCAGGGAGATGCACTATCACCTTTAGTTTTTAACTTTGCTCTAGAGTATGCCATTAGGAAAGTCCAGGATAACAGAGAGGGTTTGGAATTGAACGGGTTACATCAGCTGCTTGTCTATGCGGATGACGTGAATATGTTAGGAGAAAATCCACAAAAGAATAGGGAAAACACGGGAATTTTACTGGAAGCAAATAAAGAGATAGGTTTGGAAGTAAATCCGAAAAGACAAAGTATATGATTATGTCTCGTGACCAGAATATTGCACGAAATGGAAATATAAAAATTGGAAATTTATCTTTTGAAGAGGTGGAGAAGTTCAAATATCTTGGAGCAACAGTAACAAATATAAATGACACTCGGGAGGAAATTAAACACAGAATAAATATAGGAAATGCCTGTTATTATTCGGTTGAGAAGCTTTTATCATCCAGTCTGCTGTCAAAAAATCTGGAAGTTAGAATTTATAAAACAGTTACATTACGACTCTTACTTTGAGAGAGGAACATAGGTTAAGGGTGTTTGAGAATAAGGTGCTTAGGAAAATATTTGGGGCTAAGAGGAATGAAGTTACAGGAGAATGGAGAAAGTTACACAACACAGAACTGCACGCATTGTATTCTTCACCCGACATAATTAGGAACATTAAATCCAGACGTTTGAGATGGGCAGGGCATGTAGCACGTATGGGCGAATCCGGAAATGCATATAGAGTGTTAGTTGAGAGGCCGGAGGGAAAAAGATCTTTAGGGATGCCGAGACGTAGATGGGAAGATAATATTAAAATGGTATTTGAGGGAGGTGAGATATGATGATAGAGAATGGATTGCTCAGGATAGGGACTAATGGCGGGGTTATGTGAGTGCGGCAATGAACCTCCGGGTTCCTTAAAACCAGTAAGTAAGTAAGTCTGTTATTTAACGACTCTGTATCAACTACTAGGTTATTTAGCGGTGAGATTGATAATAGCGAGATGATATTTGGAGAGATGAGGCCGAGGATTCGCCAGAGATTACCTGGCATTCACATTACAGTTCGGGGGAAATCTCGGAAAAAACCCAACCAATTAATCAGCCCAAGCTGGGATCGAACCCGCGCCCGAACGCAACTTCAGACCGAGCAGGCATGCGCCTTAACCGACTGAGCTAAGCCGGTGGCTCCTACATTTTATTATGTTTATACTGAGTGAACTTAAAACGTTGAGCATGCGCCGTGCGGAATATATGAGCAGAGCTGCTGATATATTAGAGTCGTGCGGAGACAAAGAGGAAGGCAGAAAATAGGAAATATTTGAGAATGCTGCGTTTGCAGTGAAAGACCTGTCGTCGGGCAGAAGACAATGAGTGAATGCTTTCAGCAGGAGATCGCATAGTGAGTAATGCAACAAGGTATAACACAAGTGGAGGTAGCCCACATTGTACGCTGCAATCAAAGCGACGGTGACGTATCCCGAGTGGGACGAAGTTCCAACAGACACAAATGCCATAGCTATAGGTCCCGAATAGGTCGGCCACGCAAAATAACCGCTACACAAGACCGATACATCGGTATTTACGCTCGGAGGAACCCTATTGCCACAGCAGCCTCCTTCCGAGGGGCTACAGCAGTCAATGTGCCCACTCAACCTGTTCGAAATTGACTCCACGATACAGGGCTACGTGCACGTAGGTAGACCATTGAAGATGTCCCGTCTCGTCAGTACCACAGAGCCTAGCGTGTGAGGCGGGGAAAAAGGTAGTAATAGATGGTTTTATTGAGCAATATTAGACATACAGTTGTACTATATTAACATAATTTTCTCTTAAAACCCATACACGGGTCTTCTGACCGCACGTCCTGTGTAAAACAAGTCCTACTTTGTAGGTTTCACCCCCCTCACCTATGGTTAGATCCAATCAATCTCCAAAAGAACACACAGATTAGAATGAAAATGGCACAAACAAAACACAATTATACAAGGTTACTTAAAAGTCCCGCACCACCTAAATAACTTTTGAAGAATACGGTTCAGTGACATGAAACTTGGTATGTGGGAATAACCATGTACAGAAGTGGACAAATTATTAGCAAAATTGAAGATTTGTATTATATATTTTTACAAAATATGATTCTTCAATTCAGACTAGTTGACATTTTTGCGTATTTCCAAATTATTAGTAAAATTGAAGATTTGTATTATATATTTTTACAAAATATGATTCTTCAATTCAGACTAGTTGACATTTTTGCGTATTTCCAAATTATTAGCAAAATTGAAGATTTGTATTGTACATTTTTACAAAATATGATTCTTCAATTCAGACTAGTTGACATTTTTGCGTATTTCCAAATTATTAGTAAAATTGAAGATTTGTATTGCATATTTTTACAAAATATGATTCTTCAATTCAGACTAGTTGACATTTTTGCGTATTTCAAATTATTAGTAAAATTGAAGATTTGTATTGTATATTTTACAAAATATGATTCTTCAATTCAGACTAGTTGACATTTTTGCGTATTTCCAAATTATTAGTAAAATTGAAGATTTGTATTGTATATTTTTAGAAAATTTGACTCTGCAATTTGGACTACATTTGATATTTTTGCATATTTACAAATTATTAGCAAAACTGAAAATTTTTATTATATATTTTTTCCAAATTCAACTCTTCAATTTGGACTACAGTTCACATTTTGGATATTTCCAAATTATTAGCAAAACTGAAGATTTTTATTTCATATTTTTACAAAATTAGACTCTTCAATTTTGACTGCAATTGACATTTTTGCATATTTATAAAATTTTAGCAAAATTAAAGATTTTTATTATGTATTTTCACAAAATTTGGCTCTTCAATTTAAACTATAGTTGACATTTTTGCATATTTCTGTCTACTATAATGATGGAAATATGCAAAATTGTCAACTGTAGTCTAAATTGAAAAGTCAAATTTTGTAAACAGAATTATCATAAAAATCGTCAATTTTGATAATAATTTGTCCACATCTGTACTAAGAACTCAATAATGGTACTACCAAGTTTTTTCTACTTCCGATTTAAGCGAAAGTAAGTCCATCTCTCTTATTTTAAATGGAACACCCAATATATATATTTTCTTTTTGAATAAAGCTCATTAAGAGCTTTTAAAAAAGTACCCACACTTGATACTTCTATACAAATTCAGTGTTGCTAAGTCAAGAAAACAGAAAAGTGTACCTAATATTAAAATAATAAATTCATTACCTAAATAATTTTTGAAGCATACGATTCAGTGATATGAAACTTAGTATGTGAGGATAACCATATGCTAAGAACTCAATAATGGCATTACCAAGTTTTCTACTTCCGGTTTAACCGGAAGTAACTCCAACTCTCTTATTTTAAATAGAACACCCAATATGTTTTTTTTTTTTTTTTGAATAAAGCTCATTAAGAGCTTTTCAAAAAGCACCCACACTTGATACTTCTGTAAAAATTCAGTGTTGCTAAATAAAAATGGAAGTAGTGCAAGATATTCCTAAAGCCTGGTTAAATCATTCCTTAAACGGTTTCTATGATCGAGTGACACATTGTAAAGAAGCTGAGGGCTACCAATTTGAACTCATACTTTAGAAGGTGAGCTAGCTTTGTTTTGTTTTTATTAAGGAAGGAGTATTTTATTATTTTAATATTCGATACACTTTTCTGTTTTCTTGACTTAGCAACACTGAATTTGTACAGAAGTATCGAGTGTGGGTACTTTTTGTAAAGCTCTTAATGAGCACTATTCAAAAATTAAAAAAATATATATATTGGGTGTTCCATTTAAAATAAAAGAGTTAGAGTTACTTCCGGTTAAACCGGAAGTAGAAAAAACTCGGTAATACCATTATCGAGTTCTTAGTATATGGTTATTCCCACATACCAAGTTTCATGTCACTGAACCGTATGCTTCAAAAGTTATTTAGGTGGTGCGGGACTTTTAACTAACCTTGTATAATATATCCTAACCTATAGAGGATTTAACATTAAGAAAAAAGCATTGAGCATATGATACTATTCCATCAGATGACCAGTTGCCATAGAAACGCCTACCTACAGTATAGCTTGTACAATGTATTAGGCCTTGCCCATAAAACCATTGCTTCTTTCTTAACGTGGTATCCTCTATAAACAGACATAAAAGTTTATAATTGAGTATCCCTTCCTCAGTTCGCATCACAAACTTCAACAGCTGCAGTTCTAATCTGTCTCGCCTTCAAGAGAAACAATCCAGTCTTTTGTTTCCATTCTCTATTCCCCATGAGGTCAAGACAGCAAGCGAACTCCTATTCTGACTTAGCATCGAGGGTGGTAGATATACAATGTGTGTCCAGGAGTCCTTTTCTCTGCACAGTGAACAAAGGCGCTCTCCTTTTTCGTTGGCAATTTTATTACCCTTCCATGCCCCCAATCTTAGCCACGCTAAACCTGCTCTGCTGCCTTTGTTACAAGAATTTATGTAGTCACACCTCCGCCAGTTAAGCATGAGATCTGATTGTAAATGTAGTGAGAACTTTTCCGAACATTGGAGCTCAATCTCTCGCCTCTCGATATCAATTAAACGCATCTTCACATTACGTCATATATTCCTCCTGTCATTCTCTTCTTTTGCCCACACCCATTCCACTCCTATATGATGCAGCCCTCTCTGCAGTTTACAAACCCACCCTTTTTCCCATCCCTTTCTTTGCTGAACTTTGTAGAAAATGGTGTAAATGCATTCATTAGATTAACGTTTATAATATTATAATTTGTAATTTTGTATTGTTTACGATCATTAACACTTAATCTCAGGACTTTATAAAACTCTATTTCAACGTTATTTAGACAAAAAAAATCGTTGTGTACACTAAGAATCGAACTTGCACTCTTCTACTCAACACGCAGAAGTCTTAGCGTCTGAGCTATTGAAACGACACGAAAGCTTTCCTTTCTGTGCGGAGTGTCGATCTAGTTCATGAAGGTCCAATGTCGATTTTTTTTTTATTTTATTGGGTTATTTTACGACGCTGTATCAACATCTAGGTTATTTAGCGTCTGAATGAAATGAAGGTCATAATGCCGTGAAATGAGTCCGAGGTCCAGCAGCGAAAGTTACCCAGCATTTGCTCGTATTGGGTTGAGGGAAAACCCCGGAAAAAACCTCAACCAGGTAACTTGCCCCGACCGGGAATCGAACCCGGTCCACCTGGTTTCACGGCCAGACGCGCTGACCGTTAGGTGTGGACCCAATGTCGATTTAAGTACACGATTTATGTATATATTTGTCTATTATTTACGTAATATTACCATATTTTTTGCAGTTTTTGAAGTGAATTTCGTAACGATGCTAGTAACAAACCAAACAGCCTGAATTTAAGTAACTCAATATTCGTTATCTTGTGTATCAGTGCTCTGGTCTCCGAACATGCGCAGTGTCTTACATCTGAGACTTAGAAATATTCAATCGTTTAATTCTTTTCCAGGGAAACTGTACATTCAATACTTTGCTTAGTTCGCAGTTCATCACTGAAGGGACAGAGGTTCATCTCCGATCACACCCTGTGAGATTTGTGATGGTCGTAATCTCTGTGGAACAGGTTTTCATCGAGTACTTTGATTTCTCACGCCAGTCTCAATCCACTATGGATTTATTGTCCATCATCAACCCCTCATGTGAAAATGGCCTCTGTAGTTCAAAATGGACGCTACACAATGGATTACTATTGCCATCACATCAGAGGCGGCTCCTCAGGGCAGGCAGGGTAGGCTAAGCCTACCTCAACACATTTAGAAAAACCTAAAAGTGGATATTTATTAACTACCCCAACACATTTGGAAAACCTTATATAATTATATACTCTTGTCTAGGTGCTTAGAAATTCTTCAATTAACTATGAATGGGATTTTTTGAGGGTTAGTTGGACGTTGCTTACTACTGGCAGTTCGATTTATGCGACAAGAATACACTGGACAGATCACGATGTGTTAGAAGGTAGGCAGAAGCGAAGTTAGCCGACCTTCCACGTAACTTCAAAGCTGGCCCTGGAGTAAGCATTAAAAGAGATCGCTATTCTAAATGCTTTCTTAGCGCATGCGTTCTATGCTTAAGCCAGCGCGCTAGAATCCTGCCTGCCCTAACGAAAACCCACGAGCATTATCGAACACCTACGATTTGCGAAATTTCTGTTTGAAAGTTTCACGAGTTGGAACGTAGATTGTTACGAGTAGTATAACAGTTTTTAAACAGTGTGTTTTAAAAGATGTTTTTTTAACAGTGTATTTTAGAAAATGTGATTTTTGCAAGTACGTACTGTATATTAATGTTACGTATATTTGGTGATTTATAGTTAATGTAAGTGATAACAATAATATTATATTATGACTGATATAATAAGTAAACTGTTACGTTGTCCGTTTTCGCGTCGTAATGACATTGAAAAGAGAAGTATTTTGGACAATGGACGACCCACTCCTGCATTAAGCTCTATTGTTCATAAAGTCAGTGCTAAAGGTGCAAGAAAATTTAATCCTTCATGGTATGAAACACTATGAAATGGAAATATAAAAATTGGAGATTTATCTTTAGATAAGGCGGAAAAATTCAAATATCTTGGAGCAACAGTAACAAATATAAATGATACTCGGGAGGAAATTAAACACAGAATAAATATGGGAAATGCCTGTTATTATTCGATTGAGAAGCTTTTGTCATCCAGTCGGCTGTCCAAAAATCTGAAAGTTAGAATTTATAAAACAGTTATATTACCGGTTGTTCTGTATGGTAGTGAAACTTGGACTCTCACTTTGAGAGAGGAACATAGGTTAAGGGTGTTTGAGAATAAGGTTCTTAGGAAAATATTTGGGGCTAAGAGGGATGAAGTTACAGGAGAATGAAGAAAGTTACACAACGCAGAACTGCACGCATTGTATTTTTCACCTGACATAATTAGGAACATTAAATCCAGACGTTTGAAATGGGCAGGGTATGTAGCACGTATGGGCGAATCCAGAAATGCATATAGTATGTTAGTCGGGAGGCCGGAGGAAAAAAGACATTTGGGGAGGTCGAGACGTAGATGGGGGATAATATTAAAATGGATTTTAGGGAGGTGGGATATGATGATAGAGACTGGATTAATCTTGCACAGTGTAGGGACCGATGGCGGGCTTACGTGAGGGCGGCAATGAACCTGCGGATTCTTTAAAAGCCATTTGTAAGTAAGTAAGTATGGTATGAAACACATAAATGGCTAACAGGAAGTGAAGTTAAAGCTAAGCTGTAGGTGGTCACGTTTGTTATTGTAATCTAAAGAAGGTACTTGGAATCAGATCATATTTGTAACTCGGTAAGTCTAAAGAGACTTGAAAAGAATTTGAATCCAATTTCGGAAATGTTGTCTGAAGACAAGGGTTGCAAGACAACAGTATAACAATAAACTAGAAAAAAAAACCCGACAAATTATGAGACGGCTCATTGATGTAACAGTATTGTTATGTAAGCAAGAGTTAAGTTTTCGGGGGGCATGATGAAAGCGAGCTGTCATTGAATCGCGGGAATTACA
This sequence comes from Periplaneta americana, assembly GCA_025594305.2. Classification (NCBI taxonomy): domain Eukaryota; kingdom Metazoa; phylum Arthropoda; class Insecta; order Blattodea; family Blattidae; genus Periplaneta; species Periplaneta americana. The sequence goes on from JAJSOF020000009.1 coordinate 5,990,820, forward strand.
TAAAAATGTTCTGTAAATTTTGCCTACCCTGGACATTTGACTACGAGCCGCCACTGCATCACATACATTATACAAGCAGCGAGATGGCTTTTTCGCAATGAATTATGGCCTGAAGCAACGTTTGTGCATATTGTCCTAAATTAAACAGAGATGTTTTTAAAACTCTTTAGGACAAAATTTTGCGAATGAAATCCAGTTTACGTCCCATTTAAATATTCAAGGATTGGCTGACATTATTAAAAATCAATATCAACTTTCAGGAATTGAATTCTTTGGCCGTTTTCTCTCTCACATTAGAGATATGCCAGAAAATAAACTATGAAATGTTTGTCCTCAGGGATTCAACTGTCACAAAACTTTAATACATAAATAATCGCTGTTATAATTCGTATCGTACTCGGAATGACAATACACGATTATTGAGTGACTGTTTTTACACTACAGTTAACAAGCAGCATTGTCATCTGAACTCCGAGAGCTTGCCACATCCATCCCAGAAACTTCAACGTGTTCATAATGCGTGTGTTCGTTTCATTTGTAATGTCCGCTACTACAATCACATTTCGCCTTCTTTCGATAAATTGTTGTGGCTCATGTTAAATGAGAGGAGAAAGTTACATTCCCTTTCTCTCTTATACCGAATTTTGCACACCTCTACTCCCTCTTACTTATCTGTCCGATTCCACAGTCTTTCTCGGTATCATAACTTAAATACTCGGTCACAATTTGATAACACGCTAGAAATACCACTGCACACATCATCTCTTTATTCTTCATCTTTCACTGTTGCTACTTCTCGTCACTGGAATTCTCTGCCACCTGAAGTCAAGGGCTGCCGAACTTTAATTTCCTTTAAATGTAAATTAGAAAATATCTTATGATGAGTTGCCAGACCTAACGCGTTTCAAATATTTAATGCAATGTGTTCCACTGTATATATTTATTTATGTTTTTTTGTTTCTTATTTTTATTATCTAAATCGTGTTTATTTATCACTTAACGCCAATGTGTATCCCACTGTGTTGTTTTTTTTATTATTATTAATCTATTTTTTGTGTACATTTTATTCAATTCTCGGTTCCTGGTTTAATTATGTAAATCCTACTTAATTGTAATCTAATACTGATATGTATACTAATTTGTTTATTTTTATTTTCACTGTGTACATTTTTTATTGAATTATCGGCTTCTGTTTTTATGTGATTCGTATTTGATTCTAACAACATTAATATGTATTTCACTATGTTTATTTTTATTTTATGAGGTAAATTTTATGTAACTACCTCTTTTGATCTGATTATGTACCTAAATTGTATCAGTATGTAATTACCAAAGCTCGGAACTTGGGGACTTGTGTGTCGTGTGCATGAGTAAGGTTACAGGTACAGCGTACACAAAGCTCACGCTGCAAGTGCTCAGGGACAGTCGTGTGCACTAAGAAAGTGGCCACAACTAATGACAGGAAGACGGACCAAGAAACTGTTATGTCGAAGCCAATGACATTCAGAGAATTAAAGGTAAACGGTCTGTTTGCGAACATAGAAAATACGTGTTATTTCGAATGGGTATTATAGAAGTTTGAAAATACATTTTGTTTTAAATTTAAGATACAGAATTTCGTGGAGAATTCGGAGGAGATACATAATTTTTTTTCGAATGGAGAGTTTATAGTTTGTAAGTTGTGCCACACACTAACTAGAGGCTGGAAACGAAATTCATTGAAAGGTATTGCAGTCCCTCAAATTGTACAAAAGCCTGTCCATAGCCATGGATAGAAACGTAGAGGGGCTTGCCCTAGTAGTGACACACTAATTGAAAACAATTTTCGAGAAAAATTTCTCAGATACGAGATCAGCTTGCAACTGCTGAAAATCGAACAGAAAACAGTAACAGTGAAAACATTCAGTATTTTAAGTCTGCTACCAAAAAATCTTCGAATGTAGATAGTCATGCACTGTAATAAAATGTACACTGCAGAATAGTAAATGTGATATATTTCTTATGTTTATTTTTATTATATATATGCTACGAAATTACGTGTTTCAACCTACCATAATATTATCAATATGTTGTTGCAGCCAGAAACCACTTTTGTAGCAGACCTGACAGTACCTCCGTGCTGGAAGCGGGAGTTTGTTGACATTGAAATCCGGTCGCTTAGTCACGTGCAAAGACACAAGTCCCCAAGTTCCGAGCTTTGGTAATTACTTAATTCCGATCCAGTTTTATGTTCAACTATGTAAGCAAGTTTTAATCCTGGTTGAGTGTAAGAGAAGGCCTTACGGCCTTAACTCTGCCAGGTTAAATAAAGCCATTATTATTATTATTATTATTATCTTTCTTATTCTATGCTACGTGACCTGCTTTCAGGCTGTAGGAAAGCTTAAAAAGACACAATATGAGAGCGATTTCCTCACGTTTAATAGTACATTTATTGGTAAATTGCAACTAAAACAAAACTAAAGAAATGTTGAAACTTTTACTTGACAAAAACTCCATTTCTATACATTCTTACTCTAACCATTACAAAAGAAATATTGTCTTAGAAAATTGATATATAGATTCTTTTACTGAAGGGAGGTAGGGGAGAAGTGGGTACAGTGAGACAGGGAGAACAGTGGGACATTTTTTATTAGATGGTAAATTTTGATGTTGAAATGTTTGTAACAGTGGAGTTGTATATTGCATGAGTAAAGTAACAGTATTTTCATACTCGATTTGATTCTAGTTATAAAGGTGAGTGATGAAAAAATAATTCGTAATTTTTCACTCTAGAAGTAAAATTTTGGCTTGTGTTTAATGAAGGTTATATTGGATATACAAATTAAATAGAAATATTAATGTTTTGTTACCTAATACTATGGTATTTGACGTTATGTTTGGCAAAGTTTCGTCTTTCTTGTTTTAATTTTGAAGTGATGGCGTCATTTTTAAACGAACTATGCGTAAAGGGAACAGTGAGACATGCCATTGAAGGGTACACTGAGACGTCTCACTGTTCCCATGTACCAATGATTTGCAAAAATAAACTGTAATTATATTACATTTACCAGTAATTAACATTAAAAATGAACATACTAGTAAACAATTTAGGAACTATAGCTTAAAATAAGGGATACATTACATTTTAATGGTTTTTAAATAAAAAAATTATTCACAAAACTTAAGAAAATATTTAAAAATAATAAAGAATTAAATAAAATTCTTTGTTGTCACCAAAAATGCATTTTATTTTTTCGCAAAAGTTTGAAAAGTCATGGAAAATTCACTTTTCCAAATGTTCCAGATGTTTCAATGGTTTTGAAGTCAGCATCAAAATGATTCTAAATAAGTCTACAGAACATGTCAAGATAAAGAGACAGCAAGATTTTGTTTTCTTTTGAAATAAATGTAAATAATTTCAATGTCCGTTAATAGACACTGTGGTGTCTCACTGTACCCTCCTGAATGGGAAAAGTAAGACATTTACATTTTTTTTGACAAACACGCAATGTATATTATGTCTTTATCTATTAATATTTCTGTTCATGTATTATTATACTCCATGTTTAATATATATTTCTATTGCACTTGATTTTTAAATATTTCAAATTTCACTTGCATACATATGTCTTAATATTTTGTGTCTCACTGTACCCGCTACTCCCCTACTTCCCTTTCCATCAATATTGACCCAATCGTTCCTCTCTTCTGGGAGGTAAGAAAGTGGGCGTATCCCTCATGTATTCTTATTTCACTTAGGCTATATCGTGAATGTTGGTTCCCCCATGTTTACATTGGTACCGTGCTACCATGGTAACCGTGTAGTTATGAACAAACATGGCTGACCAGTATCCATTTACTATCGAACAAAGATTAGTGAGCCTGGTTTGGCTTCATGAAAGACGTGCTATCTACCGGAGCATGCATTCACAAAACATTGTCTTTTGGGGTAAAGAAAACCCATTCTTTTATGACAAAGTGGATAGAAAACCACGCCACGTCATGGTGGGGACTGGACTGAATACAACACGCATTTTCAGCCCTTTCTTCTTTCAAGTCTTTGTTTATTTCATGGCCTACTCCATATGAATACACATATTTATTTTCTGATACATTATTATCGTAACATTTGAAAGAACAATAGCATTTACAAGAGAGTATTCATCATTTATGCTGAGTGAAACTTCTATTTGTATGTAAAATTGAATGGAGATTTCAAGTATGTAAAATTTAATATAGGGTGTCATTTAAAAAAGTATTATTTTTTCCACACTCTGTAAATGAATCAATGCTTTTGTGAGATCAAAGCCATAACTTTTAGTTAGATATCTCCAACAATTTTTGTTTTGGAATTTTTTCATAAAATGAATATATAAAGAATTATTATCAATAAACGAATGTATGGGTTCATAATTACAAAAATAATTTTATTTCTAGCTTTCATAAAAGAAGTTATACCTAGGCCTAAAAACTGTGATGTGCTAAATTATTTCCAAAGTTGTTTTCATTAAATTATTTTAAAAAAGTATATTGCATTAAATTTGTGAGGCTGTATACCTAACAATGTGAAGATTTTGAGGTCCATAGCACTCTGTTTTTCTTTCAATAAACTAGAAAATACGATAAAGGCAATTTTGAAATATAAATATATCAGAAGATAAGAACTCTACGGAAAGCCTCATTCCTAGCTTAGTAATCAGAGCTTTGGCTTATGTCGACCATGGACTCGAGTTGAAATTCGGAGATGTCAGGGTAGTATTTTTGGTGGACAAAGTCAAAATTATGAGAGTTTTCTCGAGATTCTGCTATTTTTTTCCTCTTTATTCTACCAACATTTTAGTATTAGTAATATTTATTTATTTAACCTGGTAGAGATAAGGCCGTCAGGCCTTCTCTGCCCCTCTACCAGGGGATTACAACTATAATATGAACAATAAAATTACAATTAGTATTAAATTTACAATTACAAATAACATTACAATTAGTATTAAATTTACAATTACAATAAAATTTACGAAAAGATTACCTGAATAATTTAGATAATTTATCAACAGTAATTCACTAGAGGTTTTGATTTATTCAAAACTCGAGTGGAATTTAATTGACTATTTATAAAGATTATAAGTAACGAAAAAGTACTCCAATACAATAAAATATTAATTGACTTACGAAAATGAAGAATGTCTTCAAATGTATTATTGCACCATTACGCAAGATGGCAGTTGGGCCAACTATGGAATCTTCATTGAACTCTGTAGACAGTTACTAGTCAAGAAGGGTTTGTTGATTCAGTTTCGTTTTTATTAAAACATTTGCATTCCACTTCAATCATCCGGAAGTAATCAACGTCACTTGACAGATGATTTTCAATAAATCTTAGTATTAAACAATCTCTGATATGACTACATAATATCAATAGCAGAAGCTATAACATAACCTAACTAAAAAGTGTTAGAAAAGTTTTAATTAACGAGATGACATAAAAAATAAACATGAATAATTTTAAAGAATAATTATTGAATGTACAATTTTCAAATTTGAATGTGGTTGGTGGTTCAATTGATTTATATTGGACGTGTGCGTAAAGTAATAATTGATTTACTACATGGTGTATTCAACCTATTCAGGATTTCCGAATGGTGCTCTTCATTTATTTGTAAATAGGATTTCAGAAGATGCATAGGTATGATCAGTGATTTTTATTAATTCTTGTTCTTGAATGCCAATGCGAGTCATATTTGAAACTGCTTGCATCGACTGGAGTGGTTTGTAATTATATATATATATATATATATATATATATTTTTTTTTTTTTTTTTGACGTTCAGAGCAGCGCAGTTTCAAATGTTGGCAAACAAAGAAACAAATGCTAGGGACGCGATAAAATTAAACAAATGCTAGGACGCGATAAAATTGTGCGATAAGCAGCCATGATTGGTTGAAATACGTCCTTTCGTACCGTTTTATTGGTCAAAAGTAGTATGACGTAGTAAGAGTGTAATAGTCATAGAAAAACAAAGAATATTTTATATTTACTGAATTACAAATTAAACCTAGAATAACAAAATTGTATAGCGATTAAATTACTGGATATTGAAATATTTTGTGATAGATTAAGGAAATCATTTACAAGAAATCAATTACTGACCAAGTGCCTCCTAGTAAGTTTGCGTTTGAATTAAATTTTATTTCGACAGTCCCTGATGCTAGCAGGTAGCGAATTCCAGAGTCTTGGCAGGGCTATTGTGAAAGAGGATGAGTATGAGGAGGTGCGATGGGATGGTATTGTTAGTATTGTTTCATGACGAGAGCGTGTGTTCAGATTGTGGTGGAAAGAAAGGTAAGTGAAGCGAGACGACAGGTACGAAGGAATAGAAGAGTTCAATTACCCTATCATTATCATCTCCATTTTGAAAAAAAAAAAAACATGGTATCACTTGTACTTGTGCGGCGTCGAATCGGCCGCCCACCATAGTGGGTGCACTCGCGGTTTTCTAAAGATTGGAAGATAGGCAATGATGGTGGATTCTAGACGACTCAAAGAGGCAAGGTAGCCCCCTCTTCAGGTTTTACCCTTCTCTCGATGAGTACTTGTCTCAACGTAAGCAGATACGTGAGGTACGGCAGACCACTACCAGGGATATAGTGCACGAATTTGATGGCTGGAGAGTAACACTTGTTGCAACAGACAGTAGAGAAACAACGCATTCCATAATTGGTACACATAAAGCATATTTGGGTTGAAGTGTTTAGGGTTGTTTCTTGTTTCGCTAGATGAAAAACTCTAGAGAAACTGATATTTGAATTGATCGAAGCCTAAATCTTGGAACGCAAGAAATGAGGAAAGGAGTAAGAAAAATGGGGGAGAGATTAAAGGTGAAAAGAAAATAGAAGAAAATAGACAGAAAAAGAAGAAGAAGAAGAAGAAGAAGAACAATGAGAAGAAAAATGAGGAAAAGAAAGGCTAAAAGAAGAAAGAATAACATAGAAGAAAGAACAGCTGAAGTAAAAGAAACAAGAGAAGAGGAAAGCGTGACAATTTGAAGTATAAGAAGATGGAAAATGGGAAAAAAGAAACTCGAGAAGGAAAAAAGAGAAGATACTAGAAACGTTAAAAAGAAATAAATGACACAAAAACGAAGATGAAGAAAAATAAGAAGAAGCTGTAGAGAAAACATAGCTAAAAGAGGAAATGATAAGTTGAAGAAAAAATGAGTACGGAAAATAAAGGATCTGGAAGCGAAGAAGTAGACTTTGTAAAGAAGTGGGGAAAGAAAATAATATCGGCAAAGAGGACAGGATTATAAAATGAATAGTCATTACATTAATTTTGTGTTGTAATAAACTTACGTAATGAACAATGTTAAATATTGTATTAGTATGAACAAGTAAATGCGTTGTCTTTCAGATATTCATCTCTCTCATGATAAGCCAGCCTTCATTATGCCACATACATCGGTTGCTAGGCAACAGTCATACATTTCGCTTCCTTGTGGCACTCTGTTTAAACGTGTGCAGCTGATGGAAACTGTTACGAGAAGGCAAGCAGATCCAGGTGGCTGAAGCATTCATATGCATATCCAGCAGCGACTGTCTGGGGTTTAAACTAAATTTAATCTCAATTTTTAATTACCATACTAACACAGATTTTGACTTTCCGCTTAGTGTAATTATTGTAGGAAGAATGCATGCCTCGAGGAATATCGTATTTCATAATATGTTTGGTGTGGTTATACACTGTATACCTAAACAAAAATATAAGTTTATAAAATACATTATGTATTGAAGAATGTACTCACCGACAATGTCGGAATTCCGAACGGCACTAGGTTGAAGGATCTGGAAAAGAGAAAAGAAATTTAGTAAACAACGTGCTAGTTAAAGTTAATAGTGTGTTAGTCCTATCGAATACAGGGTCGCTTTTGAATGATGGAGATTTCAAACTCCAAGCAGAAATTTTATATTGACTATTACACTTTTACTACGTCATACTACTTTTGACCAATAAAACGGTACGAAAACACGTCTTTCAACCAATCATGGCTGCTTATCGCACAATTTTATTGTGTCTCTAACATTTGTTTAATTTTATCGCTTCCCTAGCATTTGTTTATTTTTTATCACTACCCTAGCATTTGTTTCTTTGTTTGCCAACATTTCAAACTGCACTGGTCTAGACGTCAAAAAAAAAAAAAAAAAAAAAAAAACAGAAAATTACAAACCACTCCAGTCGATGCACAGCAGTTTCAAATATGACTCGCATTGGCATTCAAGAACAAGAATTAATAAAGATCACTGGTAATAGCTATGCAACTTCCCTGAAACCCTATTTACAAATAAATGAAGAGCACCATTCGGAAATCCTGAATAAGTTGAGGAATACACCATGTATATCAACAAGTTCCACTTCTTTTAAACACACGTCCAATATAACATCAACTGAACCACCAACCACTAAAACATTCAAATTTGAAAATTGTACTTTCAATAATTGTTCCTTTTAAAATTATTAATGTTTACATTTTATTTCAATATCGTTCATTAAAACATTTCTTGTTTATTTCAGAATTCAATGAAGATTCCATAGTTGGCACAACTGATAACAAGAAAACAGCTAAACATCAGTAATCTCAACATAGAGCTCAATGCTAAACATAACACACTACTGCCATCTAGCGTAGTAATTTAGAGATGGTACAATAATACATTTGAAGACAGTTGTATTTCCGTAAGTCAATTAATATTTTATTGTATTGGAGTACTTCGTTACTTCTAATCTTCATATAATTTCTTCTAATCGTGTAATAGTCAATTAAATCCCACTCGAGTTTTGATTTATCGATAAAATCAAAACCTCTAGTGAGATTACTGTTGATAAAGATCAGGTCTGTGTGTGTTTCGAATATCATGGGTTCGGTTTGATTCCAAGACCTTATAATGGTTTAGTTGTAAGAATGAATAAATGCCTGAAAAGTGACTGGTTTTGTTGACCACTTGAACAACCAATAGGAATGGGATGAATAGGGACGATGCACTTCTACCTAAACAAATCAACCTGACTTAATCTTGCTGGATTTAATTAGACCTATGCATATATTACTTCGGTATCATTGGGAAGATCTTTTTCCGTTTACAAAATAGTTCTGTCTAAGAAAAGGCAAAATTTCACAACAGAAGATTTTGAGATATATTGTAATGTCAATTGTCACTTGTAAATTCATTGGTATATTAATGAATTTAATTTTAATATTAATACTTATGTATTAACGGCCATAGGTAATGAGACCGATGAATACATTAACAACAAAATTATTCCTAGTTTAAGATTATTTAATAAAAAAAAAGGTTTTAACGACATAATTTTTGTTTCTGTATACAATAGCGCTTAATGACCACTAATTAATTACATGTTTACATTTATTGTAGTTTGAATAGATAGAAACATATTTTAGGTGCATAAAATAATTTTAACTGCCTGAAATTGTACCTTTAAGTGTCTAAAATTGTAATTTAGTGCAAATTTTTATAGTTTGAGGTGGCTGAAAGTTTATTTATAGCGCATTAGTTCATTTGTTCAAAATCTCCATGGATACCATATATGTAATAGAGCCCATAATATCTTTGCGGACTTAAAAAACTTTTATAGGCCCCAGTGTAAAAAATATGTCATTTGTTTATTTATTCTTATATTTATTTAATTGGCAACAACTTATCTTCAGCTTGTTTGGCTTTAATAAAAACCCCAGAAGGAATTTCGGTTTCAACAGATCCCGACATCATTTCAAACATAACAGAACATTGTTTATTGAATTCAGAGATTGGTAACTTAGCAACAAAGAACTAATACAGGGACATCATTTTATTTTTACTAACATTTTTAATATTAACCTGGCTATACCTTTAGAGAACCGGAAAACCCGTTCGCTACCCCCTTCCACAACTGGAGTTCGATGACACTGGCGTAAAATACAAACAAATCACTTTACTAGGTATAGGAGGGAAGAAAAGTACTTCATCCATTTACGTAAACTAGGAAATATCGCGATTTTGAGTTCGATAATTTTCATTAGGATTTTTATTTAATCAAAATGCAGTACTGTATTAAGAATAAGTGTTTTTACTCACAAATTGAGCTGTCCATGCGAACGTATTCATTATGCAGTGTATATTATACTGTCTACAGCACATTAGCGTACAATATAGAGAATAATGAAGTTCAATTGAAAAATAATCATAATATGGATATTTAAACACATTTTTGAAGATGGTAGCCGTTCATTTCGATAGCCTACAGGCTTCAGTTCTTTTGTGCATATTATCGCACTATAGACTATTGCATCTAATTCCAATTACCAGTTTCGTCCTTCGTACTAGTAACTCATGTTGAATTAATTCTGTACCTACTCTATAAAAGAGTACCTTATGTAATGTAAATTCAATCTTCACTTCTGCCCGATCCGAAAAGATAAAATTACTCAGACATGTTATCTACTGTCCGTCCAAGTGGTTATTCCGCAGGATCGTAGAAAGGAGGGAAATCACGTGACAGTTAATTACTTAACGAGGCCCTTTTATTTAAGTTATTTTAAACAGTTGTGTAATATTACGTAAACATCCAATTCCTAACAGAAATTAATGTTTTCAGAAAAGAGCTAAGACAGCCCTGCTTTTACAGAGGGCCGTGCAGAAGCAGGTGGGGGAAATCGGGATGCGACGTAGGCAAACGGACAGTACCTGTGCGAAAATATGATTCAATATTAAAAGTTCTTTCGTCACTGGAAAACGCGAACATATTTCTGGAACGTACTATACTCAGTAACCCAGTGCTGTTTACTATAAGCGGCCTTGATTCCGTCTGGAAAACAGTTGAAACTTCATTAGTAGAAGGGGTGGGAGTGAAGTACATTCAAAAACTCGGGTACAATAAAAATTGAAGTAAAAATAAAATGATGTGCATGTAGCATCATGCATGGCCTCCTTCAACGAATAATTTTTATTCTACGTATTGTTTTTTTTTCTAGTATATACAGTCCATAGTTACCAAAACAAAACACGCTAAACATGACATACAAACACAAAGCGAATTTCTAACTTGAAAGTCTTATAAAATGTTATAATTTATTCAGTTACGGACAAAATAATGTATGAACCTTTGGAGAAATTTCATCTTTAAACCTTGGGCCAGAGGACCTTGACAGCAACCCGTAGCCCTCGCTATAAACATCTTCATTTCGCCCTTGAAACATAAATGACTATTTTAAAGATTTAATAATCAGACGTCTAGTCATTATCAATGAACTGCCACCTGCAATAGTCATGTCACGTCTTGAATTGAGTTGTTCAGGCCTATTCCGTAATATTGCTGTTATGATAGTGATGTGGCAGAGTCAACATGATTAAGTTTAGATTATCTGCAGTAACAACGTCTTTGGCTACAGTAACTCCTAATTGCATTCAGCAAATTTTGACCCACAATGCACTCTGCAGTGTGGACTATGCGTTGAGCAGTTCAATGTTTTCGTAAGTGACTTTTTGTCGAGTGCCACTAAGTGCTATTTAGTTAAGCTGAACTTTTAAATCTAGTTTGCTCTGTAAACTATTCGAACCTCTTCGCCTGCGTAGGCTATCAGGGACACAGATTCTCTTATTCCAGCAATAGAGAGAAAACACCGTGGATCGGCACTGTTCTGCCAGTGCAGTAAAACAAACCTGAATTACCAATAAAACGAAACAATTATGAATAGAATTTAATTGTGTGGAAATTAAGTTAAAGTGTATAATCACAAAGGAAAATGTAAATTATAGGTGCACGAAAACAATTTTCTGAGGCTTATCTCAAGATACAGACTATAGGAAAATAAAGTCAAAGAAGGATTCATAATTCTAGAGTGTAAAATAATAAAAATTTCAGCTAACAAAAGGCGTTCAACTCTTCACTCAGAATGAAAAAGTTATTTAGATAATATTGTGAAAAATAAATAATTTGATTTAGATACAGTTACATGTAAAAAAGTTATTTACGAATTAAACAGCGCTATCAACTATTAATTAAACACTGAAATAAACTTTGGAATTAAGCTAAAATACATAGAATGTTAATACCGCTCGCCGAAACGATAAGAGAAAAGATATTATCAGAATGAAATACAGAACAATCAGGATGATGTCTAAAGAATGAAGGAAACGACCACTCAGTTTATCAGTATGATTGGAGTGAAATGCTAATAAGGTTATCTAAAAGACGGAACATTTAAGCTGTTTTAAATTTAACGATTTACAGCCCCTCGAACTTATTGATCTTCAATTGACCGAAGGGCTAAAGATCGAGGAATAATAAGATGTTCTGGAAGAGGTTTTTGCCAAGATAAACATTATTTACGTATCCACGACTAGACAGGCTGGACGAAAGGTGATTTGCTATGTTTGGTCAAATTTATATTTGTAAAGCAACTATTTTGTAAATCAACGTTCTTTAAAGTCGGAGACATCGAACATCTGTAACTGATGTTTCATTACGTCGGATGTTGCTACTGTTCCTTTCAGCTGCCAACAGATAAAAGTTCGTTTTGATGTACTGATAAAAAAAAATAATCGAAAAATGATAGGGTTTGTACTAGGGTAAGTTTTAGTTGATGGGGCAAGAAGTTTCTCAAGCGACTCAAACAGTGAATGGAGGAACAGATTTTTATCGTTTCTTTAAATGAAAATTTCTTTATTAATTAATAATAGCCAAGATATTTTGACAAAATGAACGGGAATTCAGGAAAATAAACTCAAATAGTATTCATTTTTAATTTTGTACAAAAGATCAAAAGCACTTCCAGTTCAACTTTACAGAGAATAAGCAAAGTCATTGCATTCTTAGAGCTATGAGAAAAATGAGAGCTCAAACCTTGTGCAGGCCTGGTCTAAATTTTATAAAACAGATTTCATGGCTGATACAGACGAAATTCATTCTAATACTCGTATAATAATGAACGAGTTTGTTACATTCTCAAATTATAATTTTCAAATAAAAGATCTTCAACTCATTGTTTGAATGGTTTTGCTTGATGTCTACGATCTTGTTGCCCATTTTAACACGAATCATTTCAATATTAAATCTGACTGGGTTCATTCGTGATTGTTTTCCTTCATAAATAGATTTTTCCATCTTTGCGAATTTGTTGCTGATATTTCATTTTTGTATCATCTAGTATCCAAGAAGACAGAAAGTAGGAAAGACTGGAAAATACTGGGTTTGGAAGGAAAGACCTGTCCTTGAGCAGAAAATTATGAATGAATGAATGAATTAATTACACAATGAACAGCTCGTTAATCACTACATACGTCGTGTTTAACAGTACAACTGTTACACAGCTACGTCATAGTCTCGTCATTACTTCGTTACGAAAGATACTAGAATATATGAGGTTCTCTACGGCATCCGATAGTGAGAGCTAGTGTGCCGCGCTAAGTATCGATAGCACTGTACAACTGGGCCTAATCGATTACCACCCTATATTCTGGTCAAAGAGTACAGGTACAGCAATATTATTCTAATTATTCTGTGCTCTTTCGTTTGTTCTTCACTGGTTACTAGGCAACCATCATCATAAAATGACAATCGTTACGAACAGCTGTTAGAGGAGCTGCCATTTTTTTCCCCTATATACGTACAACGCTTAAACAAGGGGTTTCTTGTATATAACTACAGCAAAGCAATTCCCATGTATAGTTACAGGCTGTTTATACATCCATCGCTTATGCATGGTTTATTAGTAACGTTTTCTGTCCCAATTCTGAATATGTCTCGTATAAAAACAGTATATAATTTCTGTCAGATGCGTTTCCAATTCACTGTGGACTAAAGCAAGGAGATGCACTATCACCTTTACTTTTTAACTTTGCTCTAGAGTATGCCATTAGGAAAGTACAGGATAACAGAGAGGGTTTGGAATTGAACGGGTTACAACAGCTGCTTGTCTATGGATGACGAATATGTTAGGAAAACCATTAGGGGAAACACGGGAATTTTGCTGGAAGCAAGTAAAGAGATAAGTCTGGAAGTAAATCCCGAAAAGATAAAGTATATGATTATGTCTCGTGACGGGAATATTGTACGAAATGGAAATATAAATATTGGAAATTTATCCTTTGAAGAGGTGGAAAAATTCAAATACCTGGGAGCAACAGTAACAAATACAAATGACACTCGGGAGGAAATTAAACACAGAATAAACAAGGGAAATGCCTCTTATTATTCGGTTGAGAAGCTTTTATCATCCAGTTTGCTGTCAAAAAATCTGAAAAAATCTAAAAAAGTTATATTACCGGTTGTTCTTATGGCTGTGAAACTTGGACTCTCACTTTGAGAGAGGAACATAGGTTAAGGGTGTTTGAGAATAGGGTGCTTAGGAAAATATTTGGTGCTAAGAGGAATGAAGTTACAAGAGAATGGAGAAAGTTACACAACACAGAACTGCACGCATTGTATTCTTCACCTGACATAATTAGGAACATTAAATCCAGACGTTTGAGATGGGCAGGGCATGTAGCAGGTATGGACGAATCCAGAAATGCATATAGAGTGTTAGTTGGAGGCCGGAGGGATAAAGACCTTTGGGGAGGCCGAGACTTAGATAGGAAGATAATATTAAGGGGAAGGGAGGGTATTTTTTTAACTTTTTCCCTATTTCGTGTAAAATATTAATTTTTTGTATGTAGAGAGCTCATTTCTATAGCAACTCAACCAAATATAAATATTTTGAAAAAATAATTATTTGGGGGCCAGACAAAAAAAAATCTACCAAATGTATGATTTTACTAAAATCTGTATATCTACGCCATTTTTAAAGATAAATTCAAACAGCTTGTTACAATTTACTTGTAAAACCATGCTCTACAAACTGTCTGCAACAGAATTTTGATATTAGTCCCTACATTTGTAAAATAAACAATTAAAATTTAATAACACTTTTTTATTTTCTTTCTTGCAAACAGACAGACTTATTTTTAAAATGAAATCAACTAGGAAACTTCTGTTACAGAGAAAAGTTTCCTAATAGTCTAGAGAATGTGTGTTCTAAATTTAATGTATGTGTCTTTAATAGTTCAGAAATTATATCGATTTTTGTCTGGCAATGTAGCAAAAAAATGAAGTTTAGAAACAGCAATCTAAGGGCGGTGTGATTTAAAAATCCAGAGCGCAGGAAGTTTAAAAATGGCGTCTCAACATCCAATAAGGGCACAAAAACTCACGAAATGTTATACAGTGTATTTATATAGTATTTTAAAGAAAAAAAAATTTTTTTTTTTGACTCGATAAGGGCACAAAAACTTTTTCACCATAGTATTTTAAAGAAAAAAAAAAAATTACTCATTTTCCACCAAAAAATACCGGCCTCTCCCCTAAAAATGGATTTGAAGGAGGTGGGATATGATGATAGAGACTTGATTAAATTTTCTCGGGATTGGGACCAATGGCGGGCTTATGTGAGGACGGCAATGAACCTGCGGGTTCCTTAAAATCCATAAGTATTATTATTAAATACCGGTATTAATTTATTCTAACGTTTTATTACTTACTGTCACTTTTAGTAGTAAAGGATAATTTCCATGGCAACCTGCTACTTTTCCCAATTAGGACTCTGCATATTGGTTTATAAACAGGAATATTGAACCACGTTGCAATCACATATTTCATGCAGGGACTTTAAGCTCTGCTGGGACTGGAGGCACAAGAAATGCTGGCAGTACATGAATGGTAAATGGGCAGCTGTGTCAGGGGATGTTCTATTCAAGGAAATGACTATGATTAAGTGAGCAAAGATGAATGTTAGGCCTGATGTCAGGGCCCAGGCGGTCATTAGAGCCAAGTCTAGTAAGAAGCGGCGATGCCACGACAAAGCGCCATGTTTTACTTGCATACACCAAAACCGACTTGATACTTTTTACACTGCCCTTCACATAGAGCCCAACAGTAGCTCAGTGAGTCAACGGCCTCATCAACGGTGCCGAGGGTACCATTACCACCAAATTCCTTTCGATATCAGAGGTTTTTGGCAGATTTTCTAGGAACAATTCAATTCCTCAGCCTGACTCATCCATCACTGCCTCTTACTAATCCACCAGCACCATCTATCTTCATAAATTCTCAAAAATAGCGTTAAATATGAGCACCATCGCATCAAACCGTATGAAGTCCACCGTTGGACGAAATTGAATTTGATACATATTCATGTAATTTCTTATTTGAAGTCTGGTCGTTTCAAATCGTATTTGTAAAGCGTGAAAACGGGTGTTTCAAATCATATTCAGTCCTATAGAGTGTCTCGATCAAATACTATTATGTCCAAAATTCATTTTATTCAGTTAGAAAAACATCTCCGAGAAAACTCTGAAATGCTGACACTTAAAGACTACCATAATATTTATAAATCTATGTGGCTATTCCATATGAAATCGATCAGTAAAAAACCTCGCATTTTTTATACTCTAATTTTTTCCCTACTGTCTTATACAAGGTGCTGATGGGAGTGCATTTTCAAAAATATACTATCAAAAGTCAAACGGTTTTCGTATTATTGAGCAACAAATTTAGCGTATTTTATAAAAACAAGCCTCTTTCAGCGCTCAGAATTCTGGAACCATTTACTGCAGAACATTGAACGAGAGCTCATTTTGAAGCTGACATTTGGTAGGTTATGTTAAGAAGTAATCCTTATTTTTATTGTATACAGAGAGACAGATAATCTGATTTTACTTACTTTTAGGCTTTTTGCCCATTTGTAAAAATGTAAAAAAAAAAAAAAAATATTGAGAAAAACCTTGCATTATTAAGGGTGATTCGGCATTGTTTGCTTAGTGGTATGGCAATAAGTTTCGAGGGTATTAAATAGATTATTTTCACACGCCTGGACTTGAACGGCGCAGTACCGCACGCACTGGCCGAGAGCTGAAGATAATAGAGCGTTGGGCGTCATTGTATTCCTGTGTTTATGAAAACCTGTGATAAAGCTAGCACAGCCATGACTGCTAGACGACACATAAGGTGTCTGTGTCTCCTGGCCTTGCTTGCCTATGCTAGCTCCCGTCTCACAGTCAGCTGGTTAGTTCAAGCGCGTACTATTTATTTTCTTTATTTTATATTTTCAATACTTTCTTATGAACGTGCCATCAGTAAAAAATGTGTTTATTTGTACTTTCAATGCGGAATCTAACTACAATATATATTTTTCCTTGGCAAAGGCGTCTTAATGAGGAAAAATCTAAATTTCTCCATTTCCATAAAAAGTAAGAAAATCTGTTTGTATGTCAATATAAACTTTAATTTCTCAGCATCAAAATAAACCATGATTTTGATCATTGGGTGAAGGGGTTTCGGAGCTACAACAGTTTAAATTTGCTAATTTTATGAAAATACGATAAATTTAAATATATAAAATTCTGATGTCTCAAACTTTGCACAAAGCATTGTATCACAGTTCTCTACGTACAAAAAAAGTTTTATTGTATTTAGAAATTGTAAGGTCAATTTTCTCTATATTTCGGTCGATTCGAGATGGAATAGCTCATACAGGTTCTGTTCATATTTTCAGTGAAGAATGGAATGTAACGAACTACAAAATACTGAGTGAATATTCTAAGAAAATTAATGGCATCGGTGAAATAAAACGAATTATATACGAAGTTGATCAAAGATGAAACTGTAACAGTTTAAAAGTTGATCCTACATGTCGCTGTGATGATTCATTAAAGAAATTCACAAACATTCTTGAAGAAGGAAAGCAATATGTCTTGTTCCTGAACCATCAGCAGACTGATGTGAATGTATACAGGGTGAGTCATTAAATATGTTTGGAAAACACGTCAGCGTGCTCCTGGATCAAAAACAACTACAATTTCTTATATGAAAATTTGACGGAAAATGCTTATTTATTGGAAAAAATTGTAATAGTGACTTTTGTTTTCATAACTATCTGATCATATTATTGTGTTGTTTTTGTTTTGATTTTGTACCAGTGTTTGTTTACAAACAACACAGTGACAAGACAGTAGTACACTGTCTTTGTTTTAATTGGACGCGGTGGTCCAGTGCCTTGGCCACCCAGATCACCGGACCTCACCCCATTAGATTCTTACCTTTGGGATCAGTTGAAGGCTGTCGTCTATGAAACACCAATGAATGATGCAGAGGAGCTATTGCAATGTGTTGCAAATGTATGTCAATTGATCCGTGATGACAACATGGTATTTGAGCGAACTAGCCAATCGTGTGTATGTCGATGCTCAGGGATGTGTAAACAATGGAGGGGGGCACATTGAGCACCTTTTGTAAACGTTAAATGACAAGTTTGCACATATGTACTTGTGACACAACAAAAAAGAACAAAAAAGTATTAGCCTATAACTTATACAGGGACATTATTTTATTATTACTAACATTTTTAATATTAACCTGGCTATATTTTTGGATTAACAGTTGAAAACCGGAAACATAGTTTGCTACCCCCTTCCACGAATGGAGTTCGATGATACTGGCGTAAAATATAAACAAATCACTTTACTAGGTATAGGAGGGAAGAAAAGTAGTTTATCCATTTACGTAAACTAGGAAATATCGCGATTTTGAGTATGGATAATTTTCAAAATACAGTACAGTATTAACAATAATTGTTTTTACTCACGAACTGAGTTATCCATGCGGAAAGTATTCATTATGCAGTGTATATTATACTGTCTACAGCACATAAGCGTACAATTAGAGAATGAAGTTAAATTGAAAAATAATCATAATATGGATATTTAAACACATTTTTGAAAATGGTGGCCGTTCATTTTGATACAGGCTTCAGTTCTAATCTGCATATTATCGCACTCTAGACTATTGTACCTAATCCCAATTACCAGTTTCGTTCTTCGTACTAGTAACTCATGTTAAAATAATTCTGTACCTACTCTATAAAAGAGTATCTTACGTACTGTAAATTCAATCTTCACTTCTGCCCGATCCGAAAAGATAAAATTACTCAGACATGCTATCACTGTCCGTCCAAGTGGTTATGTCGCAGGGTCGTAGAAAGGGGGAAAATCACGTGACAGTTAATTAACGAGGCCCTTTTATTTAAGTTATTTTAAACAGTTGTATAATATTACGTAGATATCCAATTCCTAACAATAATTAATGTTTTCAGAAAAGAGCTAAGACAGCCATCCACTAGCCTTTACAGAGGGGCGAGTAGAAGCAGGTGGGGGAAATCGGAATGCGACGTAGGCAAACGGACGACAGTACTTTTGCGAAAATATGATTCAGTACTGAAAGGTCTTTCGTCACTGGAAAACGCGAACATATTTCTGGAAAGTACTATACTCACTAAGTCAGTACTGCATACGCGGCCTTGGTTCTGTGTGGAGGACGATTGGAAGTTTACTAGTAGAGGGGGTGGGAGTGAAGTACATTCAAAAACTCAGGTACAATAAAAATTGAAGTAAAAATAAAATGATGTCCCTGTATATGGCGGTAATAAAGACGAAAAGAATGACAATGCAGACGAGAAGGACTGTGATAAAGGGGAAAAGTATTATAATTAAAACGGAAATGACAATAATGAAGATGAAAAGGATGGTGATGAAAACGAAAATGATAATTATTGAAGTAGATGAAGACGATTATGAAGAGGAAGTTTATGTTGGTGATGATGACGACTCATTACAAAACAACTATTTTTACCAACAATTACGCTTAATTTACAGTGAAATGATGCAGGATAAAGCAAACATCTTCAATCAAATAGCCTATGTTTTAACGTTCTATAAATAGACTAATTTCAGCTGTAAAATGAAAGCTAGAGAGAGATTCCAAATCATTACAACTAGTGTTCACCGTCTGTTGTTATTTAAATGAGAAACAATTACAATGCAGCAGAAATGTCTACAAAAACACTAAAACGGTTACCATGGCGACAGTACAAAGCGCCGCGTCGTGGCTGTTCATGAAAGCTTGTTAGAGCCACAGATTTAACTATAAAAGTTTTGCAAATAAAAATACAATTTCTGTAGAAGAAAGGCACAATTGCTGTCGCGTGTAAAATTGTTAAAACTTTCATCAAGTAAATTGCTTTCTCTTCTGACAACCACAATACCCGGCAGCTTCGTAATGGGACCCATAAACCACAGATGTTGATGGACTTATTTCGCGGTTACCCAGTGAAATATACTTTACCGTGTATAATAAAACAACGAGCAAAAATGATATTGCTATGATAACTACTTCTAAATGAGCATTATACAAATTAGTCTAGATTAAAGAACAGGCATTTAATTATCCTAGACATTCATCCACACCAGTGATCCTTGTAAATGGTAAAGAACAAGAAGGAGAAAATAAAAGTCGCCAAAAGCAAGCCTTTCAAAGTTTTAATCTACATCTGATGCATATCTTATTTTTAACTAGTTCAGGTAAGGTTAAGAAATATTGGGTTACTTACTTACTAACTTGCTGGCTTTTAAGCAACCCGGAGGTTCATTGCCGCCCTCACATAAGCCCGCCATTGGTCCCTATCCTGAGCAAGATTAATCCATTCTCTATCATCATATCCCACCTCCCTCAAATCCATTTTAATATTATCCTCCCATCTACGTCTCGGCCTCCCTAAAGGTCATTTTCCCTTCGGCCTCCCAACTAACACTCTATATGCATTTCTGGATTCGCCCATACGTGCTACACGTCCTGCCCATCTCAAACGTCTGGATGTTATGTTCCTAATTATGTCAGGTGAAGAATACAATGCGTGCAGCTCTGCGTTGTGTAACTTTCTCCATTCTCCTGTAACTTCATCCCTCTTACCCCCAAATATTTTCCTAAGCACCTTATTCTCAAACACTCTTAACCTATGTTCCGCTCTCAAAGTGAGAGTCCAAGTTTACAACCATACAGAACAACTGGTAATATAACTGTTTTATAAATTATAACTTTCAGATTTTTTGACAGCAGACTGGATGATAACAGCTTCTCAACAGAATAATAACACGCATTTCCCATATTTATTCTGTGTTTAATTTCCTCCCGAGTATCATTTATATTTGTTACTGTTGCTCCAAGATATTTGAACTTCTCCACCTCTTCGAAAGATAAATTTCCAATTTTTATATTTCCATTTCGTACAATATTCTGGTCACGAGACATAATCATATACTTTGTCTTTTCGGGATTTACTTCCAAACCTATCTCTTTACTTGCTTCCAGTAAAATTCTCGTGTTTTCCCTAATCGTTTGTGGATATTCTCCTAACATATTCACGTTATCCCCATAGACGAGCAGCTGATGTAACCCGTTCAATTCCAAACCCTCTCTGTTATCCTGGACTTTCCAATTGCATATTCTAGAGCAAAGTTAAAAAGTAAAGGTGATAGAGCATCTCCTTGCTTTAGGCCACAGTGAATTGGAAAACGCATCTGACAGAAACTGGCCTATACGGACTCTGCTGTACGTTTCACTGAGACACATTTCAATTAATCGAAGTACGAGTAGCGTCTTGGGAATACCAAATTCAATAAGAATATCATATAAAACTTCTCTCTTAACCGAGTCATATGCCTTTTGAAATGTTGGATTAAACTATTTTGTACTAACGGCAGAATAGATTACTATTAGAGCCGGATGTTAGGCAAAATGCTTTTTTTAAACTGAGTGTATGTATGAAAGACCTATTAGAGATAAACAGGTTTCCACACATTTGAGGACGATAGGCCTAATTTTTATTTTGTCTTTTTTTGCATATTTTAGCTCCCGTTGCCTATTTTAAGGTTAAATGCCTTTTTTAGCCTTTTTACGTCATTATTGTACATTTTCTATATTTTAAAGCATTTAAAATACACCGCACATAAATTATATAAAAAAAAACAAAAAGGAACCGTTGTACAAATTAGAAATATATATTCACCTCACACATATATTTGCTGAGAATCTTATTCTCCAGGACTACATATGTTTCCAAGAAGTCATAAACTTTTATCCCCTTCCGATTCCATCTTTTATGTCACTTAACAAAGATCTTCTGAAATAAGTTTATTTATTTATTTATTTATTTAAATTCAAATATACAGAATAAAGAAATATAATTACAAAACAAACAAAGAGAAATACAAATAAAATAATACAAGCAATATAAAAAGAAGATACAGTAGTATTAACAAAATTTGAGACCGAATGAGCAGGCTCGTGCTCGGTCGCAGTTCAGATATATTATTAAAATAAAAAATAATAATATAAATAAATAAGTAAAATAAAATAGGAACTAAAATATAATTACAGCGGCAATGGAATTATATAATATAATATTAACACTAGAGAAGAATAATATCGCACGTGAAAAGTAGGACTAATATATATTTCAAAATTATAGAATACAAATATAATATAGGTTGATTAATTCATACACATAGGCTATAAATTTATTTAATCAAATTGAAGATATTAACACGTTTCTAATTTTCTTGTTATATGTTAGTGGGTTACATGTTAGAAGTTCTGGGTGTAATTTAGTTAAAGCATTGTACAACCGAGGGCCAAAATTTATGCTATGCTTTAGACCAGCAGATGTGAGACATTTAGGTTCTACTAATGTTGAATTAATATTTCGTCTTGTGTCATAATTGTGTGTCTGTAATACAAACTTATTACGATTTTTATGATAAAATTTTAACAGAGTATACTTATAAATTTGTTCAATATTAAATACATTAAATTCAGAATAAATTAATTTAGTTGGATAATCGAAACGTTTCTTCAAACAAATTTTAATTATTCGTTTTGTTTTAAGTTTGCTCCAATCACTTCAGTAGAAGCAGAAAGATCTTTTTCTGCCATGAAAAACGTTCTCTCTGATAGGCGGCTCACTATGACAGTTGACAACTTAAAAAAGCATCTTGTTGACACGTAACCAAGAAAAGTGAGTACTGTATAGGATAGTTTATTAAGTATTTGTCTATTTTTTATTGTTTGCATGAATAATAAATGCCTGTTTCATTGCATATTTTTATATTTTTAGTTTCTGTATGCCTATCTATTTTAACCAAAATAAATGCCTATTTCACGGCCTATTTTTACTATTTTAATGCCTATATGCCTGCCTATTTTAACTAAAATAAATGCCTAATCATCGGGCTCTAATTATTGTGAGTTAACAAATTTGTCTTGTGAATTACGAAGACGATATCAGGAAAGTTTCTCTAGAATTAACGTTCCAAGTTGACCACGTTCCATGATTTTATAAAAATAATTTCGGGCAACAGGAAGTGATACAGATAAGAAACAAAGAAGGTTTTTTATAAGGAAAAGTTGGATGAGATACGACATCGCTTGGAAATTTTTTCTATAAATAGCTTCGCCGTCTATAGCGTAAAACAAGACGCATGTCTTACAATACTGTGCGAAATACTAAACATTTGTTGAAGTTAAAAAGAGAAGATGATACTAAGGGATATGCTACTGTAGCTAAATGACAGCTGTGAGCAGTATGGGATGAAGATAAATGTCAACAAGACGAAGACCATGGTCAAAGGAAGAAAAGTAAAGAAGGAAAACTTGCGAATTCTAGATGAGGGTGGACAGCTTCAAATACTTGGGGTGTACTATAAGCAGTAACATGAGCTGCTGCCAGGAAGGAGGATATCAATGGCAAAGGAATATATAATTTGAACTGGTAATGGAAATTACGGGAAAACGGCTGAATGGATTTTAATAAATGACCCCTCATTTTGAAGCTTGGAACTCAAGGTTTTTCAGAAAAATTGTAGTTTTCAGTGAAATGTTAATTTTTCAACATAATTTTCCTATTTTCCAAAATCCATCTGTCGTCAGTTTTGAGAACTAGCTGATTGCATTTCAGAATAAAACAAAACACACGCTACAGTAAACAATATTACACGAAGGCCATGATCTGCAAGTATGCTGACATATTTAGAGCTCAAATTAAATTGGTTATTAAAAACTTAACTTATTAAAACAATTTACAGGTTCGATTCTGTGGTGTGTAATTTTCTGGGTGTATTGCATATTAAAAACTACAAAACTTGAGGTGGTTTGATGACATTATTACCATTAGAAATGAAATATTATTGTAGTTAATGCCATGATGTGACTATTTTTCATTAATTATACATATTAATGCTATATTGATGATATGAAAGTGAAACGTTTTGGAGTTATGTAAGTAGATGTAGAGAATATGTTAAATTAGATCTTCATTTCTATAATTTACTGAGTGACGGCTATATAGTATATATACTATATGTTACTGAAAGCTATAAAACTTAGTAAAATATTAATATTGTTATTAAAATCAAATATTTTTATAGTTATTAATCAAGTGGGATTGTGTCTTTTTCATATATTTAATGGCAGTGTAGTGTAGATATTTATATGAGTGATTCTCTTCAGTATTGGTTCGAGAGAGCGCAAAAATTACAGTTCCTAAGGGAAGACCAAAAGGTATTACTTACTGATAAAATAAGGGGCCTACAAGATTTTGTAGTCTCCCGATCATTTCAGCAAGATCTCTAAGAAGGATAAAATGATTCTACCCTCTACATTTGAAGCTAGTTTACGAAACATGCAGCAGCTATACCAAGATGCTATGTCTATTGTTCGAAAGTATAGCAAACCTGACAGTTTTTTTTTTCACCTACAATCCACAATGACCTGAAATAGCTATTGCTTTACTCCCACATGAAAAACCGACTGATCGTCCTGACATTTTACTTGCGTTTTCTCGTTCAAACTCAAAAACTGAAGGTATATAGGTTCGAGAAAAAGTATTTATTAAATGTTAAGCACAGGAACGCCATTTCATAATTTCAATTAAGAAACACGCCAAACGAATTATCTTTGCACCAAAAAACTGATGTTCCTGGCCCAAATTATCGTATTTTATAATTGTTTGAATGCAACAGAAGTCAGAAGTCTTGCTAAACATGTTATTGCTGAAGCACTAAGAAAAAAGCCATTCACAGGGAGCATGTTTCATTAATATGGAAGCAAATAACTTTCAGAATGTCTGGTATTCTTCATTGAAAATAAATCTGAAAAATTTTTATTTGAACGTCTAATGAACTTAGTTTGCAGCATTTGCTGCACAAGCCACTAGTTTAATAGAAGAAGAAGCATCTTTTGTGGACCTCTGGAGAAAAAACTAAGGAAGAGGCTAGCCTCCGGAATTATCGATAGTATTGGAAAGAATTCAACTGTCGATAGTACTATCGACAATTGCCGATCTGGAAGCAATAGGTTGGCTTAAACTAGATAAGAAAAGAAATTTACATTCACTTCTCTTTCTCTTCGAAATCTTGAACTCTTCTATTCCTTCGTACCTGTCGTCTCGCTTCACTTACCTTTCTTCCCACCATAATCTGAACACACGCTCGTCATGAAACAATACTAACAATACCATCCCATCGCACCTCCTCATACTCATCTTCTTTCATCCAATAGCCCTGCCAAGACTCTGGAATTCGCTACCTGCTAGCATAAGGGACTGTCGAAATAAAATTGAATTCAAACGAAAACTTACTAGGCACTTGGTCAGTAATTGACTTGTAAATATTTTCTTTAATCTATCACAAAATATTTCAATATTCAGTAATTTCATCACTATACAATTTTGTTATTCTACATTTAATTTGTAATTCAGTAAATATAAAATATTCTTTGTTTCTCTATGATAAATTATCTAGCTTTAATTATTCAGGTAATCTTTTCGTACTTTGATTTTATTGTAATTGTAAATTTAATACTAACTGTAATATTATTTGTAATTGTAATTGTAAATTTAATACTAATTGTCATTTTATTGTTGATATTGTTGTTGGAATCTCCTGGTAGAGGGGCAGAGAAGGCCTGACGGCCTTATCTCTACCAGGTTAAATAAATAAATACTACTAATACTACTACTATTCGTTCCGTGTCAAGTGCGTTCGTATCAAATTAAGATCCAAAATCTTGACTTGAACATCCAAGTCTGATTTGGGATTGTAACTCGTGACCGTAACTTCAAGCAACACCTTAACCACTGCGTACATCACCGCCGGCCGTTAATCTGCTTAGGAGATTGAAATTAATTCGGTGTTCGTACGGTTGGCTGCACTATCATACCGTAGCAGATTAGACGGCTGTCGGGCTTGGTTCGTAGGTGAGAGAACAGCTCGCACACGTACTGCATGGTGCCGTCCCAATTGTGGCATTTGAACGTGTTTAAGACCCGTGTTAATGTTTGTAGTGACCCGTGTACAACTTTTATCAACTTAGGCATTCTAGTGTGTTAGTAGACCGTGATGTGCGAAATGAGTAAGGAACAACTTTGACAATGCATGTAGAAAGTAATAGTACGTATTTACTCAGAATCCAAACGGTTTTTTGCAGCCGGTGTCAGTTTTTTCGGTACTGCATATAATTTTAGAGCAGTTGCGTATATGCCATTAAGAAAGTCCAGGATAGCAGAGAGGGTTTGGAATTGAACGGGTTACATCAGCAGCTTGTCTATCTATGCGGATGATGTGAATATGTTAGGAGAAAATCCACAAACGATTAGGGAAAATAAGGGAATTTTACTTGAAGCAAGTAAAGAAATAGGTTTGGATGTAAATCCCGAAAAGATAAAGTATATGATTATGTCTCGTGACGAGAACATTGTACGAAATGGATATATAAAAATTGGAAATTTATCCTTTGAAGAGGTGGAAAAATACAAATATCTGGGAGCAACAGTAACAAATATAAATGATACTCCGGAGGAAATTAAACACAAGAATAAATATGGAAAATGCCTGTTATTATTATTGGTTGAGAAGCTTTTATCATCCAGTCTGCTGTCAAAAAATCTGAAAGTTAGAATTTATAAAACAGTTATATTACCGGTTGTTATTTATGGTTGTGAAACTTGGACTCTCACTTTGAGAGAAGAACATAGGTTAAGGGTGTTTGAGAATAAGGTTCTTAGAAAAATATTTGAGGCTAAGAGGGATGAAGATACAGGAGAATGGAGAAAGATACACAACACAGAACTGCACACACTGTATTCTTCACCTGACATAATTAGAAACATCAAATTCAGATGTTTGAGATGGGCAGGGCATGTAGCACGTATGGGGAATCCAGAAATGCATATAGAGTGTTAGTTGGGAGGCCGGAGGGAAAAAGACCTTTGGGGAGGCCGAGACGTAGATGGGAGGATAATATTAAAATGGATTTGAGGGAGGTGGGATATGATGATAGAAACTGGACCAATCTTGCTCAGAATAGGGACCAATGGCGGGCTTATGTGAGGGCGGCAATGAACCTCCGGGTTCCTTAAAAGCCAGTAAGTAAGTAAGTTGCGTGTGTTTTCTGCTGATCGGCTGATTTATTGCTGCCTTCCTCTTATTCTCCGCATATGACCCATACATCTTAATGTCATCTACCAGCTGATATTTTCTTCTGTCCCGAACTCTTCTCCCGTTCACCATTCCTTCCAGTGCATCCTTCAGTAGGCAGTTTCTTCTCAACCAGTGACCCAGCCAATTCCTTTTCCTCTTTCTGATCAGTTTCAGCATCATTCTTTCTTCACCCACTCTTTCCAACACAACTTCATTTCTTATTCTGTTTATCCATTTCGCAAGTTCCATTCTTCTCCATAACCACATTTTAAATGTTTCTAGTCGCTTCTCTTCACTTCGTCGTAATGTCCATGTTTCTTCACATTTAATGCTACACTCCACACAAAGCACTTCACTAGCCTCTTTCTTAGTTCTATTTCTAGAGGTCTGCAGAAATGCTCCTTGTTTTCTTAATTAAAAACGTATAACATAAATGTCTTATTAATGAAAAAACATCCAGTCATTTCAAAATAAAACCCTCTTGGTTTTCGTAGAGAACTACACATTTGTCTTATTATAATCAAACAGTTTATTCATTTACAAGCAAAGTTTTCACAACCTAGAAAATGCAAGTTTCACTTAAAGAAAATATACATATAAATATATTAAGTAAATTAATGAAAAGAAAAAGCACACAAATCTTAGTATTTATAAAGAAAAGAATGCTAAATGCTGTCAATCAATAAATTTAAAAAAATTTTTCTAATATTACGCAATCTAATTATACAGTCTTCTAATTTTTTTAAGGAAAATTTTAAAATTATCTTAATAGTATACACAAATCACAGATAGAAGAATGTTTGCAATTTGTTTTTTATATACAGTGGCGAATTCAGTTTTCTATAAGTTCGTAAATTATTATCTTGATCTGATATACAATTACTTATAGACTAAATCATTCTCTTACTTGATCTGGTGTACAGAGGATTAAAATACAGTTGTATTGAATTTTCTGAGAATGTCAGAGCATATATTGAAAATCCAACGATTGCTAATATTGAAAGGAAATAAACTACAAATACAAAGTAAAATGTCAAAATGGCTATATGTGAGACCGAATAATATTTGTGAATTTTATTCCATGGTTCGATGAAAAGCTGAGCCAAACCAAAATAATGGGAAACCCACTAAATATATGCTGTATCCACAAATGACCTCACAGAATCTGTCCAGAATCGAACTCCTACATTTTGGTGAGAGCCTAATTTGACTGAACTATGACTGGAACTTCAGGGATTCAAATGCAGTTCCAGTGTATTATTTCAAAGATTCTGAAAAGCACAAAATATTTTCTGGACCGTTAGAGAATGTAGAGATTCCAAATACACCAATATGAGAATAGTTTGAATCTTCAAAAGACTGTTGAGAAGCAAATGTTGTCTGTGGTGGATATTGGAGTCCATTTTCAGACATTATGCCGTCGTCGAAAAGGATCTAACGCTTACAGAGAAACCGCAGGTCTGTTTAGTAGATACAAAAGGACACACAAGCTTACCTTCCAGTACAACAGCACCTCAAAATGGCGAGCTTCTGCATGTAGAAAAGGCCTAACGCCTCAAATTGTTCTCGGCTACACAACGTTTTTCAATGTTTTATCTCTCATTAATCTATTTATAAAACATCAAAAACTTAATTCAAATTAGAGTCTATTATTTTCTATAATACAACGAGTTCTGATAGTTTTCTAATAATTTACTTCAGGTTAACGAATGTTTTTTGTCATGATGATTATTTAGAGACTGGAAATCGATAGCAAAACATGAGTTTAAAAAGTAAAATTAAATTACCTGAGAATAGCTATTATCATGAATTGTATGTGGCAAGATAAACCCAATACGAAAAACAGTAATTCTGAATAACTAAACATTCGAGATTATAACAATAAGATTCAGAAAAACAAGTTGAATAAAAGCAGAAGATGATAAGAAAAAAAACGCTCCAGAATAAAAACAACTGAACATTTGAGGTTATAATAACACTTTTCTTGAAAAACTCTTTTATCATTGCTTATCTATAATTTTCAACAAGTTTAATTTTATTGAAAAACATTTTTACTTATAGATAATTAATTGAATAAAATTACTGAACATCTGAGGTTTATTGATTGAAAAACATGTTCGGAAGCAGAGTTTAAGAATAATTGCTTGATTGCTGAATAAAAACATGAAATTTGAGGCGATACAAATAAAAAAAAATGAACGTAGGAGAAAAAAATATCACATTAATTTTGAGCAGCATGGTTTTAAATATCCAGTGTAAAACGATCCTCAATGGCAGAAATATAAGAATCAAAGACCTCGTTTATTGGCTAAAAACAAATGAACATTTGAGGATTATCGTTATAATAAACTGCAACCCATATTTTCTTCACAGATAAAGAATAAAAAAGGAGGTTACAATCAAATTTTAGATTAGAATACCGAAGATAATATTCTTTTAGATCCTTTTACGTTTTCAGTTAGGGGACACTCAACGTTTAAAATTGAAAATTTGTTACTTAGAAATGAAAATTTTAATTTCTACACTAATTTTGTTGACAGAACTAAATCAATATGCAGAATTCTTCCCTATTCATTGAAGTCTGATACATCAAATGCACAAAGCCAAAAAACAAAAAATGATGATTAAAAGTGATATTTCAATTAATTATTGATTAAAAATTTAAATATTTTTTATTTTGAAAAGTATTGGATCTAATGAGCTGAGATTTTTATGTTACTTTAATAAATTAAACTTTTTCTCCAAATTTAAAAAAAAAGTTTGGTCAAATAGGAAAAAGTTCCAAAATATAGTTAGTGATCCTCTTACGTTTACAGTTAAATGAGATCACATTATCTCTTTGA
The DNA here is from genome assembly GCA_025594305.2 of Periplaneta americana. Classification (NCBI taxonomy): domain Eukaryota; kingdom Metazoa; phylum Arthropoda; class Insecta; order Blattodea; family Blattidae; genus Periplaneta; species Periplaneta americana. Next base: position 6,021,035 of record JAJSOF020000009.1, read on the forward strand.
AAATGTTACTCGCATATTTAGGTACAGTATATTATATTCTACAGTCTACAGTTTTATGCATTTCTTTTACTTGCTTGTTCAACGACGCTGTATCAACTACTGAGTTATTTAGCGTCGATGGAATTGGTGATAGCGAGATGATATTTGTCGAGATGAGGTCGAGGATTCGCCATAGATTACCTGACATTCGCTTTACGGTTGGGAAAATAAAATAAAACCCGAACCAGGTAATCAGCCCAAACGGGAATCGAACCCACGCTCCAAGGCAACTCCGCATAAGGAAGCAAACGCGCTACCGTCTGAGCTAAGCCGGTAGCTTTCTATTTCTTATACTCGCAAGTTCTTTAAAGATTCATTCATTCAAACATACATACAATTATAATGTTCTACCAAGGGCAGGTCTTTCATTGCAAACTCAGTATTCTCCAGTCTTTCTTATTTTCTGCCTTCCTCTTAGTCTCCGAATATGGTCCATACATCATAATGTCAACCATTATTTGATATCTTCTTCTGCACCGAACTCTTCTCCCGTTCACCATTTCTTCCAGTGCATCCTTCAGTAGGCAGTTTCTTCTCAGCCAGTGACTCAGTCAATACCTTTTTCTCTTGCTGAACAGTTTCAGCATTATTCTGTCTTCACCCACTCTTTCCAGCACAGCTTCATTTCTTATTTTGTCTGTCCATTTTATAAGTTCCATTCTTCTCCATATCCACATTTCAAATGCTTCTATTCGTTTCTCTTCATTTCGTCGTAATAGCCATGTTTCTACGTCCTTACAATGCTACACTCCACACAAAGCACTTCACTAGTCTCTTCCTTAGTAAGTTCTTTCTCCAGAGGTCCGCAGAAGATGCTCCTTTTTCTATTAAATGCTTCCTTTGTCATTGCTATGAGTCTTTTGACTTCCTGGCAGCAGCTCATGTTACCGTCTTCGTTATATGACATGATCTGGTGATCTGTATGAAACACAGAATCTTAGAGTGGTTATTGTACAGAACTCTTTAATGTCTTCTTTTTAACATATTTTTAATGACGGGGTCCGTAACTTTTTTTAAAATTGATTGTTGATATAAAGCACTTTTGTCGAAGTCCGGTCAGAAATAAAAAGAATATTTAAAATAACGGCTATGGTTGCTTAAAAAGGAAACATTTTCACACTAATCGAGCGATGTCGCCGGTCACTGAAATATTAATAATTTTGTTTAAGGGTATACATGAGTGAAATTACGAAATTCTAAATTATAAAAGCTAGTTTTTTTAAATTTGTACCATAGGTGTATACTAATATAACTAAAGAACACACAAAAATATGTCCTTGTAGCTCTCATGATTCACAAGTTATGGGAAAGTTTACAATTCTGAAGGGCGAATAACTCAAAAAGTCCTTACCGTAACAATTTTCTTTTTTTTCGTTCTCATAATTTGTGAATAGGCTCACCACACATATAATTATTTAAATTGCTCTGGTCCATGTAGGTTGATTAGATAAGCCTCTAGAATTTTTTAATATTGTATAATTTTTTGTGCGAGATCGTGCGTATTTGCTTGTTTTCCGCACAAAACCAATACGCGGTAAGTGTGAAATACCACATTCAGTATTCCCAATGTAACACACATAACAATTTCCCTCTTCTTACCGCTTAAGCGCGACATTCATTTTACTGCTTTAGGCTTTTAACATATTATTTTTAGAGACGTTTAACATAGTAATAATTATAAATTGGAAACTTACCACTGCAATTTCACCTAAATTGCAATGTTAATTATTGTTTTTAAATATTTGCAAAAATTAAGTAAACTCTACAACACCTCAAAAGTTACTGCATTTGTAATGCAAGTAACATTAAGGAAGCCGTGAAAAAATCAACAAGATTCCAGATGCCGATGTTATTACTGCAATATGTTATATAAATAATATTGTTAAAATATTAAAATGAGAAATAAATCTTTACATAACCTTACCGTTTGTTTCAAGTTCGCATTTATAGACTGGGGGGGGGGAAGACAGACGTATATCACGGCCTGCTGGAATATAGCAAACACAGCAAACATTTTATAGCAACAATTTGAAGATAGATATTTTTGTTTTTAAAAGTTTCCGTCATTGAACAGAAACCAAGATGGAGATTTCATTGCAACTAATTAGAAATTCCTCTTTCAGGTATGTAATAAACGATCTTCGTACAAAATAATGTACGATACACGAGCGGTATGTTTGTTTTCATGTTCTCGGAAATTAAAAAAGCTCAACTACGTTTCGCTTTTTCAATCTTTTCCTCGAACATAAAAACATCAACATACCGCTCTTGTAACGTATATTACTATTTCGTAGAATTATAAAAAAATTTAAGAAACTGAAAAAGAAGTACAGAAATTGTATTCACCATATAACCCAGAGCGAATTTCATTCACTATATATCTGTGAATTTAGATACCAAATTTGAACTGTCTATCACGAAATCTGCGTCACAAGGAGCATTTTATAGCAATGAAAATGCTGAAATTTTAAAGTGTGCAAAACTGAGCGTGTCGCAGCTGGAATTTAAAGCACCACGGGACTTTTAAAATTGGCGTATGGACTTTAAAAATGGCGCTATCGTACTGTTGATGCTATTTTTTTTATATAGAGGGACGTCTGTAATATTTCATAATGTCAAAAAACAAAATTGTGATTTTTGAGATAATTTCTTCAAACTTCACTCATGAGTACTCTTAAACAGATGTCAGAATACTGTTTTCACACTGAAATTGAAGTGTTAAGAAATAGTGACACACTTTCTGACAGATTTCATAAAAATAAATATAAAATTTACACAAAACAGATTCCTACGCCACTAGAAGGCGTTCCCTGTTAGGATGTCAAATCATTTATGTACAGTATTCAGCTCTTCGTCACAGAGTATTACGGATTGATTCTAGGATTCCTGGTTCATCTCGAACCTGTAGACAGGTACTCGCAGTCCTTTGATGTAATGTCTCCAAGTCATTGAGTGGCAAACAGCACAGCTTCCTGCTTAGAAGGCCTGATATCACTGAATAATTCACAGACACAAACTGAATTAAGCACGGCTTCAAACGCATAGCGTCTGCACTACGTAGGCTACACAGGTAATCCGAACCGCTTTTGTGGCTGAGTGCTAGCGCATTGCTCTTTCATCCAAAGAGCCTAGGGTTCTATCCCTGATCTCATCAAGATGGAATCTATTGTGTAAAAATCATATTCAAGTCTTTCTTGTTTTATATTTCATATCGTACAGCCCGAATTTTTGGGATTTTATAATCACCATTTTATGCTCTATAAAGAGATAGTTTAGCCCTTTTAGGATTTTATTTATTCAAGCCATATTGTACGGTATTTGTATGAAAGTGACAAAATATTTGTTTTAAAAGATTACAAATGTATTTGAACTGCTATGTCTTTTTATCTCATTAACGATAAAGGCTCATTCACAATGAAAATTAAACATAACGTAAGCATTAACTTAAGAATGTAAACGTTACGGTAAAATCAAGAAATCATACCATCATACCTCTGGGGAGGCCGAGACGTAGATGAGAGAGGATGGGGTAAATTAGGGTCTGTTGGACAGTCGGGCATGTTGGACACTTTGTACTTTAACGTGTTACCTCGCCACTTGTGGGCACCACATTCTGCTAGAAGTCAATGACGGAAGTAGCCCCTACTTCCGTCATTGACTTCTAGCAGAATGTGGTGCCCACAAGTGGCGAGGTAACACGTTAAAGTACAAAGTGTCCAACATGCCCGACTGTCCAACAGACCCTAATTTACCCTAATATTAAAATGGATTTGAGGGAGGTGGAATATGATGATAGAGACTGGATTAATCTTGCACAGGATAGGGACCGATGACGGGCTTATATGTGGGTGGCAATGAACCTCAGGGTTCTCTAAAAACCATTTGTAAGTAAGTAACTTGGTCTTCTGTAACAACACACAAGTCTTGCATTGACAGACATACACACCTTAAATGCTAAACTCACAACTGTAGTTTCCTAGCAACGTTAAAAAGAAAGAAGAACAGTCCAATACTCAAATTTGTACCTGCCTGTAACGCTGCATGCTGTCAGACAGATATTTATGACACGCTCTAGCCATTATTGGAAAAAGGTAGCGGTTCATTTGTCGAGAAGTTCCCAGAACCGAGACTGCAAGAAACCAGAGATCTAGATAAAGAAGAAAGCGGTGCATTAATCAAAGGACTACAGAAATGGACGAGCACATCACTCGCAGGCCTGTGATCGTGTCCTGAAGCTGCGATTTAGAGGGGAAAAAACTCCAATGTACCCGGATACAAATCCAGAGAACTTTGGTTCGATTTTCAAAAGAAAAGTGATTTATCTTCTTACAATAGGACTTGGTTGGGTTTCGCTGATCATTGCCCTGTATTGTCTTGAGCTGAGACCTCGTGCCGAGCTAACTGCCTTCATACGGAGTCATGCTTCTTGTGCCCACTTGACCCGGGTTTGATTCTCGGCAACATGGTAAACATTTATTTTCCTAACGTTATAATTAAATTGCTTCTCGTTACATATTAAATTTGTCTGTGTTTGTTAAGCACTAAGCCAACTAGATAGCCAAGGTCGCATTATTCGTGTCTAGCGGATCTGTGTTCGACTTCTGGCACCATAGTGAAAATTAGCTTCCTGATATTGAAATCATACATCATATAAATATTTCTCTTATTATTTTCTTACAGTGGTTGAATGGAGCCAGACCAGTATATAAAAAGAGCAATTTAAATATAAATTTTCTACTTAAATATCCTTAATTCTGACCGAATTTTGTTCACTGTTTTGACTGTGGGCTGTAGATATATGCTACTTACTTACAAATGGCTTTCAGAGAACCCGCAGGTTCATTGCCGCCCTCACATAAGCCCGCCATTGGTCCCTATCCTGAGCACGATTAATTCAGTCTGTAACATCATATCCCACCTCCCTCAAACCCATTTTAATATTACCTCCCCATATAAGTCTCGGCCTTCCCAAAGGTGTTTTTCCCTCAGGTCCCCCAACTAACACTCTCTATGCACTCTCTCGGTACGAGGATGTCTTTAGAATTTATGTTTGGAAGGGGGAACTTTCACCGTGTCCTGGACAGGACGTGGTTCGGAAGGAATGTCTACTATTGTAGACAGTATTTTTAACACAAAGATTGCAAGAATGCACGCTGCACCCACAATTTGTTTTGTCATTCATACTCCCTCATCTAGAAGATCTGGTAACAAATGAAGAGTCCACTGCAAGAATGATGGATGTCATTTAGAATACATTTTACAGGAGAAGCAATTGAAAGTTTGAAATGCTTAGCGCTCAAAGCTTGACTGTGATTTTCCGATCATTACTGGACAATGACTATCAGTGTTAATGCCATATAACTCTGTATGAAGCTACATTCTATATGTCTTAAGCTATGCATTGACAGTCTTGGTTCATTTTCAACAAGAAAGTGACATCCATCATTCTTGCAGTGGACTCTTCAAATGTGAATAACGGAAAGAGGAAGAGACGGAGAATGAAGGCACTGACATTAACCACCCCTGATTGAAACCATTGCAAACCCTCATTAAAACCTATAGTTTTCCCTTAAAACCTTCATTTTGTTGCATGCTCTTTTACTTTATCTTAGTCAAATTCTAGGAATTTGCCTCTTCTCTCCGATGTTTGCAGGGAAGTCATTGAAACAAGGTGACTAATTTTTAAGAAGTTGTGGTGCGAGTACGGTGAATAATATTTAAATGTCATTTGTTTTAATTATATGACATTTAATTTCCTTTAAATGTAAATTAGAAAAATATCTTATGATGAGTTGCCAGACCTAACGTGTTGCAAATGTGTTCCACTGTATTTATTTTTATTTTATTATTATTATTATTTTTTTTGTTTCTTATTTTTATTATCTCAATCGTGTTTATTTATCACTTAATGCCAATATGTATCCCACTATGTTGTTGTTTTTATTATTGATCTATTTTTTTGTGTATATTTCATTCAATTGTCGATTTCTGGTTTAATTATGTAAATCCTACTTAATTGTAATCTAATACTAATGTGTTTATTTTTACTTTTACTCTGTACATTTTTCTTTTTTTTTTTATTGAATAATCGGCTTCTGTTTTTATGTGATTCGTATTTGATTCCAATAAATTAATATGTATTTCACTATGTTTATTTTTATTTTATGAGGTAAATTTTATGTAACTACCTCTTTTGATCTCATTATGTATCAGTATGCAATTACTTAATTCCGATCAAGTTTTATGTTCAACTGTGTAAGCAAGTTTTAATCCTGGTTAAGTGTAAGAGAAGGCCTTACGGCCTTAACTCTGCCAGATTAAATAAAGCCATTATTATTATTATTATTATTATTATTATTATTATTATTATTATTATTATTATTATTATTATTTTCTATTAATTTAAGGGCATTTTAATGATCATTTTAAGTAGATTTTTAGGTCATCAACATCCGCCCCATAGTCATTAGTAAGTGGTTAAAAAGCACCTCTGGAATTGAAATTCTGTACCGGAATGTAGGCAACGCTGCAAGACTTCACTACCATCACTCAACCAGTGTGGGAAGATGTGGTTGCGTTTCACGTTTCAAAGACCATAACGTTATAACGACTTCTCATTTTTTCACACAAGCTTCTGTTCAGAAAAAAAGAAGCTGAAGCACATAAAATCCTAGCCTTGCGGCTTGCATATTCCTTTCAATCACACACACTGGATATGCCGCCCTCATTCCCCGCACAAGCTGTGGCCCTGTTTCCCAAATCCAGGTCAATCTTTTACTGCAAACCGGCGGGGCGGAGCTGCCTCGTGTAGCCCACACATCCCCCAGATTTATTTCGTTCCGATGGGGCTAGTTCCCTCTTGTATTTGCTTGTTGCATTGATCCTTCCCTAGCCCCGAAGAGGGATGTATCTCGCTTACTGCTACTCGTGAAACAATCTCAATTTCTTAGGCGGTGCTTAAAGTAATGGGCAATTATTGTTTTATTACATGGGCATAACAGCTCGTTGAAGTCTTATCGGGGTTCTTAATTCTCTAGAACGGAGCCTGTGCGATATCTGTGACTTGTTGCTCAGCTCGTGTACATCGCTGAGCAAATATCAGACAGAAAAAATTGAAATGACACCTCGCTTCTGCAAACACGAGAGAAAAAGGAAAAACAAAGAATGGCTTAAAGTTCAAAAGCAAAGTTGTTTGCGTTATATTAGCGGGTTTCACGGGAAAATACAATATTATAAGATGTACAACATTTATAAGTCATCTAAAGGCTTCGAGACTTTGGACCCGATACAATAAGTTTACTGTGCATGCACTTTCAGGTTTTGACTCAGCTGAGGTAATTTTTCAAAGGATCCCCAGTCGGTCTCTTTTGTTGCTAGAAGAACTTAGCCAAAAATGTCACCCCGGTCATTAATAATAATAATAATAATAATAATAAAATAATAATAAAATCTTTATTTTAGCTAATAATTTATAAAGGCAAAAATGTCAACTTCCATTCAAGAGCAAAAAGTGTATATAATATGCATGAAATTACAAAGAATCCAACAATTTGATTTAGATGAGAGTTACATGTATACAAAAAGTTTTTTAAAAATTAAACAACAAAATAGTTTTGAATAATTAATTAAACACTGCAAAAATAAAATGTAGTCCAAATTGAAAGTTAAAATTGAAAAAATGTTACAAATATTTCAATTTGGCTAATTATTTAGGTAATACACAAAAATTCAACTGTTGTCTAAATTAAAATAAGAATCAGGATGATTTCTAAAAAAAAAATAAAATCTTCAATTTTGTGATAGTTTGTCCAGTATGATTAAGATGTGAAATTAATAAGTTATCTTTTAAAGGTGTCGAGATTGTCTTGCAGCCCCTAATAAGTTTATGTGACAAGGAATTCCATTGACGCTGAGGTGGATATTGTAAAAGATGATGAATAACAAGATGTTCTTTGAAGAAGATGTTCTATGAAGAGAGATGTTCATTGAAGACGCGTGCCGAAATTTCTAGGCGCGCAGTTGTCACGTTTTACATTGACTTCGCCACGTGGGTATGAAACAATCGTATATTTATTTTTATACAACAAATTGTACATTCATGCAATCAATCACGAATTAATGAATGGTTAGTTTTGAGTTACTGTGTGCATAAAGATCCTTATAGTAGAATAATTGTACGGTCAACTTCTTCAAACTAATATATTTCCATACTTAGACTATATCAATAATAATAATAATAATAATAATAATAATAATAATAATAATAATAAATAATAATAATAATAATAATAATAACACAGAAAGAATATTGTCAATTTGTGTTTCGTGTCTAAATTCGCAGCTACATTTTTCTTCTCTTAGCTCTATTCGTCGTCAATGTCTCCTTAATGAATCACAAATCTCTCTTGGTTACTGTCCCTGTCGTGCTTCATATAATTCCCTTCCGTTTTAATTGCATGTTGAACACAGGAGGAACAATTATGAGGACCGATTGTTGCAGCTCCATCACGCAGAAGTTAACACACTAGACTCAAGTCGGGATAATATTGTTTTTCCCAACATAAGACTTCAGTTGATGCCAGATCATTTCCGAAGGTAGACCTGGTTGGCGCAGTTGGTATAGCGATGACCTTCTATGCCCGAGGTTGCGGGTTCGATCCCGGGCTAGGTCGATGGCGTTTGTATGCTTAAATGCGACAGGCTCATGTTAGTATATTTACTGGCATGTAAAAGAACTCCCGCGGGATAAGATTCCGGCACACCGGCGATGCTGATATAACCTCGCAGTTGCGAGCATTTAACATTCCCAAAGGATTGTAGGCTCGCTCTATGCATCCCCAGTTATAGACAGAGGCTACCGCACGCTGAGCGGTTGTCTTTTGAAGTAAGACGGTCCCCCCAACCTTTTCTGTCCACTCGGGGATGGTGTAATCTCTGTTTCCGCTTTCTGACGCGAACATAAATGTTGCCAATTCTCCCTGAATGCTAACACAAACTGCAGTCTTTCTTAATATGTTCAAACAATTCACAAGTGCTTTTGTTCGCTGTTTGAAAGTCTTCTGCAATTTTATTATTATTATTATTATTATTATTATTATTATTATTATTATTATTATTATTATTATTATTATTATTATTTCGTGGAGTATATTGTAAATTACTTAGGTTTTTACAACCCCAAGATAGCAATGATAGATAAACAGCAATTTTAAAGACATAATTAACTTTATTAGGACAATAATATAACCCTGCCCAACCCCATACCCATCAAGGAGTTATGTTGCAGGATATCAAATCAGCCATGCAGTAAGAAACATGCAGTGGAGGAGCTCGCAGGCTCATATGGACACGTTGTGTTACGATTTCCTCCATACCACTGTGTGACGACGAATAAAGGTAAGAGAAGAAAATGCCATATTTTATTACATAACATTTCAGATTTCGCTGCGAATTTAGACACGAAACACAAATTGACAATATTCTTTCCGTGTTGTTATTATTTATTATTATTATTATTATTATTATTATTGATATAGTCTAAGTATGGAAATATATTAGTTTGAAGAAGTTGACCGTACAATTATTCTACTATAAGGATCTTTATACACACAGTAACTCAAAATTAACCATTCATTAATTCGTGATTGATTGCATGAATGTACAATTTGTTGTATAAAAATAAATATACGATTGTTTCATACCCACGTGGCGAAGTCAATGTAAAATGTGACAACTGCGCGCCTAGAAATTTCCGCACGCGTCCCTTAATGACCGGGGTGGACCTTTGCGGCTAAGTTCTTCTAGCAACAAAAGAGACCGACTGGGGATCCTTTGAAAATCCTACTATACGGAGGAAATCGTAACACAACGTGTCCATATGAGCCTGCGAGCTCCTCCACTGCATGTTTCTTACTGCATGGCTGATTTGATATCCTGCAACATAACTCCCTTGATGGGTATGGGGTTGGGCAGGGTTATATTATTGTCCTAATAAAGTTAATTATGTCTTTAAAATTGCTGTTTATCTATCATTGCTATCTTGGGGTTGTAAAAACCTAAGTAATTTACAATATACTCCTAAATAAATAATAATAATAATAATAATAATAATAATAATAATAATAATAATAATAATAATAATAATAAAATTGCAGAAGACTTTCAAACAGCGAACAAAAGCACTTGTGAATTGTTTGAACATATTAAGAAAGACTGCAGTTACTGTTAGCATTCAGGGAGAATTGGCAACATTTATGTTTGCCTCAGAAAGCGGAAACAGAGATTACCCCATCCCCGAGTGGACAGAAAAGGTTGGGGGACCGTCTTACTTCAAAAGACAACCGCTCAGCGGCCTAAGGTATTCCGTGGTTTTCCTCAGGCGTAAGACAAATGTCGGGATGAGCCCTATAAGAAATGGGCCACGGACCTATATGCCCTTCCCCATATATATTCCACCTTTATTATAAATTATGTATGCCCTAGTTCAGATAATATTAATAGTCTATTAAACATACGAGGTCACTCAATAAGTCGCAAATTGAAAGGACAGGGACCTCTCAAATTGCAGCTTAGATTTCACGGCGCTTCTTCCGAGGCCTTCACCTGCTTTGACGAAATTACAGATTGACGCCTTTGTCTTATCATACAAAATGAATAAATTAATTAGTCATATTTTCCCATTAACGTTTTCGGTACGTAACTTGTACCATCTTCAGATGTTTGTATATGATTTTAATTGTAAACCAAGCCTGTGGGTGCATGTATCTGGACTGAAATGGTCAGTGTTTTTGTGTATGCTGTGCGGTGTCGGTGAAGTGTTGTCATGATTACACAAATGATCACCTTAACTCTTATATGCTATTTGGTACCACACTTTATCAAACTTGAATTGCAATGTTTCTGTCGTTGTTTAAAAAAACACTATATAAGACACTGTTTAAATAACACTGTTTAAAACTATTTAAAAATATTTAAAAGCACTTAGTTTTTACATCACTTTGACTATGTGAAGTATGTGATCACTTATTGTGTGGTGTTTGCTGGTTTGAAGTTAGACGATCACATACTTCACATAGTCAAAGTGATGTAAAAACTAAGTGCTTTTAAATATTTTTAAATAGTTTTAAACAGTGTTTTTTAAACAGTGTCTTACATAGTGTTTTTAAACAACGACAGAAACATTGCAATTCAAGTTTGATAAAGTGTGGTACCAAATAGCATATAAGAGTTAAGGTGATCATTTGTGTAATCATGACAACACTTCACCGACACCGCACAGCATACACAAAAACACTGACCATTTCAGTCCAGATACATGCACCCACAGGCTTGGTTTACAATTAAAATCATATACAAACATCTGAAGATGGTACAAGTTACGTACCGAAAACGTTAATGGGAAAATATGACTAATTAATTTATTCATTTTGTATGATAAGCAAAGGCGGTAAATATACATATAATTATAGTCAAATTGTGACAGCTTATCGGTATATATTCAACATGAAATTCACATGCTTTGTCATCGAACAACAGATGACGGCGTCTTGCCATCCTAACGGCAAACACCAGCCAACTCCTCCTCGTCCCGTTCCGTGATCAATTGATCAATCTCAGCCCCCCTCGCGTATGTGGTACCTAAGAGGTTACGTCCAATTTCGGCTTCCCCTTCAAAATTTTCTAGAGCTCCTTCAGGGGAGCAGCGTAACCCGGAGTGAGACTAGTGGCCAACAGGCTTGGAGCTCACATATTTAGTTTTGTACAGCCCCCAACCCCTTACAAGGACGCGTTTTGCGTACCTTTTAAATTTTCCTCCCAATTCTCCTTCGATTTTTCGAGATTTTCGAGAGTGCGGTAGCCTCTGTCTTTAACTGGGGATGCATAGAGCGAGCCTACAGATAGACGTGTGTTGAGGTAACAACGTTGCTATTTAAAGTAGAATACGGTAGTATGGGGAAACACATACATATGGACATTCTGAAAGTAAATATACATTACACAACGATAATGCCAAAAGAATGTGAAAAGCATTTATTCTCCTGTCTTTTATAAGCATTTGTGTTTAATTATATACAGTGTTAATGGTGGAAATAAACATGTAGCAATTTTAATTTCTTCATTTATCCTATTGGTCGTCTTTAGGAAGTGCAGTTACAGTATCGAATTGCAATGTACCTACAAGATACATTCTCAGTGTCTGAAACGTAATTCTTTTTCGGTTATCTGCCAAAGTTTGTCATGTAGAAAGCTGCGCTCTACGACGCATGACGTGATAGGAGCAAAACGAAAAAACCTAACATCATCGCAGTCTCTAAGAGATAGTCCTTTATTCTAGGGTGACTCTATGTCCACTAATTTGCTGTTTATATTACACAATGCTCCATATCCGTTATTTTACATAAAATTGATTTCCACTTCTGTTTTACACGTTCAGTAACCGGTGTACTTGGTGTCTCATTAATTCCTCAATTAATTTGAGGGCTCCCGGCATCTCTTGCTCTGAATTTTCTAACCGTGTAATAGTTTCAGACACAGTTTGTATGAAAACCAAATTATTCGTCAGAACCTTCAAATCCAGAACGTTTTCCTTTGCGTATTTGTTGGCATCCATTCTACAGTACCCCCACCCACTGTACGCTTTACCACTATACTCAGTACGCCGTTATGCGGATTTCCCACTGAACTGCTCTATTGGGTCCGCAGTCTCGAAGCCTGGTTATCTATAACAAATTAAAGGTAACAATTTCATTGAACAAGTCAATATATTCAATTATTTAGGCCAGGCCTGGGCGTTAATAATCAATCTAGTCACTACAGCCTACCCCTTAACTGCCCACTCCACTTTATTCTGTCTCTTTCCTTTCAGCTGTAAAGCGCTCAGGCTCTCCTGAGCTCTAAAGCGCGAGCTTGCTTCTATGGGCATCAATTGACATGACTGTTCTAGTGCAACATGATCATCCTTTGTAATTAGGAGCAGTGGCGGCTCGTGGGTATTGAATTCAGGAGGGCTGCATGCAAAAATAAACCATGCAACTTATTTAAAGATTAGTTCCAGGCGCCTTGTCTTGTAGGTTGCAAACTTTTGAATCATCTTCTTATTAAAACCCGATAATATGTCGTTTAACATAGCCTTTACAATGGAAAACACAGCTAATGCGGTCAATCTCTCTTCTTTCATCGTATTTCTAAGGTAAGATTTCACTCTTTTCAAACACGAAAAGCAACGTTCTGGCTCGGAAGTTGTCATTGGTATGGTGATAGCTATGCGTAGTAGTTTCACAACTTCTGAAAATGAGGCCTGCAAGTTCTCAGATAGAAGAAACTGCAAGAGCTTGACTACGTCACAGATATTTCTGAATTCTTGTCTCTGATATAACACAGTGAGATCCGTTTTTAGTTTGTCTTTATCGAACAGTAGAAAAAGCTTCACACATACATTTAGATCATTTTCAGGGAAATGAGCTTTTTAGCATTCAAATTTTTCTTGACACAGACGAGAAGATAATATCAGATGATCTATGAACTTGAATCGGGTGTTAGCTTGTGTGATAATGAGGTCACATACTTCCTTAGCTGCCGCAACCCTTGTCTGAATCCCTTCGACCTTATGAGTTTTTGAGGGTTTTCATTTTCACAGATCTCGCTGCTCAACTGTGCATTGTTCCGTATTGTCTGTATGGCATTAATAAAGCTTGATATGCAGGGGCGACCTCGGTAGCATAGTCGGTTGCGGGTTCGATCCCGGCCCAGGTCGATGGCATTTAAGTGTGTTTAAATGAGAAAGGCTCATGTCAGTAGATTTACTGGCATTTAAAAGAATCCTGCGAGACAAAATTCCGGGACACCGGCGACGCTGATATAACCCCTGCAGTTGCGAGTGTCGTTAAATAAACCATAATTTAATTTTTTATATACAGATTTGGACCTTACAAATATCTAACTGACGATGTTGTAGTTGGTTGTGTAATATATCTACATGATACATCAATAAATGAAAAAAACTGAGCCAGAAATTGAATTCAGGATCTTCAAGAGTACGCACCAGGGTGCTTGCATCATTTATTGTGATGTTGTTAGATGTTTCAAATTTCATTATTGTTTGAAAAAATCCTAGCAATGGCTCTTCTTCTCATGAACAACATTTACTGTTCTTATTTTAAAACTCCATCTTGTTGCCCCAGCTGATGGAATTGTCTTTGAAACACATTAATCTAATACAGACTGAGTGGAGATCGAGAGAAGAAAGCAGGGATACTGGATAAATTAGCAAAAAATATGCGAGCCTTTGTATTTTGTTTAGCGGCTCTTTCCATTATGAGATTCAACTGATGGGCACTTAATTTCACATTTCTCCTGAATTGTTAAGGTTCTGAAATGAATAGACTGTAAATATTGTGCAGAATTAAACATTGTTGCACTTGTTATACTCACAACATTAAAGAAAATGTATTTAAAACTGCGCGCTACTGACAAACTGCTGCAAATTTTGCAGCGCCTGGAAACTCTGGATTTCTAGGCGAGGGGCAGCAGGGGGAGGGGTAAAACTAACGCGCAAAGCATCCGAGACGAGACTGGCAGCTCCAGGGGAGGAAGTGGCTTCACCCATAGTCCTTGTCTCTGGCTTCGCTCTGGCAGCACCAGGGGAGGAAGTGACTCACTAACGATTGCGTGCATGTCAATGAGAGCGAAATTTTACAAAATTCGAACCGCTAAATAGAGATTGTACAATAACAGTCTTACTAATAAACCGTGTATAGTTTTTATACTAGACTTATGCAGAGTTGTGACAGAAAACTTTACTAATAAACCATGCAGAAGCGATGGACGTATAAACAGCCTGTAACTATACAATGGGAATTGCTTTGCAGTAGTTTACATACACGAAACCACTTGTTTAAGCGTTGTCTATAGAGAAAAAATGGCCGCCCCTCTAACAGCTGTTCGTATCGACTGTCATTTTATGATGATGGTTGCCTAGTAACCAAAGAAGAACAAACCAAAGAGCACAGAATAATTAGAATAATATTACTGTAGCTTGTACTCTTTGACCAAAATATAGTATGGTAATCGATTAGAGCCAGTTGTACTATCGATACTTAACACGCCACACTAGAGCGCTCTACCGGATGCAATAGAGAACCTCAGATATTCTATTATCTTTCGTAACGAAGTAATGACGAAACTATGACGTAGCTGTGTAACAGTTGTACTGTTATACACGACGTATGTAGTGATTATTAGTAAGGAATTTACACACGACGTATAAACGAGCTACTCATTGTATAAGTATAAGAAAGTTAAACGTCTGTATATAGAGTTTTTATTAGTAAGACCGTAAATGAATTTCATAACATAAGACGAGACAAGAGTCACAAATGTCTGGGGGTGCTGTAGCTCGCAGCCCCTCTTCGAAAGCCGCCCCTGATTGGGAGTCTTGTCCAAAGAGCGTCCGTCGGCTAGCACCGAAAACATTTCTCCAGATATCGGCCCAGCAGTGTCGAAGAGGCTGGTCTAGAGACGAGTTATGTTCGATACCTGGGTATTCAGCAACCTCCGTGACGTCAACTCGTGTGGGCTGGGAAAGAGTCTAGCTGAGGACGTGTCAGCTTAAAACCACAGTCTACTATATACAGTCACGAAACTTGGGATGATTTTTTGTAATTCTCACGATAGTTGCTAGCCGCTTGGAGCGCTGTGAGTACTAGGAACAATAGACTGTGCCTCAGCCATCGTAGGCCGTAAGGCTGACCTTGTAACTCCCTAAACCCGATCACGAAGGGCGGCGTTTCAACCATATAAATTAGTTGGAATGCATAAACAGTAACATATGTTTCTCTAAAATGTAGTTTAATTCCATTAATAAAATTTAAAACAATGATTATGGGGCACTTCAGACATAATTCGCTTGCGAGTTAAGATTTAATATTATTTATGGTTTGAAAATTACGTTGTTCGTATGTGTAATACCTGCCTTTATTTCGATTAAACATTGCGAAATATCTTGTATACATTCATTTATGCACGATTCAATAATTTTCAATTGCACCGCACGGATATTTAGATATGTTGAAATTATAGGTTATGTTTATTGTACCAGTTGCCCCTTTCTGTCTAAATTTAGTGATCTCCAATGCCTTGCCATTCATATGGAAAATTATAGGTTATGTTTACTATGTTTAACTTATATTCCTAAATTCGCAATTATACATTATAATTAAGCAAAATGTCATGTATGATACCCCGGACATTCAATTTGTCTGTATTTTAATACTACAATTGAGTATTGAATTTTTGTATTTATCTACTACCTAAGAGACGAAGTAACAATCGAACGTACACTAATTTCATAAGAGTGGTATGATAAATTTTCTGTCTTTATTAAGGAAGGTAGATGTGCTAAATTAAATCACAACATAAATTCTTTTTTTATTAAACCTCAAAATAGCTTCCATTCTAAACTTAAAATGTTGATGCGAAAAGATTATGTTAACATGTAAAATTCTCTTCACATTAAAATAACACAGTTTTGTAATTATTTCTGCAACATATTATGCAACAAGAAGTAAACGGAACTTATGGACACATTACACTAAATAAAACTTAGCTATGATACGCAATAAAGTTATAATATAATAATTCACTGAGCTCCATACACTGAAATAGAAAACCCGAACAAACATTACGGCCTGGTCTAGATCGAAAAGCATTGACTGTGCCGTATTTCGCATTTTTGTGAAAAGCTAGGCCTATGTAAACTATGAAATGTTCGTTATCGGTTGTAATAAATGTAAATGGCTGAAATACAATAATTTGAATAATAATATGGGACAAGGAGACGTTTGTAGTACTATAAATTGTAAGAAAAATAGGTTAGATTTATCCTTCTTCCGAAAGATCCAGGAAGGTGAGTTTATAGAATATAATATATAAATTTATGAAAATAATATATAAACCTTATGATTTTTCATATTGCAATAGTGGAAGGAAGGTTATTTTTTTCAAAAGAACACGATATCGAAAGTACATTACATTTTATAGTCTGTTAGGGAAAGAGTCTGTGATGAGGCGATAGTAGTGATCCTGGTGGCTAGCAGCTATCTATGGATGCATATTTCAACTGTCTATGTTTGCATATTTAGGAAGTACTGAGCTTCGCAACTGTATATACAGGGACATCATTTTATTTTTACTAACATTTTTAATATTAACCTGTCTATACCTTTAGAGAACCGGAAACACCGCTTGCTTCCCCCTCCAAAACTTGAGTTCGATGATACTGGCGTAAAACACAAATCACTCTACTAAGTATAGGAAGGAAGAAAAGTACTTCATCCATTTACGTAAACTAGGAAATATCGCGATTTTGAATTTGATAATTTTCATTAGGTTTTTCTTTAATCAAAGTACAGTACTGTATTAAGAATAAGTGTTTTTACTCACGAAGTGAGTTATCCATGCGAACGTATTCATTATGCAGTGTATATTATACTGTCTACAGCACATTAGCGTACAATATAGAGAAAGAAGTTAAATTGAAAAATAATCATAATATGAATATTTAAACACAATTTTGAAAATGGTGGCCGTTCATTTCGATACAGGCTTCAGTTCTTTTGTGCATATTATCGCACTATAGACTATTGCATCTAATTCCAATTGCCAGTTTCATCCTTCGTACTAGCAACTCATGTTGAAATAATTCTGTACCTACTCTACGTACTGTGAATTCAATCTTCACTTCTGCCCGACCCGAAAATATAAAATTACTCAGACATGCTATCTACTGTCCGTCCAAGTGGTTATGCCGCAGGATTGTAGAAAGGGAGGAAATCACGTGACAGTTAATTACTTAACGAGGCCCTTTTATTTAAGTTAAATTAAACAGCTGTATAATATTACCGTACGTAAACGTCCAATTCCTAAGAGAAATTAATGTTTTCAGAAAAGAGCTAAGACAGCCCAGCTTTTACAGAGGGGCGAGTAGAAGCAGGTGGGAGAAATCGGGATGCGACGTAGGCAAACGGACAGTACCTGTGCGAAAATATGATTCAATATTGAAAGCTCTTTCGTCACTGGAAAACGCGAACATATTTCTGGAACGTACTATACTCAGTAACTCAGTACTGCTTACTATCTGCGGTCTTGGTTCTGTGTGGAGTTGGAACTTCCTTAGTAGAAGGGGTGGGAGTGAAATATATTAAAAAACTCAGGTACAATAAAAATTGAAGTAAAAATAAAATGTCCCTGTACTAAACTGTGGTTAAACTTGAAGTTGCCTGTAGCGCTAGGTTTAGCCCTCCCTTTTCAGGTTAATATATAGGAAATGTGGCACAAATTCCAAACTGTATTTGACCTCGAAGTTGTTGCTATTATAGCCTACAACACAATTAAGATCAAAGAAGCTGTGTGATGTGTTAGGTGAACGCATGTTCCCATGTTATTCTGGGTATCAACATAAATTCTCTCTTCATAACAACATAATTACATCAGTTATCCGTGCTGTATTTACACAGGTTAAAATAATTAATAATGTATATAGTGAACCGGGTTATATGGCAGTAAAGTAATTCGAACCGCTAACGCGTAATATTGCAGAGCAAACCGCGGCGATTTCCCGGCATGCCAGAGCTATGCGTTGCTGTAATTTTGTGGCCAGATATCGGCAATTATTTACTTTTCAATATTTCGGATTCCCATAGCAACTGAAACTGATCATAAAATGGGGACAAACAGAGTAAAATTAAGTGAAACTTATTGCAATGCGCAAACTCCAAACTCCTAATTTACTGTACGTTACCGCCCAGTTTTAGTTTCCTTTATGAACATTACATTATTCGCAAATTATGTCTTTTGTTTTAGTTACTTACTTACAAATGGCTTTTAAGGAACCCGAAGGTTCATTGCCGCCCTCACATAAGCCCGCCATCGGTCCCTATCCTGTGCAAGATTAATCCAGTCTCTATCATCATATCCCACCTCCCTCAAATCCATTTTAATATTATCCTCCCATCTACGTCTCGGCCTCCCTAAAGGTCTTTTTCCCTCCGGTCTCCCAACTAACACTCTATATGCATTTCTGGATTCGCCCATACGTTCTACATGCCCTGCCCATCTCAAACGTCTGGATTTAATGTTCCTAATTATGTCAGGTGAAGAATACAATGCGTGCAGTTCTGTGTTGTGTAACTTTCTCCATTCTCCTGTAACTTCATCCCGCTTAGCCCCAAATATTTTCCTACGCATCTTATTCTCAAACACCCTTAACCTATATTCCTCTCTCAGAGTGAGAGTCCAAGTTTCACAACCATACAGAAGAAACGGTAATATAACTGTTTTATAAATTCTAACTTTCAGATTTTTGGACAGCAGACTGGATGATGAGAGCTTCTCAACCGAATAATCACACGCATTTCCCATATTTATTCTGCGTTTAATTTCCTCCCGAGTGTCATTTATATTTGTTACTGTTGCTCCAAGATATTTTAATTTTTCCACCTCTTCGAAGGATAAATCTTCAATTTTTATATTTCCATTTCGTACAATATTTTGGTCACGAGACATAATCATATAATCAACATCTTAGGTTATTTAGCATCTGAATTAGATGAAGGTGATAATGCCGGTGAAATGAGTCCGGGGTCCAGCACCGAAAGCTACCCAGCATTGTAACAATGTAACAAACATCCTACATCTATATTAAGTATTAAATTACATAATTCTGATTGTTGTCTTATACAGTGTAAATGTCCGATTATTAAAGAGTCCTCTGAAGTTAAGTATTTAGGCATAATTTTCGATAATCATTTAAAATGGAACCAACACATTAATTACCTTTGTAATAAATTACGTAAAATAATATATTATTTTGTTTTATTGAGGAATTACTTGTCAATAAGTTTACAATATTATTTAACTTTATTTCAATCGGTAATTATGTATGGAATTATAGGATGGGGTAGCTCATTTAAATCCAATTTTAATCCACTTTATTTATTACAGAAGAAAATAATTAAAATATGTCTTAATAAACCTACTGATTTTCCATCTCAAAAATTGTTTTTAGACTTTAATGTACTTAACATAAGACAAATTTATTATATTGTATTAATAAAATTCACACATAAAAATCGAAATAATTTTGAATTGTATTCTCATAATTATGAAACAAAAGGTATGAAATCTTTAAGATTTTTTGAACCAAAATAAAACACTGTTACAGTATTTAACCATAGCAGTAATTTAGGCCCAAGAATATATAACAAATTTATATTTAAATATCCTAATCTTGTCAATTCTAATAGTTCTAGTATTAAAATTAAAAAGTTATGTATGGATTTTATACGAATTGAAAAATTGTAAATTTAAATTTATATACTATAATTGCATAGTAGACATAAGACAAATTGTATTGTATAATTATTAATTTCAATTCAGGAATCCGCCCCTGAGCACGAGTTCTACTCTTTCAGGGGCGAGCTAAAGTTTTTCTGTATAGATTATATTTTATGTTACAATTATAGCAAAATAGTAAAAAATAAATAAATAAATAAATAAATAAATAAATAAATAAATAAATTTGCTCATACAATATTGGGTTGAGGGAAAACCCCGGAAAAAACCTCAACTAGGTAACTTGTCCCGACCGGGAATCGAACCGAGTCACCTGGTTTCGCGGCTAGACGCGCTAGCCGTTACTCCACCGCAAATTATGTGCTAAATTAAAAGTCATTTGAAAATTTTTATAATTTGTAGATAAATTAAGTACGCTCACTGTCAGAACAAAATCCATAAAGATTTAACTGGAATTGTGTGATAGTGTCGGTAGCCATCGAACCAAATGCTTCAATATCTGTCCTGACGCTGATATTGTTAATAGCTGTTCATTATAATCACGCCTCGGTATAGGGTCACCGAGTCAGCAGACTGAAGTTTGAGATGGACGGAGTATAAATGCTGTCATGAACCGTGGGGTGGGGTGGCACTGAGAGAGTACAGTTGGTTTCGTAACGAAGTACATTACAGTCTTTCTTAATGCTGTTTATCTCGAGTCCGTCCAATCAGCATACGTATTGAAAATCCTGCGAGCAAATAAGTGACTTTTATTTATTTATTTACTTATTTATTTACTTATTTATTTATTTACGTATTTATTTACTTATTTATTTATTTACTTATTTAGTTACTTATTTACTTAGTTACTTATTTATTTCTTTATTTCTTTCTTTATGTATTTATTTATTTACTTATTTAATTAATTATTTATTTACTTATTTACTTATTACTTATTTCTTAATTACTTATTTATAGTTATTTATTTACTTATTTATTTTACTTATTTACTTATTTATTTATTTATTTATTTTTCTTATTTATTTCTTTTTTTTCTTTATTTCTTTTTTTTTCTTGATTTCATTTATTCATTTATTCCATTTATTTCATTTATTTATTTTTTATTTATTTATTTATTTATTTATTTATTTATTTATTTATTTATTTATTTATTTTTCTTTTTCTTTATTTATTTATTTATTTATTTATTTTTTCATTGATTTATTTATTCATTCATTTATTCATTGATTTATTCACTGATTAATTAATTAATTAATTAATTTATTTTTATTTATTTATTTATTTATTTATTTTATTTATTTAGTCATTTATTTAGTCATTTATTTATTTATTTATTTATTTATTTATTTACTTATTCTGGCGAAGTTAAGGCCATCAGGCCTTCTCTGTATCTGGATATGTTACTACTTTTTCCAGAGCGGATAATAATGATGATGATGATGATGATGATGATGATGACGACGATGATGATGGAAATAGTAGTAGTAATAATAATAATAATAGAAATAACAATAATGACTACGTTTTAATTACTGTCACGAACTCCACGGTACACCCTGTAGGCTGCATTTCATGTTCATAACAGTTATTTTAATGAAGCTGTAGAGTGGACACAAGTCAGTGTTTTCATTATACATAACCGCTCCATTACAACTCACTTCTCTGCGGCGTGCCTGAATTTCGTGGCTGCTATTTCATTACCCAGGCTTATAATTTAATTTCTTTTATCGCTGGCATGGGCCGTACTAAACATGTTGTTGGCACCACTGTTTTAGCCACGATCTTCGACACTTGAAGTACGATCTAGGGAGAAGTTTTGTGTAAGGTTGCGACACATTTGCAATCCATAGCACATGTACGCGTCTAGACGTAGTATACGACAGAATATGAGGAAATGGCGTCGTTGTTATGTTTCCATGGTTACCAAGTATGTTTGCTGTTATCTTTATGTTCCCATTGTGAATGACGGCATGACTTCTTGATTTTACCGTAACGTTTATATTTTTAAGTTAACGCTTACGTTATGTTTAATTTTCATTGTGAGTGAGACTTTACACGCTTCATTTCAGTAAGTTCGAAGTTCGAATAACGAAAGCGACTATTCTGAAATATGAGCTACCACAGTCTAGTATATACAGTCACGAAGGTTCAGTTTATGAGGGTCCTAAGAACAATAGACTGTGTAGGTACTATTTCGCATTGTCTGTAATGAGGCGATAGTAACGATCCTAGTGGTTAGCAACTATCTATGGTTGCATATTTACTACGTATTGAGCTTCGTGACTGTACGAGTATATACTAGACTGTGATTTAACTTTTTTACACACGTTTCGAAGATTAATTTTATTGAAATAAATGAGAATTATGTACGAAAGGAAATCACACTTGCTAAGACAAATGGATCTAGTTGTTAGCCATTTTTAAGAGTTATAAACTGTAGAGTCCTCTTTACTGTTCACTCTTTTACTTGAAGTCGAAAGTAGCCCCAATTTTCAGAACATTTTATTTTGTAACTATATTTCATCAACAGTAAAAAAATATAATCCAACCCTTTCCTGAATCTAAAACTCTAGTGACAAAGATTTAACCCGATTTTAATCGAGTCAGCTAAATGCCGTCACCTTCCACCGCTGCCCCGACGAAATGCTTTTACACTCGTTGAGATGGCGTGACAAGATGGCAAACCGCGGGGGGAAGAAGTTGCCCATCTAGCACGCAAAGATGCAAGTGTCTAGACCATCTTGTGGCCACTTCAAGCACCCTTGTCATGTCCGCATTGCATGACAAGTGCATACCAACAAAATTTATCATCATCGCCATGCGAAAGACTTACGCCATGGACTGTTTAGTTAAGACAACAGTCACTATTTAAGATGTCGGCTATTATTTAAACAAACAGTGATTTCATATATAGCCTATCATTAATTTTAAAATATTTGTCACTATTTTAAAATATCACATATTGTTTAAAACAGCAGTCATTTGAAACATGAATTGTTATAAAAATATCGGCCATTATTTAAAATTTAATTCATTATTTAACATTTCAATCATTATTTAAAAATTATTATTATTCTAAATATCAGTTATTAATTGAAATATGTCGTTAATAACATCTCCAGACATTATTATAAGTGTCGGTCATTATTTCAAGTCTGAGAATTTATTAAAAGATGACTTACATAAAAACATCAGCCATTATTCAAACATCAGTCATTATTCAAACATGTCATTATTTAAACATCAGTCATTATTCAAACATCAGCCATTATTCAAACATGCCATTATTTAAACATCAGTCATTATTCAAACATCAGTCATTATTCAAACATGTCATTATTTAAACATCAGTCATTATTCAAACATCAGCCATTATTCAAACGTCAGCCATTATTCAAACGTCAGCCATTATTCAAACATCAGCCATTATTCAAACATGTCATTATTTAAACATCAGTCATTATTCAAACATCAGTCATTATTCAAACATCAGCCATTATTAAAACGTCAGCCATTATTCAAACATCAGTCATTATTCAAACATCAGCCATTATTCAAACATGTCATTATTTTAACATCAGTCATTATTCAAACATCAGTCATTATTCAAACATCAGCCATTATTCAAACATCAGTCATTATTCAAACATCAGCCATTATTCAAACATGTCATTATTTAAACATCAGTCATTATTCAAACATCAGTCATTATTCAAACGTCAGCCATTTTTCTAACATCAGCCATTATTCAAACATCAGTCATTCAAGCATTAGTCATTATTAAAACATCAGTCATTATTAAAACATCAGTCATTATTCAAACATCAGTCATTATTCAAACATCAGTCATTTATTCAAACATCAGTCATTATTCAAACATCAGTCATTATTCAAACATCAGTCATTATTAAAACATCAGTCATTATTCAAACATCAGTCATTCTTCAAACATTATTCAAACATCAGTCATTATTCAAAATCAGTCATTATTCAAACATCAGTCATTATTCAAACATCAGTCATTATTCAAACATCAGTCATTATTCAAACATCAGTCATTATTAAAACATCAGTCATTATTAAAACATCAGTCATTATTCAAACATCAGTCATTATTCAAACATCAGTCATTATTCAAACATCAGTCATTATTCAAACATCAGTCATTATTCAAACAGCAGCCATTATTCAAACATCAGTCATTATTCAAACATCAGTCATTATTCAAACATCAGTAATTATTCAAACATCAGTCATTATTCAAACATCAGTAATTATTAAAACATCAGTCATTATTCAAACATCAGTCATTATTCAAACATCAGCCATTATTCAAACATCAGCCATTATTCAAACATCAGCCATTATTCAAACATGTCATTATTCAAACATCAGCCATTATTCAAACATGTCATTATTCAAACACCAGCCATTATTCAAACACCAGTCATTATTCAAACGCCAGTCATTATTCAAACATCAGCCATTATTCAAACATCAGCCATTATTCTAACATCAGCCATTATTCAAACATCAGTCATTATTAAAACATCAGCCATTATTCAAACATCAGGCCATTATTCAAACATCAGCCATTATTAAAACATCAGCCATCATTCAAACATCAGTCATTATTCAAACATCAGCCATTACTCAAACATCAGCTATTATTCAAACATCAGCCATTATTCAAACATCAGTCATTATTCAAACATCAGCCATTATTCAAACATCAGCCATTATTCAAACATCAGTCATTATTCAAACATCAGCCATTATTCAAACATCAGCCATTTTTCTAACATCAGCCATTATTCAAACACCAGCCATTATTCAAAATCAGTCATTATTAAACATCAGCCATTATTCAAACATCAGCCATTATTAAAACATCAGCCATCATTCAAACATCATCCTTTATTCAAACATCAGCCATTATTCAAACATCAGCCATTATTCAAACATCAGTCATTATTCAAACGCCAGCCATTATTCAAACATTAGTCATTTATTTTATTAACAGTAATTCTGTAGCTCCAAGGCAAAATGTTTTGACATGTTACCTTTTGTCCTGAAACTACAGAATTAATAAGAATCAACTAATTTTAAAACATCATTAATCATTTGAAATATACATTTTCTTAAAACATTAGTCGTCATTTTAAAAACTTATTTGAAAAATAATTGAAGCGGTAGTTAGGAGACGGAACTGCTGTTAAAACTTATATTTTCAGGAAAAAAAAAAAAGAGAAGGTTAAATCTTAAACCACTACTTAAAACATCAGAAATTACTTGAAACATGTAATTTAATGACTACTACTTAAAAATTATTCATTAATAAAATATTCATTACTTCAAACGTGAGTCATTATTTAAAAAACATCCATTATTTTCAGGACGATTCATTGTTAAAACAATTCATCACTTGAAATAAACAAACTTCAAACTACATGTCAAGAATACTGAGGTTTGAATTGAATGATTGTTGTTAAATATTTATTGGCCACTTTTGCACGGCTGTTGTGCTAATGGTATGGTTAAACTAGTTAAATTAACAACTTTTTGCATGATATTGTGTTTTCTCGTCGTTACACCAAATGGCCGCCACGATTAAAAGTTGATTTTACTGAATTCAGAGTTACCAACCTAGATAAGTACGTTGAAATATTACGAATAGCTGTTCTAGTGTTGTAATGAAAACCACTGCCTTCTATCTGTGTTACAATGCATGTAAAATTCATATGCAAAAGGCAGTGTTAATTAATATACATTATACGAAACAAATCACTGCATTTGAAATGTACTGAACTTTATTCAACAATTCAAACTTCACTTAACAAAAAGAAATAAAAATTATTCCAATGGAACATGAAATATTACAAGTACCTGAATCATTTGAAGTTGATGGTGAAGTTTGTACGTTGGCCAGACTGCTAACATCAGTCTGCTGTTCATAGTGTAACGTAAGTACTAAATATTAAAGAATTGAAACTTCACTTAACAAAAAGAAATAAAAATTATACCAACTGAACATGAAATATTACAAAGTACCTGAATCATTTTTATTCCTTCACATTGATGGTGATGGTGAAATTTGTAGGTTGGCCAGACTGCTAACATCAGTCAGCTGTTCATAGTGTAATGTACGTACTGTATATTAAGATTTTTAAAAATATTATTTTCAAAATATACTATCGTGCAAAAAAATACTGTACAATACACGTTTGTGAAATGCCTTACAAAATCTCGGAAATTGAAAAACAAGCAAAACTCTTCCTACATTTTGTAAAGAGCACTTCCCAATCATGTTTCGTAACATAATATTCCACCTTCACTCTGTTAAATAATTAAACTATTGTTGTACTTTACCTACCGAGTAGTTCTGACGAAACTTCACGTCATTATCTTCACTAGATAAACTACTATAATTGTTTTATTATTTAACACAGTGAAGGTGTAAAATTTGTCACATTTAACAAGTTTAGCTAAATGATTAGTATCAAATATGAATGAGGTCTCGCCCACCTCATTATATTTTGCTCGACTAGTATGACTAGTCAGTTTGTTTTTATACCATTAAGTACGAGAAAATTCGTATCGGCACCGGGAATCGAACCCAGGACCTCTCAGCTGTGCGCGCTGAGTGCTCTCTAACCAACTGAGCTATGCCGGGACCCGATTCACGACGCCGGCCGTAACACGATACTACGAGAGGAGTTCGGCCGGCGTCGTGAATCGGGTCCCGGCATAGCTCAGTTGGTTAGAGAGCACTCAGCGCGCACAGCTGAGAGGTCCTGGGTTCGATTCCCGGTGCCGGTACGAATTTTCTCGTACTTAATGATATAAATGGTTAGTGATATACAAGTGTATAAGGTCTGTAATCAAGATCGAAAAGTAGTAATACAGACGTGGACAAATTATTAACAAAATTGACGATTTTTATGATAATTCTGTTTACAAAATTTGACTTTTCAATTTAGACTACAGTTGACAATTTTGCATATTTCTATCATTACAGTAGATAGAAATAGGCCTATGCAAAAATGTCAACTGTATTCTAAATTGAAGAGTCAAATTTTGAAAAAATATATAATAAAAATATTCTATGTTGCTAATAATTTGTAAATGTGCAAAAATGTGAACTGCAGTCTAAATTGAAGAATCGAATTTTGTAAAAATATATAATAAAAATCTTCAATTTTGCTAATAACTTGTAAATATGCAAAAATGTCAGTGCAGTCTGAATTGAAGAGTCAAATTTAGTAAAAATATATTATGAAAATCTTCAGTTTCGCTAATAATTTGGAAACATCCGAAATATCAACTGTAGTCCAAATTGAAGAGTCAAATTTTGAAAATATACAATACAAATCTTCATTTTTTAATGTATAAATACGCAAAAATGTCAACTGTATTCTGAATTGAAGAGTCATATTTTGTAAAAATATATACTAATAAAAATCTTCAATTTTGCTAATAATTTGTCCACGTCTGTAGATTATAAAAATGAGGTTAACGTCATTGTTTTCTTTAATTAAAGTCTACTATTATATTGTTATTATTATTATTACTATTATCATCATTATCATTATTGTTATTATTATCATAATTATCATTATTATCATCATCATCATTATTATTATTATTATTATTATTATTATTATTATTATTATTATTATTATTACTTTTACTGAGAAGTGTATCACGTTATCAGCGTTGACTATTAACATATTAACACATTGCAACCAAGTTACCCCACTTTGTAACACACACCACTATAGTATACAGGAAGCTTCTATTCCGACCTCAACCTGCCTGCACATTAACATGTGACTCATGTGAACATTATATAAACTAGCTAATTATCTCATTATTTTCAGCGATTCTGCTGGTACAGCGCCAGGGGCCTCGCCTCTGCCTCTGTAACGTTTGCCAGATGTCAGGGAAGGGCCCCGTTTTAATGATTCATCACAAATGAATTGAGGCGTTCCGTAAGAGAAGGGTGAACCCGCCAAATGTACCTGTAGGGATAATCCATGTTCAAAATATTTTACCTGTAAACGAAAAATAAAGGGCGAAGCCGCCAAGGAACATCTGTAAATAAATGATTACTTTGTACACTGAAAAACGGAATACGGTGAATGAATGAATGAATGAATGAATGAATGAATGAATGAATGAATGAATGAATGAATGAATGAATGAATGAATGAATGAATGAATGTTTAATTACGATGTAAGAATAAAGCAAACACTAGGAGAAAACAGTCCTTGTGTAACCACAAATGTCACAGTATCTGTCCACGACAGAATCCCTTTGCAGCCACCAGCTGAGCTATGGATGAGCAGTAGCCTATATTCCAGGGTCGTTAGAGTATTTACATTATTTCCAGGGATGTCCCTATGAACTGTGGTTGGTAGTTGTGCAGCGTGGGTCTGTAATTACTTTCCATCACATTTTGTCAACTGTTTATGCTAAATTAAACTTACTGCCAATTAATGTATGACGACCAATTGATTCGGTTCCTGGATCGCTGTGCCCATTTTGTTCACTTGCACAAAAAAACTATAGCGTAGGTGTGCAGTCACACAACTTGCAAGTCAAGCGGTAGCATCGCAGTGGTAGTTGATGTTAAAGTCCTTTCGGAAAGTTTATCTTTTCTTTGAGTATAATATCTTTTTCATAGCCAAATTTACCTCACTAAATTACTATAGAGATCCTAATGAAAGAAGCATACATTACAAAGATATGATTGAAGATTTCCAATAAAAATTGACTGTTAAAAGTCCAGCAGGAGAGATAGTAAAAGACTAGAAACGTGGGGGGGGATAGGATCTGGTAAATTATAATTTAACTCTTGCAATACCAACCTTCTCCAAAATTTATATTTTAAATATGTAAGTAATTGGAAATTTATCTTTGAAGAGGTGGGAAGTTCAAATATCTTGGAGCAACAGTAACAAATATAAATGATACTCGGGAGGAAATTAAACACAGAATAAATATGGGAAATGCCTGTTATTATTCGGTTGAGAAGCTTTTATCATCCAGTCTGCTGTCCAACAATCTGAAAGTTAGTATTTATAAAACAGTTATATTACCAGTTGTTCTTTATGGTTGTGAAACTTGGACTCTCACTTTGAGAGAGGAAAATAGGTTAAGGGTGTTTGAGAATAAGGTGCTTAGGAAAATATTTGGGGCTAAGACGGATGACGTTACAGGAGAATGAAGAAAGGTACACAACACAGAACTGCACGCATTGTATTCTTCACCTGACATAATTAGGAACATTAAATCCAGACGTTTGAGATGGGCAGGGCATGTAGCACGTATGGGCGAATCCAGAAATGCATATAAATTGTTAGTTGGGAGGCCGGAGGGAAAAATACCTTTAGGGAGGCCGAAACGTAGATGGGAAGATAATATTAAAATGGATTTGAGGGAGGTGGGATATGATGATAGAGAATGGATTAATCTTGCTCAGGATAGGGACCAATGGCGGGCTTATGTGAGGGCGGCAATGAACCTCCGGGTTCCTTAAAAGCAAGTAAGTATGTAAGTACACAAATTTAATGTTGGTGTTATTGTTAGTTTTTATGGAAACGAAATTGTAAACATTATTAAATATATTGATTTAAAATAAGACAATGAACATGAAAGCTGATATTGTTAGTAATTCTGTTTCTACAAGCTATTTCTGTTTTAAATTCTTTGTGGAGATTCATTAATAATTTGACAGACAATTCTCATGAGATTACCAGTTAGGAGAAATAATCTCGGAACAAATCAAAGTGAGTAATTGATCCAAACGGTATTCGAACTCACAACCGAACACAGTCTTGAATCACAACTCGTGCAACAAGAGCTAGATCAGTTTTTATCAAATTATTACTCAAATATTAATTGGTTCTAATATAACAGTCAGTTTCATGAATTCGTTGAAATAGCGAAAATGACCTTTTCATCATTTTCGTTCTATTATTTTAGTACAAATGATTTCGTTTACTTTTAATTGTCATATGTAACATATAGCTAGATAACGTACATATTAACTTTAGTGCTGTTAGCTCTAGCACACAGATAAAATAAATATGCTATGTAAATATTATGTCGTGCTGAACGTCATCCTCTGTTAAAGGTTAAATATTCAGGGCTTAATTAAATTGTTTTATTGTGTGAAAGCTGAAGTCTTGTTGATGTGATAAATTTTGTTCCCAAATCATATATTCTCGAATTTTTAGGCAAGACATTTAATATGAAAATTATGACTAATTTTAGCCCGAAAGGGAAATATTCCTCGACTTGTCTTTTGCGGTCGTATCTTTAGCAGAATAAACAGAGAGAGCACCAGTTTTCCGCACCGAAGATCAGGGTTCATATCTCTGATAGTCCAAGTAAAATTTGTGTTGGATAAAAGGGGAATTTCGGAGAGATTTTCTTGGAACACTACCGTTCCCCTATCTACAGCCGTGTCGAAAATGCGACTCACGAGCACATTGTGGCTCGCAGTGCTTTTCTCTCGCTTCCTACCTACAACCCCCACCCTCTCACTCACTGGAGTCAAACTCCGTCCTATTTGTATTTGTCTCTGACCTGCGAGTGGCGTATCGTCGCAATGTCTCTCTCGAAACCATGTGCCTCTATAAAAACAAAAGTTTCAAGTAGGATGGGAGGACGCATTTTTTGATGCCAATATGATGAGAATATTAAATGTATGATTTGTTCACAAGTATTACTAGGAAAACGGTTGTATAACATAAAACGGCATTATAAGTTACTACATGTTACTGATGAAACATTAAAAGGTTAAGTGTTATTATTATTATTATTATTATTATCATTATTATTATCTCTGTACGTCAATCCTTTTTCACCAGATGTACGAATAATGCGGTTAGATCTTCAATTTAAACTCACAGATTAACAATGTGATGTTAAATGAAAGCTAGATGTAAGGACTTGACAAATGTTGAACTTTCAAATCTTTGCCAAAAAATAAATATCCGAAGCTTCGTTCTTTCGCTTGCTCTGTTGAAGCCATGTTCGCTACAACTTACGTTTGTGAAAAATTATTTTCAATAATTAAAATAGTAAAAATCAAATTTAGATCACGACTGACAGACAAATACCTTCGTGATCAACTACGACTGGCAGTAAGTGACATAATTCCTGATTTTGAAACTTTGTCGCAGAGACATTCTGAAGACAGTTAATTTCAGGTTGTGATATTATTCATTTATTGTTCATTTCTTTTTTCGTTACACGTCCTAAACATTAGTTTGTAGCCTTGTAATGTACATAATTTAATTTAAGTGCTTGACTTAAGGAAAATGAAAATCCGTTAATAAGTCAGACAGTTGCTTCACTTTCCCTTCGGGTGTCCGCCTCCCTCCATAGGTGCTATGCACGTTGCAGCTTACACGTGGCTCGGCGCACGATGGCATTTTCGACACGGCTGCTTCTATCATAATTTCAATATATACAGGGTGATTCAAAAGGATTTACCGCCACTTACAGAGCTTATTTCCGAAGACATTCTGAGCAAAAAATGTCATATAAACATGTGTCCTAATCTCAATATTTTCAGAGTTACACTAATTTGAAGTTGTTAGTAAAATACCTTTTTTCTTTAATTTTAAGGATAAAAAATGTTACAAATAGAGAATGGGTGGCTTATGTGAGGGCGGCAATGAACATCCGGGTTCCTTAAAAGCCAGTAAGCAAATAAGTAATAACAGTAATAATAATAATAATAATAATAATAGACCTAATAATAATAATAATAATAATAATGATGAACAGTCCTCATACTGGTGTAAGGTAAAGTACATAATAAGCTTATCATATTACATCATGACAAACGTTAAATAAGAAAGTATCATATGGGCTATTCCATCTCAAATCGACCAAGATGTAGAGAAAATTGACCTTGCAATTTTTAAATACAATGAAACTTTTTCTGTCCGTTGACAACTGTGATACAATGCTTTGTGCAAAGTTTGAGGCATCAGAACTTCATAGTGTTTAAATTAAAAATATTTAAATTTATCGTATTTTCATAAAATTAGCAAATTTAAACTGTTGTGGCTCCGAAACCCTTTCACCCAATGATCAAAATCATGGTTTATTTTGATGCCGATAAATTATAGTTTATATTGACATGTAAACAGTTTTTCTTACGTTTTATGGAAATGGAGAAATTTAGATTTTTCTTCATTAAGACGCCTTTGCCCATGAAAAAATATTTTTAATATATATGGTGTGATTCCGCATTGAAAGTACAAATAAACACATATTTTTACTGGTGCACCGTTGATAAGAAAGTACTGAAAATATCAAATAAAGAAAATAAATAGTACGAGCGTGAACTAACCAGCTGACTGTAGATAGTCGAGACAAGCAAGGCCAGGAGACATAAACACGTGATGTTTCGTCTAGTAGCGCATAGCTGGGCTAGCTTTATCACAGGTTTTCATAAACACAGGAGTAAAATGACGCCCAACGCTCGATTATCAT
Organism: Periplaneta americana; assembly: GCA_025594305.2. Classification (NCBI taxonomy): domain Eukaryota; kingdom Metazoa; phylum Arthropoda; class Insecta; order Blattodea; family Blattidae; genus Periplaneta; species Periplaneta americana. The sequence continues at coordinate 6,053,940 of JAJSOF020000009.1, forward strand.
CATCCCTCGGCCAGTGCGTGCGGTACTGCGCCGTTCAAGTCCAGGCGTGTGAAAATAATTTATTTAATACCCTCGAAACTTATTGCCGTGACACTAAGAAAACAATGCCGAATCCCTCTTAATAATGCAAGGTTTTTTTCTCAATATTTTTTACATTTTTACAAATTGGCAAAAAGCCTAAAAGTAAGTAAAATCAGATTATCTGTCTCTCTGTATACAATAAAAATAAGTATTACTTTTTAACATAACCTACCAAATGTCTGCTTCAAAATGAGCTCTCGTTCAATGTTCTGCAGTAAATGGTTCCAGAATACTGAGCGCTGAAAGAGGCTTGTTTTTATAAAATACGCTAAATTTGTCGCTCAATAATACGAAAACCGTTTGACTTTCGATAGTATATATGTTTGAAAATGCACTGTTCAACCTTGTATAAATAGAAAAAATTAGAGTATTAAAAAAATGCTAGGTTTTTTAATGATCGATTTCATATGGAATAGCCCATATGCAGTTTTCTCGTCACTACTTCTATAATGGGACGCTATTTTATGTTTGTGTGTGTAAACAAGTATGTATGTAGGCCTATAGATGAGGGAGGACGAATGCACATCGCCATTCAGACTTAAATGCAGGTTCATTAATCATTTTCTCCCAGAAGGTAGAGATAAGGCGAGTGAGTGACTCTACGGGCTGCTTCTCAGCTGGAAGTTGCCATGGAGACGACATATGAAGGTTTCTGTCACCAGCGGACCCGTACAGGCGAACCCCAACCGACAGTCATCTCAATGATGCTAAAGGGGGATGACGTAAGCATTCCTCGTTCAGTACCAGGAATATCCCTGACCTCTTATCAGTTGGAAACGGATTTCTAGATGCTAAAAAAGAAAGATTTAGGAATTTATAAAATCCAATTCAGGACTTTTACGAGTTTATATAAAATTAGTAATTAACCCTGCTTTGGTCGCGCGCGGAATTGTTCCGCATTAAGCTATCCATTAATATTTCCGATATCTTCAACTGTAGTCGTTTGATTTCTAGTCTAGCTGCTTTTCGTCGTTCACTTTACGCAATAATACAAATTTTCGTTCTGTCCCCAACCGTTAGGAAGCACTGGACATATTATTTCAAGAGTGAAATTTGAGGAGGAGAATTCCGCGCGCGACTAGATAAATTTGTCCATTTCGTTGGCGTAATTTCGACATGTATCGAGATTTTAAGATTTCACAGTTTATGTTACATACATTTTATTTGACAGTTGCGTTTCATGAACAATAATATTTGAACATTTATGGGTTTACTGAATTCTTTAATTTTGTATATGTATGTATGTATGTATGTATGTATGTATGTATGTATGTATGTATGTATGTATGTATGTATGTATGTATGTATGTATGTATGTATGTATGTATGTATTTTAGTAGGTTATTTTACGACGCTTTATCAACATCTATAGTTATTCAGCGTCTGAATGAGATGAAGGTGATAATGCCGATGAAATGAGGCCAGGGTCCAGCACCGAAAGTTACACCAGCATTTACTCAATTTTGGCTGAGGGAAAACCTCGGAAAAAAACCTCAACCACGTAACTTGTCCCGACCGGGAATCGAATCCGGGCCACCTGGTTTCGCAGCCAGACGCGCTGACCGTTATTCCACAGGTGTGGACTGTATGTATTTATTTTTATTTATTTTATTGGGTTATTTTACGACGCTGTATCAACATCTTGGTTATTTAGCGTCTGAATGATATGAAGGTGATAATGCCGGTGAAATGAGTCCGGGGTCCAGCACCGAAAGTTACCCAGCATTTGCTCGTATTGGGTTGAGGGAAAACCCCGGAAAAAACCTCAACCAGGTAACTTGTCCCGACCGGGAATCGAACCCGGGCCACCTGGTTTCGAGGCCAGACGCGCTGACCTTTATTCCACAGGTGTGGACGACTGTATGTGTGTATGTATGTATGTATGCATGTTAATTACTTTGTATGGAGTGTGGCATTGTATGGGGCAGAAACATGGACATTAGGACGAACTGAAGAGAAGAGACTAGAAGCATTTGGAATGATGTGGATATGGAGAAGGATGGAACGTGTGAAATGGACAGACAGAATAAGAAATGAAGCTATGTTGAAAGAGTGGGTGAAGAAAGAATGATGCTGAAACTGATCAGGAAGAGGAAAAGGAATTGGCTGGGTCACTGGCTGAGAAGAAACTGCCTACTGAAGGATGCACTGGAAGGAATGGTGAACGGGAGAAGAGTTCGGGGCAGAAGAAGATATCAGATGATAGACATTAAAATATATGGATCATATGCGGAGACAAAGAGGAAGGCAGAAAATAGGAAATATTGGAGAAAGCTGGGTTTGCAGTGAAAGACTTTCCCTTGGGCAGAACATTAAATGAATGATGAAAATGAAATATGTATGTTACAGGTCATTAAAACTTTTTGTCCTTCACACATTTCTGTAATATTTTAAATGTTTGACTCGACTTAAAGTCAATTTAAAGTAGGCCTATGATAAGTTATAGACTGAACAATTCATTGAAAATATTCGTATACATAATAATAAATATGGTTTATTTAACGATGCTCGCAACTGCAGAGGTTATATCAGCGTCGCAGTGTGTCGGAATTTTTATCCCGCAGGAGTTCTTTTACATGCCAGTAAATCTACTGACATGAGCCTGTCACATTTAAAACACTTAAATGCCATCGACCTCGGCCGGGATCGAACCCGCAACCTCGAGCATAGAAGGCCAACGCTATACCAACTGCGCTACCGAGGGCGACTATTCGTATACATGTATAGTCCCGTCGCTCTTATTTCCGGCAACCAATCACGTTGCAGGTCGGCTACATTTAAACGTATGCGTCTTGTCATTCGCTATTGATGATGTAATGAATTTCCTATGGCTCGATAAATACTTAATATAATCGCCCGCCATTTTGGCTCTTTCGTTGGCGTTAGCAAGAAATCACACGAGGACGTTATTTGCCGCTCAATTATTTGCTGAATTACAGTGCGTTTGATTTATTATCATAGGAGCTACGACATGATAATGTTTAACGGTGTGGCTAATAGATTCCTCGTCTGGTAGCTCGGCAATGAAAGAACAAAAATGGCGAACGATTCTACCTACCTAGATTTTATAGAGCCTTCACTTCCAAAGACGTACGCAAAGGGGAGGAGTCACACCGGAAATAACAGCGACACGACTATAACATACCGGATCAAATATGTCAATAAAGATACCAACATAACGTGACAAGGATACAGACACTATCACTTCATTCCGATTTGTTAAAATTCTTTTTTTGCACCACGGTACATATTTCTTTCGTTTTTGTATGAGAAACGCAGCCACCTGGTATGAGAAAGAAGTGCGTACTAAAGCAGCGTCATGAGTGTAGATTTGCATGCATACATTCTGCGGTCTGAATGTTCCACAATTCATCACCCCCGTCCGTATATCATGTTTACAGCTCCGGTGGGAAGCGCGTGTGTATCTCAACATCCGGCTTGAATAAGTCTTCACTTACGAGACACCGAGTCTGTTGCACAGTACCTGCGAAACTTTTTCAAAGAGACGTAACGTGGATATTACGTACTCCGCCCCTCTGTTTTGTGTATTTTTATTCTGAGGATATGCAGTAGGTTCTGGCAACAGTGGTGGACCTTTTTAACCCTTGTAGCCTGCAATTACGTCAACTCTGTTTGGGATCGTTTATGACCTCAACATAATTATGCATTTTATGAACATCATGCATGCAAATAATAATTCAACTATAAAAATACGTCATTTCTTATCATTGCTATAATTTTTAGTATTTTATTTTCTTATTTTATCTATTTATTTATTTTATCTATTTATTTATTTTCTTATACAGCTAAGTTTTATTTGTTTGTTTTATTGTTTGGAGAGCAAGTTTTCGACTTCTATTTTTATGTTTTATTCATTCTATTGATTTATCTATTTGGTACAAAGATTTATTTTCTTTATTTTATCTTTTGATTTTTATCTATTTATTTATTTTCTTATTTTATCTATTGATTTATCTATTTAAAATTATTTTTTATTTTATCTATTGATTTAGAGACTAATAAGTTCAGTTTTCTGTTTGATTTGTTATCATGCTAAGTGTCAATGATAAGTGCGTCTGGATAACTTGCAAGAATTGTGACAGGATGGCATGGCTCGGGTTGGTCCAGACTTTTACCCTGGTCAGGCCCTCGGCAGGTTACCTGGTTGAAATGGAGATTTTTTCCAGGACATTTTGTTCCTTAAGGATGCATCTACATTTTGTGAAAATACTGTAGGATAAAAATATAATTTTAAACAAAATGCTGGGTTAACTAGTCAGTGTTGGTTTACCATTTCAGGGCAAAGAAGATCCCTTTTCAATTTCAATTTTTACTTTGATTTCATTCTTATTATGTGTTGATATTATTTCACTATGAATATTAGACGGATTTACTATGTTTGAAGTCTTGTAACAATAAATGAGAATTTCATTTGACTTTAATGAATTTTTCCACACTTCTTCTACCTCTCACGAAATGATCAATGCAATATCACGAAATTACCAAGGTTATCGCGAAATAACCAACCTTTCAGCTTAAGTTGTAAAAGTGGTTTTACATATTCAAGAACGTATCCAATCTTTTAAAATAGCAAAAATAAAAAACGGAATGATTTATCTATTTATTTATTTTCTTATTTTATCTATTTTATTTATCTTATTTTATCTATTTATTTATTTTATCTATTTATTTATTTTCTTATTTTATATTATTTATTTATTTGTTTGTTTATTTATTTATTTATCCATCTATTGATTTATCTATTTATTTATTTTCTTAATTTATCTATTGATTTATCTATTTATTTATTTTCTTATTTTACCTATTTATTTATTTTCTTATTTTATCTATTTATTTATTTTCTTATCTTATCTATTGATTTATCTATTTACTTACTTTCTTATTTTATCTATTGATTTATCTATTTATTTATTTTCTTATTTTATCTATTGATTTATCTATTTACTTATTTTCTTATTTTATCTATTCATTTATCTATCTTTATTTTCTTATTTTATCTATTATTTATCTCCACACCTGTAGTAACTCATCTAGCCACGAAACAAGTGGCCCTCGAATGTTCGAATCCCTATCTATTACCTGGTTGAGGTTTTTTCCAGGGTTTTCCCTATCAATCGAGCAAATCTAATCTATCTATCGGACTCGTTTCACCGGCATTATCACCTTCATTTCATTCAGATCTATAACCTAGATGTTGGTACAGCGTCTAAAATCTATAAAATAAATAATTGATTTATCTATTTATTTATTTTCTTATTTTATCTATTTATTTATCTTCTTTTATCTATTTATTTATCTATTTATCTACTTTCTTATTTTATCTATTTATTAATCTATTTTTATCTATCCATCCATCCAACCATCCATCTATCTACCTATCTATCTATCTACCCTATATATCTATCTACCCATCTATCTATCTATCTACCTATCTATCTATCCATCTATCTACTATCTATATCCATCCATCTATCGTATCCATCCATGTATCTATCCATCCATCCATCCATCATATCATCCTATGTATCTACATCTATCTATCTACCTATCTTAAAACCTATCTATCTACTCGCAACTATCTATATATCTATCTACCCATCCATCTATCTACCCATCCATCTAGCCTGTCCCATCCATCCATCCATCCATCCACCACCCAGCCCACCAACTCGCCAACCAGGTCCCCACTCCTCACCCATCCACCCGTATCTACCTACCTACCTATCTATGTATCTACCTACGTATCCACCTCCATCCATCCATCCATCCATCCATCTACCCATCCATCCATCCATCCATCCATCTCCATCTATCTATCTATCTATCTATCTATCTATCTATCTATCTATCTATCTATCTATCTATCTATCTATCTATCTATCTATCTATCTATCTATCTATCTATCTATCTATCTATCTATCTATCTATCTATCTATCTATCTATCTATCTATGTCTCTCTGTCTGTCTGTCTGTCTGTCTGTCTGTCTATCTATTTATACCTACTTATATACTTCAAAAAGCAAAATTAACTAGCGTAGATATTAGACGGAACAAGGATAGTTGTCGCTCTAGCATTTCTCATTTCTCCCCAAAACAGTCTTATCTCACAGAAGAATCAGTTAACAATTTATTGCAAAGTTTCTTTGGCGTTGTGATATTACATGTAAAATTACTACAGTATTCACAGGTTATTAAAAAAAAAATAAATAACTGACATAGATATTACAGGAGATGTGAACAATACTAATTGACATTCAATATTCTTCGTTTCACAGCACAGAAATTACAGAAATATGGCAACAAACGAACTGTTATGAACAAACGTTATGAATATCACAGGAGACATTTTGTTCCACTGGATAATTTATTAGTTAACACATTTATTACAATGTAGTATTCTTTTGTTTATAATATGATAATTATTTCCGTCGCTCTCTGTAAATTGTACATATTCATTTTATAAATCTTTTAGAAATTGTGTTTCACTATAATCTGCACCATATAAAACATCCATTTCTGTAACAATAACAATGCAACGATGTTCTTTTGGTAAGTAAACACAACATTGTCACCAACTGGAGAATTACATTAACAGCTAAACCCGTGACACGAAAGAAGCTAGCATGGAAGTTTGATAAATCCTTAAAGGGGTCTTTTCTGACCCAATGCCATAAGTTCTGCAATGTCTATGCACATATCTATGCATACCAACACATAAGACATCATCGTATTCATCATCATACACAATCTCGCTCTCGCGCTTGTGGAATACCCTACCCAGTGACATCAGAGACTGTCGGAATTTAGTAGCGTTCAAAAGCAAACTTATTAAGCATTTTCTTACTGCGTAGAGTAGGTTTAATTTTTATTTAATTAATAAAAAAATCTCTCTCTTCATAACTTTTACAATAAACTGTCTAGCTTTTATTAATAAGTTACTCTTAAGCTTTAGAATATATTCTGGAAACAGAGACTGATAAATCTTATCTTCTTCACACTGATTCTCAATCAAGTTTACAAGCTCTTCAAGATATATTCTCTACAAACGCACTAATTCAAGAAATCCATCAGCTCCTCACTGACTTGATGAAACAAGGACGAAAAATAACTCTAATATGGATCCCTTCTCATCAGAGCATTCCTGGAAATGAAACTGTAGATGCCGCAGCAAAAGAAGCTACAAGACTTCCATTGCATTTTTTCACATCTATTCCTCATACAGACGCCATTAAATACATAACCAGAAAACTGCACAACCATTGGCAAACATCATGGACAGAGTCATCATCCAGCAAACTTCACGAAATAGTACAGCATTGCAGAATGAAATATCCACTACAGAATTTTAAACGTCAAGACCAAGTATTAATCACCAGATTGCGAGTTGGCCACACCAGAATTACACATTCTTATCTTCTAGACAGAACTCCTCCTCCAACATGCACCAATTGCCACATTAGGATCTCTGTACGACATTTAATTTCTGAATGTCCACTATATCACCTTCATAGAGATCAATTCATATACCAAAAGACTTATAAACAGTTCTAAACAACCCATCATTCAGTTCAAACTTAATTAAATTTCTGAAAGCTATCAACATTTACAAATGTATCTAAATGATTATTGTAATACAGTAAACTAATGTAAACTGTAAGAATTGTTTATGTACGTATTGTCGCGATATGACTTCCTAAGTTAAAGCGACATAAAATAAATAAATTAAAAAAAAAGTTACTCTTTTAGTACTTTAATTTTTATTGTATTTGTAAATTTAATATTAATTGTAATTATAATTGTCATTGTATTCTTAATATTGTAGTTGTAATCCCCTAGCAGAGAGGAAGAGAAGATCTGATGGCCTTATCTCTACCAGGTTAAATAAATAAATAAATAAATAAATAAATAAATAAATAAATAAATAAATAAAAAATAAATAAATAAATACATAAATAAATAAATATCTCTATCTAAAATGCTTTTATTTGTTTTTGGGTTATAACAAAGTTTCAGAAAGGCATATTTACTATAAGTTGAAAGTTCTAGAATCAAAATTGTGACTGCTAATTAACTTGGGGTCAGAAAAGACCCCAAAAAGGGTACAAGGGTTAACAATCTAGTCATCCTTGGTTATCTAGTACAAAATTGAACTGCAAATAATTAAGTCGGTGGAAATGTTGTGATTTGTAATAACTGTTGTGATAAGTGCGTAAGAATAATGTAATTTTCTAGTTAAAAATAGAAAGAGATGTCTGTACGAAGCAAACCTTTTCGTTATTAATGTAATGTTTTTTGCTGTCTTAGTACGTTATCTGGGGTCCTGTTAATCCCTCCCAACGGAGTACCGCTTTATATGCGCTAGTATCAGATCAATAAATCCAAACACTGGCATAAGGTAAACTCTGCTAGGAGAATGAAAAAACTCTCAAAATAAAAATCACTCTTTTAATCGCATCTACTACCTTGCACTCCAACCAAACTAAATTAGGAACATATCTTACTTTATAACCAATTTCAGCCACTGGTTAAATTCTTTTCGGAACATACTGTACCTCCGTGACACAGTCCCTCCCAAAGCGGGATATTTCAAACATTTCAGACATTTAGATGTCTGTATGTGTGCTTCACATTTTACTTCCGTCTCTTGGAGTTTAATGTAGGCCTACACTTTATCTCATCAACTGTGAATTTAAGAAGGCATGTCTATAAGAACATAATTTTTGGTTTGTTTGGTTCTGATGTAATAACTTAATAATTCAGAGCTGGTTGTTAGAACATCATTTTGGACTGAAAGAGAAATTTTTACTCGAGAACTCAAGTGTTTTCGACAATATTGCGTAATCAATGTTTTTCTTTTTATTTCCTCCTCAAGAAAACTGCACCAAATCCTACACGAAGTCCATTAGAAAACTGTTTTTAGTAGGAATTGACTCTGTCGAGTCTTTTATCTTCCTGTGCACATTTCTTTCCACTATTTCAAAGTAAACGTTCAGTCGAAATCGTCTGCATCTTAATACTTGTAAACAACTCCTTGAGCTCGTGCCAAGAATAGAAACTAACTGCACGAAATGGCTCTATCCAAAATTTACGTTACTAAAGTTCTCCGGGAGTTTTCTCTTCTTCAAATCGATGGCAAAAATCTCAGGTGTCAGTACTGAATTTTATAAAGGGTGCGTCAGAAAGAACGGATGGATTTCAAACTATCGATACGCAACGAGGAGAGAGATATAGTGAGGGGGACCACGACTGTTGGGTCAGCCATAGAATGCAGTTTCAGTTGAGAACATGGTGTTGGTCTGGTGTACAACGTGCTTTCATCGTAGAGACATTTTTGAAAAATGAAGAGTCTGTGATCGCCACTCAGGACTCATTTCGACATCGGATGTCACGCTAGGATTCCAACTCGGAATACAATTTTGTGGTGGGTGGCTTCATTTCGTATCACAGGTTCAACATTAAAGAAGAAATCACCTGGACGAAATTCTATTGCACTGAGATTGTCCGAGGCTACGGTAAGATCTCGCGCCCTGCGACTTCTTTCTTTGGGACCATTTGAAGGCGTAAGTTTGTAAACATCGATCACATACACTGGACGAACTGAAGACAGCGATTCGCGAAGAAATCGTGGCAATTGCACCAGCTATGACTATGAAAGTGATGGCGAACATCAGAAAACGCCTCGATGCCTGTATTGAAAGCCAAGGACATCATATGGATAATGTTGTTTTCCATAAATAAACTGCATGTATTGGTGAATATGTTGATAACAATAAATTTTTGATTTGATGAATTTTTACAATTTTCTTGCCATGTGAAATCCATCCGTTCTTTCTGACACACCCTGTACAAGCACAATCGCGTTTTTTGCCCTTGGCGTGAGCAATAGTTAAGCACAAATATGAAAGCATGAACATTGTTGTTGTGATGTTCTTAGTTATCTTAAGTGAAGGGAAAAAACTTAGACAGTAGACTCCAATAACCATTTATAAATAGAAACATTTTTTCCCGGCTTTCTTTAGGTCATTTTCTGTTGACAGATATTGCGGTTAATTGGTTCGTATTTAAGATACATTCGATAATCAATGTATTTTGAATGCAATTTAAATATACTTAACCACTATCCTATAGTACATCTTGGCAATTTACTTCTTCAGAATATTACAAGTGACTCCACTTCGTGAAGTGTGATCAGCACAACAACAGATCTTCACCGACTATGACACAGAATATCCCATTGACAATAGACAAATATAAACACATATAATACATACATCTTGATTACACAACTTTTAACACTGATATCACTTCGGAATATGTATGATAAGACTTTCTTGTGTTAAATTCTAACGTACCTTGTTTACATGTTTTGACCTTTTGTGGGTCATTTTCAGAACTAGTGGTTGTTGGTCTTGGCGCCTGTTATTTTGTTTCCTGTGAGGGTGTGTTCGTGTGGTGTAAAGTGGAGTCAAAGAGTGTGTGTGTTCTGAAATAGAGTTGTGCGTTGAGAATTTCATTGGGGTGTGTTTTTGTGTGTCTGTATATTTCATATTGTTCTAGTGTGTTTAGTTTCTGGCTTTTTGGTTGGATGTGTAATATTTCCATGTCTGTGTTGATGTCTCTGTAGGTGTGGTTAGCATTTGTGATGTGTTCTGCATATGTGGAGGTGTTTTGTAATTTTGTTATGGCTATGATGTGTTATTTGTAACGTGTTTGAAATGATCTGCCATATAATAAGCTCAATTGGAAACCGTGAAAGCAGGATCCACTAAATTTCAAATAAAAATATTTAAATATATTCATATTCAATGGTAAACCTCAATTGGTAACGCTGTGAAACCAGATGTATGTATTCCTCTGAAATATGTCTGAATGTATTTCTGTGTCACGTTAAACGCAATGTAAACTGATAAGTGTGATTTTTCATTTTATTAAGGGAACCCTTATGTTAAAATTGACCAAAATATCGATTTTTAGATTTTTAATTAATATTATTCCTTATTCATTAAACGCGGAATAAATATGGAAAATGCCTCTTATTATTCGGTTGAAAAGCTTTTGTTATCCAGTCTGCTCTCAAAAAAGCTGAAAGTTAGAATTTATAAAACAGTTATATTACCGGTTGTTCTGTATGGTTATGAAACTTGGACTCTCACTTTGTGAGAGTAACAGAGGTTAAGGGTGTTTGAGAATAAGGTGATTAGGAATATATTTGGGCTAAGAGAGATGAAATTACGGGAGAATGGAGAAAGTTACACAACGCAGAACTACACGCTTTGTATTCTTCACCTGACATAATTAGGAACATAAAATCCAGACATTTGAAATGGGCAGGATATGTAGCACATATGGGCGAATCCAGAAATGCATAGGCTATGGAGTGTTAGTTGGGAGGCCGGAGGGAAAAAGAGCTTTTGGGAGGCCGAGACGTAGCCTATCCAATTCATTATGCATTATTCATTATCATAATTTACATATTAATTATTCCAAAAATACCATATCACTCTAAATGAAAGTTTAAATATTGTTTTCCCCTAGTTTGAAGAATGAGTGTTGGAAATTTTATTTTATTACATGCAAAGATATATTAGTTACTTACAAATAACTAAATGCATGAAAATCAGACATTTTAAGATAAGGGCTCCCTTAATTGATCTATTTTATTGAAACAATTTTGGTGGGCTTTATCGATTTTCGTAGACAAAAATGAAGCGAAAAAATAGGGATTTCATTAAATTTCTTATGAATTAAAACACAACACATTAATAGTGGAAACTGAAGATATATTGAATAATGCAAATAGATTAACCTATCAAGTCGACCTGGTTGGCAAGTTGGTATAGCGCTGGCCTTCTATGTCCAAGGTTGCGGGTTCGATCCCGGGACAGGTCGATGGCATTTAAGTGTGCTTAAATGCGACAGGCTCATGTCAGTAGATTTACTGGCATGTAAAAGAACTCCTGCGGGACAAAATTCCGGCACATCCGGCGACGCTGATATAACCTCTGCAGTTGCGAGCGTCGTTAAATAAACCATAACATTTTAACCTATCATGTAGTTGAAATCATTTTAGTGGCTACTGGGAAGAAAGTTCTATGTTACTGCCGTCATGATTTTATAATCTAAATACCATTAACACTCTATTAACACAAGTATTATTAATGAAAGTTTCTATCAGTGTCGAATAACACTTGGCATACACTGTGGCAAACACAAATAAAGCAACTCTGTACATTCGTTTTCACAGATTACTCAGTAACTCTGTATCAACTAAGAGATTATCTAATAGAATTGGAGAAATCGAGATATTTGTGGCAAATTATCCTGAGAATTCGCTATGAGCTTTTTCACAAAATCCTTGCAGTTAGGAAAAGCGTATGAAAAGAATTCAACGAGATAATTAATCCAAGCCGGATTCGAACCCATGCTAGACAGCAGCCACAGAGCATGAGTCCCGCTCTCTAACTCTATTCATCTTGGAGTAACAACTACTTTACACCAATTATATGTCTTAGATATTTTAATAAGTTTACTGGAAGCAAGGAAAGAGATAGGTTTGGAAGTAAATCCCGAAAAGACAAAGTATATGATTATGTCTCGTGACGAGAATATTGTACGAAATGGGAATATAAAAATTGGAAATTTATATTTTGAAGAGGTGGAGAGAAATTCAAATATCTTGGAGCAACAGTAACAAAAATAAATGATACTCGGGAGGAAATTAAACACAGAACAAATATGGGAAATGCGTGTTATTATTTGGTTGAGAAGCTTTTATCATCCAGTCTGCTGTCAAAAATCTGAAAGTTAGAATTTATAAAACAGTTTTATTACCGGTTGTTCTTTATGGTTGTGAAACTTGGACTCTCACTTCGAGACAGGAACAGACGTTAAGAGTGTTCGAGAATAAGGTGCTTAGGAGAAAATTTGGGGCTAAGAGGGATGAAGTTACAGGAGAATGGAGAAAGTTACACAACACAGAACTGCACGCATTGTATTCTTCACCTGACATAATTAGGAACATTAAATCCAGACGTTTGAGATGGGCAGGGCATGTAGCACGTATGGCCAATCCAGAAATTCATATAGAGTGTTAGTTGGGAGGCCGGAGGAAAAAAGACCTTTAGGGAGGCCGAGACGTAGATGGGAGGATAATATTAAAATGGATTTGAGGGAGGTGAGATATGATGGAGAATGGATTGATCTTGCTCAGGATAGGGACCAATGGCGGACTTATGTGAGTGCGGCAATGAACCTCCGGGTTTCTTAAAAGCCAGTAAGTAAGTAAGATTTTATGGTGCCACAATTCACTGCGGTTTATTATTTGGAAATATTTTTGTCACATTTCTAAATTCTGTGTTTATTACCAAGATTATGTAGTCCTAAAATTATTCTGACGCGTATTGCGAGAACTAGGATATAAATTTAAGCTTAATTTGGAATGTTTCAATTAACTATAAAAACTAAAATCACTTCCAAGTTTAAATAGAATGTTATTGAAAGACTGCACATTTAATATGACAAAGAACTTAAAAAAGGTCAGTCATTTCAACATGTAAACGAGAACGCGATAAGGTTTTCATTACGTAATACTGTTGTTACACGATGAAATGTGCGATTGTTTATTTTTTTTTGTTTACTTCTGATAAAACAAAACATCCCTCCGTGCGCTGTCGTTGGCAACAACTAGAAAATATCGTTGATAGTATTATCAATAACAGGAATGCAACCACAGCATTCGGAGAATCTGTCATTTAACTCGATGGTTAGTTGCTGCTATTGACACGGATTCGCAGCGCTCAACATAGTCGTCTGTTATAGGTGGCCATGCTTTCCTGAACCGAGTGAGGTTATGTACTCATTCTTTATACATCTATGTATGGAATGAGCTAAAGCATAAGTGTTATCTATCCAAATGAAGAACCATACTAGACCAAAATAATATGACGTCACTGACTGATCTGAGCTTGGTTGCAGGCCAAAGTCAAGATATAAAATATAGTCCCTTAAATATTTCATTATAACTAACGTTTTTACACATAGGCTATAATGTAAATTCAAATCAGTGCAATGTAATTAACTATTATGCTAGACTAAAAGACACCAAATGTACCTATATGTTAATATTATTTTATCTTTTCTGTTTACCCAGGCGTAGTGATACATTAATATAGTTCTTGGTTTGGATAGAAGTGGTATTTGGCAGGCTCAGTTCAAAATGACGACACAATGGTACAAAATTGTAACTGATTTTTAGGACCATTCTTACAATTCATGTCCAGGAGTAAAGGTAATCTACAGTTAATTTTAAGGTGAGTGTGAAGTTTCAGTAAAAATTGCTTCTTTCTTATCATTCTCTAGTCAAAGTTCACTTCCGAATAACATATTGATGCCAAATTTATAGCAGTTGGTATATAGGTTAAATCTTTAAGTTAAGAATTTCATTTACACTGAATAATTTTATCGTGCAATTCGATATAATGTCAAATGTATATAATCTATTGTAATTTATTTTTTCATTGTTTTCCGTCGCTGTTGATGTAAATCCGTATATAGTATACTGTAAATAATTTATTAAATAGCGATCTTACTCGTGTTAATTACGTAAGAATGTGCGGCATACAGCTGTTTCGGTGCTGCTTGACACCATCCTCAGAGAATACTAGATCTCGGCGCTATCTCAACTTTGCTGCCTGTTGTGTGGGCGCGTTCGTGTGATGAAGAGTTGTGTCAAATAGTGTGTGTGTTCTGAAATTGATCTGTGTGTTGAGAATTTGATTAGGGTGTGTTTTGGTGTGTCTGTATATTTCATATTGTTCTAGTGTGTTGAGTTTTTGGTTTTTGGGTTGTATGTGTAGGATTTCCATGTCTATTTATGTTATTGTATGTGTGGTTAGCATTGGTTATGTGTTCGGCATATGTAGATGTATTTTGTCCTCTGGTTATTGCTTTAATGTGTTCTTTGTATCGAGTTTGGAATGATCTGCCTGTCTGTCCAATGTAGAAACTGTCGCAACTATTACATGTGAGTTTGTATACACCTGTGTGGTTGTATTTATTTGTTTGTGTTGTTTGTGTGTTGAGATGTCTTTGTAGTGTGTTTTCTGTTCTGTATGCTATGTTATATTTCTGTTTTCTGAATGAGGATGCGATCTTGTGTGTGTTTTTGTTTTCGTATGTTAGTATGATGTATTTCTTGTGTTCTTATGTTTGTGTTGTGTTTTGTGTGTTTGTGTGTTTGTTGAGTTTTTGTTTTATCTTCCTTATGATGTTGTCTATTATGTTTGGGTTGTAACCGTTTTCTTGTGCTATGTATTTGATTGTGTTCACTTCTTCATTGTAGTGTTGTTGGCTCAGTATACTGTATTAATGACTGACAAAAAATAAAAAGAAAGAAACAGGGAAATTTGTTTTTAACGAAAGAAGAAATATTATATTGAAAGTTATTGAGTCGATTTCTAAAACGACGTCTAGACCACCGCCATGACTTCAAACGCGTTTGGATTTATAAAACGAGGTCTTTTTCATTTTTCTGAGCCATGTCTCCAAACCATGGTCTGAAGCAGAGACCACGGCTGGGTAGGATTAAAATTACAGCTTCATGTATACAAGATGGAGGTAGTAGATCAGCTGGATGATTATCAAAGGAAAATTTGTCTCTACGGTAGTAAATGCCGGATTAGGGTGACGAGAGACAGAAATAATCCTTTTATAACTATATAACGACGATAATTTCAGGCGAATATTTCGATTTTCGAAGAATTCAACGCAAAATTTAGCAAGAACACAAAATAATCTGCAACTAAATGCAAGAGGCTGGGGGTTGACAATTTTTTTACACCTTCTTGTTGCTTTCAGGGAAGATAGATATAATATTTTATTTTAAATTATACCTTTAAGCCTGTAAGACGGGATAACTTAAGTAATTCATAGTTTTACAGTAGTTTTGGACATTTTATTTATTACTCGAAATTGATGTGAGCCTATAAGAATATGAATCAAACGTGATTTTGTCTTCTTATTTTAAGTTTTATGCTATTGGGGCTTTCCACATAGTACTAGCTTAGTATATGTGAAAATAGAACCGTACTGCATTTCAGTTTCAATTGAAATTTTAATCCAGTTAATATTTAGGTTATTAATTCCTTATAGCCGGGTTTTCAGGTAGTCAATATTGGTAGTAGTTATGAACAAATGGTAAAGCACAACATAAACTCGATTTGTGCTAATTATTTGGGCAATATCATTCTGGTACCTAAAAATCCGCTAGTATTTTAAATGCACAGTTATATTCTGTAAATTAGTAAATATAACGATACCACAGTCTAGTATATACAGTCACGAAGCTCAATAAGTAGGGAATATGCATCCATATATAGCTGCTAACCACTAGGATCGCTACTATCGCCTCATAACAGACAATGTGAAATAGTACCGGCACAGTCTATTGTTCCTAGTACGCTCACAACTCGAGTTTCGGACTGTATATGCTAGACTGTGACAATACCTTAGCTGAGAACAAAAGAATGTGACTTACTCCAATTTAATAAAAATATTATTCCCGATGTTCATTTCTTTCTAATATCGACTGTGTACAAGAATAAAAATCGATTCTTAGCTGCGTTAATTAAAAAAAATTCTCTCTTCTTAACTTTTGCAATAAATTGTCTAGCTTTTACTAGTCAGTTAATCTTTTAGTACTTTGATTTTTATTGTATTTGTAAATTTAATATTAATTGTAATTGTATTCTTAATATTGTAGTTAAACCTAGAGGACATCGTCGACCAGGAAGACCGTTAAGAAGACTGCTAGATGGGGCCGAAACAGGTCTACAGAGACCTAATTCGTGAAGGATGATGATGATGATGATGATGATGATAATGTAGTTGTAGTCCCCTGGTAGAGGGGAAGAGAAGGCCTCATGACCTTATCTCTACCAGGTTAAATAAGTAAGTAAATAAGTAAATAAATAAATAAGTACATATATACATGCATACATACATACATGCAGGCAGGCAGGCAGGCAGGCAGGCAGGCAGGCAGGCAGGCAGGCAGGCAGGCAGACAGACAGACAGACAGACAGACAGACAGACAGACAGACAGACAGACAGACAGACAGACAGACAGACAGACAGACAGACAGACAGACAGACAGACAGACAGACAGACAGACAGACAGACAGACAGACAGATAGATAGATAGATAGATAGATAGATAGATAGATAGATAGATAGATAGATAGATAGATAGATAGATAGATAGATAGATAGATAGAATAAGAAATAGATAAATAGATAAAATAAGAAAATAAATAAATATATAAAATAAGAAAATAAATAAATAGATAAAATAAGAAAATAAATAAATAGATAAATCAATTATTTATTTTATTTTATTGGGTTATTTTACGACGCTGTACCAACATCTAGGATATTTAGCGTCTGAATGAAATGAAGGTGATAATGCCGGTGAAACGAGTCCGGGGTCCAGCACTGACAGTTACCCAGCATTTGCTCGTATTGGGTTGAGGAAAAACCCTGGAAAAAACCTCAACCAGGTAACTTGCCCCGACCGGGATTCGAACCCGGGCCACCTGTTTCGCGGCCAGACGCGCTGACCGTTACTCCACAGGTGTGGACCAGATAAATCAATAGATAAAATAAGGAAATAAATAAATAGATAAATCAATATTTAATATTAATTGTAATTGTATTCTTAATATTGTAGTTGTAGTCCCCTGGTAGAGGGGAAGAGAAGGCCTCATGGCCTTATCTCTACCAGGTTAAATAAGTAAGTAAATAAGTAAATAAATAAATAAGTACATATATACATACATACATACATACATACATACAGGCAGGCAGGCAGGCAGGCAGGCAGGCAGGCAGGCAGGCAGGCAGACAGGCAGGCAGACAGACAGACAGACAGACAGACAGACAGACAGACAGACAGACAGACAGACAGACAGACAGACAGACAGACAGACAGACAGACAGACAGACAGACAGACAGACAGACAGACAGACAGACAGACAGACAGACAGACAGACAGACAGACAGACAGACAGACAGACAGATAGATAGATAGATAGATAGATAGATAGATAGATAGATAGATAGATAGATAGATAGATAGATAGATAGATAGATAGATAGATAGATAGATAGATAGATAGATAGATAAATCCCACGAACCTCGGTTTCTTCTCAAGCCGCGTCTCGACTTCGTTTTAGAAATCGCATAAGGATTCAGACCTCGATCACGGTTTCAAAGTCGAGGTTTGGAACCACGATTTCGTCTGTGTTTTAGAAATCGATCCATTAAGTTTTCACAAAATATCACATTGAAAATCAACAAAGATTAATGCCCGAGGCGGGATTCGAAGCCAGGATTCATTTTCTATCCAACACAAAATTTTCGTCTTAACCGTTGTGTGCCGGCCACCAGAGAATTCGCTACGTTTATCAGTGCCTGAAGTGCAGGACCCGTTGATATGGTTTAAAAGTATAAGAAGAGGGGACGTAAAAACAACGGAAGGCAGCGAACACAACGGACTGGCAGGCTTCCAGGCCCTTAAAACCGAACACGGACTCAAGTGGAGCGGCGACCACCAGGGAGAGTTAATAGGGGAAAAAAGCAGGAGGACAATTGGCTTAGTTTGGACCACCACCACCAAGATCGTGCTCGGGAAGTCGGATATCGTGGTTCAGGTACTGTTGATCACACTGCCCAATCTTTCGCTTCTCTGTGCTGTACGGGAAGTAAGGAAATGCTGGGTCACCGGCAATGTAACGGCTGCAGAATTCACCTTCAACTCTGAGGATCTGAGTTCAAATAACGGCGAGTCCAAATGGTAATTCGGGGTAGACAAATTTGGTCCTGGCTCAGGTTTACTTGCAATACTCCCGTTTACCTTATCAAAGTTCCATTGTATCACTTAATTCACGTAAGCATACTGACCCTTCATAATTCCTCATTATGATTATAATCTCCAAAAAAAGAGCTCACTGACGTATTTATTTTTTGCAACTTTCAGGATTTTTAACTTTGTTCTTATACTTTCTGTCATATGAGTTTTTAATTCAAGGCTTCTATAGTTTAGAAGCCTTGCCTTAAGGGGAGAGGATGGTATTTTTGGTGAAAAATGAGTAAATTAAAAAAATCCTTAAAATACTCTGTGATATGTGTGGAATGCATAGCATAACATTTTGTGGGTATTTGTGCCCTTATCAGATGTTGAGTCGCCATTTTTTAACTTCCTGCGTTATGGATTTTTAAATCATTCGCCCACTTTTATTGTTGTTTCCGGTAAATTAAATTTTCAAAAAAAAAATTTTTCTTCTTTAAAATACCCTTTGATATATGTGGAATGCATTGCATAACATTTTGTGGGTATTTGTGCCCTTATCGGATGTTGAGACGTCATTTTTAAACTTCCTGCGCTATGGATTTTTAAATCACTCGCCCGCTTTTATTGGTTTCCAGTAACTTCATTTTTTTGCTACATTGCCAGACAGAAATGGATATAATTTCTGAACTATTAAAGATACATGCATGAAATTTAGAACACACATTCTTTAGACTATTAGGAAACTTTTCTCTGTAACAGAATTTTGTTAATTGATTTCATTTTAAAAATACGTCCGTTTGTTTGCAAGAAAGGAAATCAGAAAATTGTTATTAAATTTTAATTGTTTATTTTACAAACGTAGGGACTAATATCAAAATTCTGTTAGATAGTTTGTAGAACATGCTTTTGCAAATACATTGAAAAAACTGTTTGAATCTATCTTTAAAAATGGTTTAGATATATCGGTTTTAGTGCAATCCTGCATTGGGTATATTTTTTCAAATTTGGACCCCCAAATAATTTTTTTTCAAAATATTTTTATTTGGTTAAGTTGCCACAATGAGCTCTCTACATACAAAAATTAATATTTTACACCAAATAGGAAAAAGTTTTAAAAAATACCATCCTCTCCCCTTAAATTGGCAAAACTTCATTTGTGCGAGATCGTGCGTATTTGCTTGTTTTCCGCACAGAACTAATACGCGGTAAGTGTGAAATACCACATTCAGTATTCCCAACGTAACACACATAACAATTTCCCTCTTCTTACCGCTTAAGCGCGACATTCATTTTACTGCTTTAGGCTTTTAACATATTATTTTTAGAGAAATTATAAATTGGAAACTTACCACTGCAATTTCACCAAAATTGCAATGTTAGTTATTGTTTTTAAATATTTGCAAAAATTAAGTAAAGTCTACTACTCCACGAAACTTATTGCATTCCTGATACAAGTAACATTAAGGAAGCCGTGAAAAAAATCAACGAGATTCCAGATGCCGATGTTATTACTGCAATATGTTATATAAATAATATTGTTAAAATATTAAAATGAAAAATAAATCATTACATAAGCTTACAGTTTGTTTATAGACTGGGAGAAAAAAAAGACAGACGTAAATCACGGCCTGCTGGAGAATAGTAAACACAGAAAACATTTTACAGCAACAATGTTAAAGAAAGATATTTTGGTGTTCCGAAGTTGGCGTCATTAAACAGAAACCAACATGTAGATTTCATTGCAACTAATTAGAAATTCGTCTTTCAGGTATGTAATAAACGATCTTCGCACAAAATAATGTACGATACACGAGCGGTATGTTTGTTTTCATGTTCTCGGAAATTAAAAAATCTCAACTACGTTTCGATTTTTCAATCTTTTCCTCGACCATGAAAACGCCAACATGCCGCTCTTGTAACGTATATTACTATTCTCACTCTAGTTTATTAAACCGTGTCGGACTGTAAAGAAAACAACTATCGCAATGTCCATTTTTTATATGCTGTACAATATTATAGTATTGTGAAATTTTAATTTTCCTACCAATTTTTTTCTATTGTTCTATTAAAATTATAGCATATAGCCTATTAACCTGTTGTATCCTATGGAATACTTTTTGAATTATTTAAGGGCTAAAGAATAGATTAAATTTCAATATTCAAAAATGTTATATAACTTATACAAGCAGTACATCATATTTAAGAGCTATATAAGTGTATAAATCCCACAAGGGTAGATGCCCTTCAGTAAGGGTTGCCAAAAGACACAGCATACTAAACAAATAAAAATAAACATTTATGTTACCAGTATTTATGAGTATTATTTTCAAATGGAAGCTACCCTTGGGAAATTATTTTTATTCAATAATTATTATTAGTAATCAGATAGAATATACAATGAATGATGAATCATTAGAACGAATATATTTTGAAAAATATCTAGGTGTAACTATTGATCATAATTTAACTTTTTATAATCACATATTTAAATAATTTCAAGGGAAAAATTGTTCCGGGTTCGATACCCGGCCCCGGAACAATTTTTCCCTCGAAATTATTCAAATTAACTTTACAGGGAGTTATTCCTGAAAGCTTAATTTGCATAATACACGTCACTGTACGTAACAGAAAACCACAATTTAAAGTCACACAGAGTTAGTGTGCACTCAAATGTTGGTTGCTTGACGGTTGTCAGCCCACTTTGAGGTCTGTGGATATAGAGGGAAAAATTAGATCGGTGTCGGGTAGAGTTCCCGGGTAGCTCAGTGGGAGAGCGTTGGTACGTTTAACCAAAGGTCCCGGGTTCGATACGCGGCCCCGGAACAATTTTTCCCTCGAAATTATTCAAATTAACTTTACAGGGAGTTATTCCTAAAAGCTTAATTTGCAATCACATATATTTAATTTATAATAAATAAATTAATCTATAAAAATTCTGGGGTTTATTAGGAAACTAAAATAATTTACAAAACACTTCCATTTTGACACTTCTTTTTAATCGTCATATTGCAATATGCATCGTTAATTTGGTCTCTTACTTGTAAATCACATAATCATTTACTTACTTAGGCTATTTATGGCGGACAGTAGCAAAAAGAATGTGAAGGGTGTACCTCGCAACGTAGGCCCAGCTCAGCAATTATAATGGAATTATTGCTTGAAGGTAGTTCCTATGAGGACAGCTAGTTTGTGTGCTTGGTAGTGTAATGAAATAGGACTAATAATACTGCAAGAAGTTGTGTCCTTGCAAGGTGGTTGTGCTACATAATCAAATCGAATCTAAAGAAAACCTATCCTATGCCACAGTCATGAACCACAATCACGAAATGGTCTACAATTTCTCAAAAAGTATCATAACATCTGATTGAAGTTGGACGAAATATTTCGATCCTGAAACGAGGCTGCGGTCTTTTGTATGGAAACACGCCAATTTTCCTCCGTACAGAAATGTAAATTCTATTCTATTCTTTGACGAGAGAGGATTGAAATATCTTGCAGCATTTTGTGTCTGAGAATAAATGTCAATGCAAAATATTACGCTACATTTCTCAGAAAAGATTTTAACAAAGAACAAATAAATTTTTCCGAGAAAAGCTGTTTTTTTTTCTTTAAGATAAGACACGTAGAAAGCCACATGTTTGCACCAAACCTTCTTTTCCTGAAATAATATTAATTCCATTCCTTGATGAGACAGTGTTGGGATATTCTGCAGAACTTGACGTCTCGGAAACAACATTTAAGTATAAAATATTACGCTATTCTTCTTGGAATAAATTTTAAGAATAAAATATCATTTTTTTCGGGAAGAGTGGTTTCAGCTTTAGGACAACGAAAGAACACATCAATCCTTCTTCAGTTAAAATCGTGCTAATATTATTTTCTGACGAGATAGGGATAACATATTTTGTGCGAGATCGTGCGTATTTGCTTAGTTTCCGCACAAAACCAATACACGAAAAGTCTAAAATTCCACATTCAGTAATCCCAACCTAACACACATAACAATTTCCCTCTTCTTACCGCTTAAGTGACATATTGATTTTACTGCTTTAGGCTTTTAACATATTATTTTAGAGACGTTTAACATAGTAATAATTATAAGTTGAAACTTACCACTGCAATTTCACCTAAATTACACTGTTAATTATTGTTTTTAAATATTTGCAAAAATTAAGTAAACTCTACAACTCCACTAAAGTTACTGCATTCGTGATGCAAGTAACATTAAGGAAGCCGTGAAAAAATCAACAAGATTCCAGACTCATCATAGACTGGGGGGGGGGAGACAAACGTATATCGCGGCCTGCTGCATTTTAAAGCAACAATGTTGAAGATAGATATTTTTGTTTTGCAAATTTGCCGTCATTGAACAGAACCCAAGATGGAGATTTCATTGCAACTAATTAGAAATTCCTCTTTCAGGTATGTAATAAACGATCTTCGCACAAAATAATGTACGGTACACGAGCGATAGGTTTATTTTCAATTCTCGGAAATTAAATTGCCAAACTTCAGTTCTCACACTAGTTTATTAAACCTTGTCGGACTGTAAAGAAAACAACTATCGCAATTTTCATATTTTATATGTTATACAATATTATATTGTGAAATTTTAATTTTCCGTACTTACTTACTTACTTACTGACTTTTAAGGAAGCCGGAGGTTCATTGCCGCCCTTTGAACTTGCATTTTCACGAACACCATACCAGAAGTTTTAAAGATATGAGACTTGATTTATGCAGATACAAGACTACACAAAACAGTTTTTATTATATGTCTCTGAAGTTTTATAATAGCTGATCTAATTAAACTAAAAATTTAAAATATGATTCATTCAAATCGTTAATTAAAAGAAAATTGTATGAACACAGTTTGTATAGCATTAACGAATATTTTAACTTGGCTAATACTTTGTATGATTTTATTTATTTTGACGTTGCTATACATAAGGTACTTATGTGAAAGCAATAATCTATCTATCTGTCTGTCCGTCCGTCCGTCCGTCCGTCCGTCCGTCCGTCCGCCCGCCCGCCCGTCCGCCCGCCCGCCCGCCCGCCCGCCCGCCCGCCCGCCCGCCCGCCCGCCCGCCCGCCCGTCCGTCCGTCCGTCCGTCCGTCCGTCCGTCCGTCCATCCATCCATCTATCTATCTATCTATCTATCTATCTATCTATCTATCTATCTATCTATCTATCTATCTATAATAGGTTTTAAGAATAATATATCAAGTTTTCTTGGAAGAGTGGTTTTAAACTTGAGGACAACGAAGGGACACATATTCACATCAATTCTTCTTCAGTTAAAATCGTGTTAATTTTATTTTCTGACCAGACAGGGATAACATTTTTCAATATGAGTGTTTCGTTACAAAATATTACGTTACTCTCTTTAGAGAAGATCTTAGGAGAGAATATATTAATTTTTTCCGAGAAAGTAAGACGTAAAAAACCGAAAACCATGGCAGTGGTCATGAGAAAGCTAACTGAAGTCGTCGGAGCGACTTTGAATAATTTTTTTTCAATTTCGTAGTTCACAACGTTTAGGTTTTTTTATCTATAGTAATCTCACTACAGGTTTTGATTTATCTAGAGAAAATCAAAATTCGAGTTGGATTTTGTTGACTATTACAGGATTAGAAGAAAGTATATAAACAGTGGAAGGAATAAAGAACTCTAATACAATAAAATATTGACTTACAAAAATACCGCACTAAACTGTTTTAAAAATGTATTATTGTATCATTTTACTACATATTTCGCTAGATGGCAGTAGTGTGTTATGATTAGTACAGTTTTAACTCTAATTGAACCCTATAGACGATTACTAGTCAAGGTGGCTTTGTTGATTCAGTTTCATTTTTATTAAAACAGTTGCATTCCACTTCAATATATAATATTAAACAATCTCTGATGCGTGACTATCCATAATCTCATACAGCAGAAGCTATAACATAACCTAAATAATATAAACAAGATAAATGATAGACAAGTTTTAATTAAGGATGATGAAATAAACATGAATGATTTTAAAAGGTATTGAAAGTACAACGTTGGCAAACCAAGAAACAAATACTAGAGAGATCATAAAAACAAAGAAATGTTAGGGAGGTGATAAAAATTGTAGAATAAACAGCCATTATTGGTTGAAACACGTCGAACCATACTGCTTTATAGGTCAAAAGTAGTATGTCATAATAAAAGTGTAATTGTCTATGAAAAAAATAGTTCGAGGCGAGGGGATTCGAAGAGATCAAAAGTTAAAGCTTCCTACTAGAGTGCTGCATTGGAGTTAAATCGCTCGCTTGAACTCGGTCGAGTGTCGCACCCTCGAGTGAGATACGATCGGTCGTGATACGCTCGTAATAAATAGTAGCACAGTACAAGGTCATCTCACCGACATGTCTTATCTTGTATGGAAGGCGACAGATAAGATACACATATGTTTTGCTCACACGGTAAAAATAAGGCTTTATTTTCTGCGTTTATGACAAACGTTTAATGGAACAGTCAATGGAACGTACCAAAACAGGAACATGAAGTTATAAATAAAATAGTATGAAAAACTTCGATATACAGTTATTATTGCTAATTAATAATTATTCAATATTTGATTTACCACATATATAATATGATAGATCCATACATAGTGTTCCGCCTATATACTGCGACAATGCAGAAACGTTTTACAAAATATTATTGATATAGCAGTAGATTAATAACAATATTAGTACAGAGATAACGTCACAGAAAATATAATAAAACGAATAATCATCCTGCACAACTGTTACAGACGCAAAGATTGATACACAAATTATTAGAGATTATTATTATTATTATTATTATTATTATTATTATTATTATTATTATTACTATAAAACTTGATACAGTTCTTGCATTATCGTGATTGTGTTCTCCGTTTATAATAATTACATTTACATCCAATAACATCTATCACTTCTGTGTGAAAAAAAAAAAAAAAACATTTACCTACAACATTTATATTATATTTTAAAGCAAGTTTCGTAGTTGTACTATGGAGAGGTTAGTTAAACACTGCAAACTTTGAAATGATAAACATCTATGATATTACTACACAGTTCATCACTGTAACAAGCACGAATGTCTAACGCTCGGCTTATACCGTTCGAGGATTTATCGCTCGTGACAATTTTACCCATCATGCATGTGCGCTACCTATCGGATTATGCTATGAACTACTTGGCGCTCGAGTGAAAACGTGTGATGAAAAATGATCGATAGCACGTGTTTCAGAATTGTTTTGAGAAGTGTACAGCTTCACAAACAATCTACTTCAAATAACAGAGGTTAATCATGCTGGACCAATCTCTCGTTCTCAAAACTAAATTAATTTTTCGGATAAATCTGAAACAGACTGTGGATTTATTTCAATTCATCTGACTTGTGAAATGCATTCAACTGTTTTATATGAATGAAGGCGATTCTCGAGGGTAGACTCAGGCTTAAGTCGAGCGATGTCATGTCATCAACGACTTGAAGTCGAGAATGCAGCTAATTTCCGTCCACTGATAAAGAGGAAAGCGTCGTTACCATGGTACAATGGAGACACGCGCCAGGCCTGCCAGAGTTTCCGCGCAATGATGGATTGCTGTTACCATAGTGACTGCGATGCCGAGACAGAAGACTGCGTGTGACAAAGAAGCAGCTATTGGCGAATTAGTATTCCTCTTCCTCTAACATACCTTTGGATGTTGTACCTCCGAAATAATTGGTCAATGTTCGTGTCTTACGCCTACCTATGATGCGTCATAACGAATAACATTCTAATATTTACTAGTGGCTTGTGCAGCAAATGCTGCAAACTAAGTTCATTACTTACTTACTTACAAATGGCTTTTAACGAACCCGAAGGTTCATTGCCGCCCTCACATAAGCCCGCCATTGGTCCCTATCCTGTGCAAGATCAATCCAGTCTCCATCATCATATCCCATCTCCCTCAAATCCATTTTAATATTATCCTCCCACCTACGTCTCGGCCTCCATAAAGGTCTTTTTCCCTCCGGTCTCCCAACTAACACTCTATATGCATTTCTGGATTCGCCCATACGTGCTACATGCCCTGCCCATCTCAAACGTCTGGATTTAATGTTCCTAATTATGTCAGGTGAAGAATACAATGCGTGTAGTTCTGTGTTGTGTAACTTTCTCCATTCTCCTGTAACTTCATCCCGCTTAGCCCCAAATATTTTCCTAAGCACCTTATTCTCAAATACCCTTAACCTATGTTCCTCTCTCAGAGTGAGAGTCCAAGTTTCACAACCATACAGAACAACCGGTAATATAACTGTTTTATAAATTCTAACTTTCAGATTTTTTGACAGCAGACTGGATGATAAGAGCTTCTCAACTGAATAATAACACGCATTTCCCATATTTATTCTGCGTTTAATTTCCTCCCGAGTGTCATTTATATTTGTTACTGTTGCTCCAAGATATTTGAATTTTTCCACCTCTTCGAAGGATAAATCTCCAATTTT
The DNA here is from genome assembly GCA_025594305.2 of Periplaneta americana. Taxonomy (NCBI): domain Eukaryota; kingdom Metazoa; phylum Arthropoda; class Insecta; order Blattodea; family Blattidae; genus Periplaneta; species Periplaneta americana. Next base: position 6,081,409 of record JAJSOF020000009.1, read on the forward strand.
TATATTTCCATTTCGTAAAATATTCTGGTCACGAGACATAATCATATACTTTGTCTTTTCCGGATTTACTTCCGAACCGATCGCTTTACTTGCTTCAAGTAAAAACTAAGTTCATTAGACGTTCAAATAAACATTTTTCAGATTTATTTTCAATGAAGAATACCAGACATTCTGAAAGTTATTTGCTTCCATAATAATGAAAGATACTCTCTCTCAAGCCAATACTGAAGAGAACCACGCATATAAATATCTACACCACACCGCCATTAAATATATGAAAAAGAACCAACCCCATTTGATTAATAACTATGAAAATATTTTATTTTTAATAATATTATTATCTTACGTAAGTTTTATAGCTTTCAGTAACATATACTATATATATAATATATAACCGCCACTCAGTAAAATATAGAAATCAAAATCTAATTTAAGTTATTCTCTACATCTACTTACATAACCCCAAAACGTTTCACTTTCATATCATCAGTATAGCATTAATAATGAAAAATAGTCACATCATGGCATTAACTACAATAATATTTCATTTCTAATAGTAATAATGTCATCAAACCACCTCAAGTTTTGTAGTTTTTAATATCCAATACACAGCTGTACCCAGAAAATTACACACCACAGAATCGAACCTGTAAATTATTTTTAGTAAGTTAAGTTTTTAATAACCAATTTAATTTGAGCTCTAAATATGTCAGCATTCTTGCAGATCATGGCCTTCGTGTAATATTGTTTACTGTAGTGTGTGTTTTGTTTTATTCTGAAATGCAACACGGCCGACTTGATGCTTGCTTCGCTAAAGCGAAGAGAACATCATGTCGGCCGTGAATGCAATTAGCTAGTTCTCAAAACTGACAGCAGATGGATTTTGGAAAATAGGAAAATTATGTAGGAAAATTGACATTTCACTGAAAATTAATATTTTTCCGAAAAACTTTGAGTTCCAAGCTTCAAAATGAGGGGCCATTTATTAAAATCCGTTCAGCCGGTTTCCCGTAATTTCCATTACCAGTTCAAATTATATATATATATATATATATATATATATATATATATATATATATATATATATATAGATTTTGGAGATTAGTTTCTTCCATTAGTTCGTGATGACATCTTCGAATTGTGTTTTCTTCAATCTTTTCTTGTAAGCTTTTTCTCAATCTTGATTCTCCAGTCTGTTTCTTCATACCATCCCTTTCACAACTTTCAAACTCACATCTGAGCCGCTTGAATTAAAACTGGTATGACACTGATGTTGATTGTCTTCGGTGGTCTAGTGATTACCTTGCTGGCCATTACGTCGTAGGTTTGCGGGTTCAAACCTGGTCGACAAAAATGCATTTCTAAGGCCCACTTATACGACCACGGAATAAATCCCTGTTAAAATTAATTTTATGTTTACGCGACAAATGTGTTGTACGTAGTCGGAATAATGTACTATTAGCGGGATATCATCCGAATAAGCTATCCCATGCTTTCAGTCATTGTTAAATTGTTATCTAAAGAATAAACTATAAAATGGCAACAGCATTAGACATGAATCTCTGATATTGATTGCGAATTACTATTACGATATAAACTGCCAACTGGTGATAGAGCATAAATTACTGAACGAAAAAGCCTAATAAAATATTTCTGTAACTTTTGTGGTTTCCGATTTATCACGATCAATTTATCGCATGGTCGTTCTTTTGTTTAGTCAGTGTCGTCAACTGTTTCCACGTAAATCGATGAGCATGAATCCATTGTACCCTAGATCATATATGTAACAGATATGTCGGGGTTATAAGCTTTGAGGTTAACAACTTTTGTCAGGTTTACTACGCTGCCATCTAGTTATTACGTAAGGAGTCACGTCATAATTCCCATTTGAATTGCATTAGCGACTGTGCTGTCATCTCGTGTTCGTTTACGGCGGACGGGTGGCGATCCTAGCGGTTGTTCTCTTCAAAGTGCTGCCGATTTTAACATAGCGAGGAGTTATCTGTTACATATATGATCTAGGATTATACTGAATAAAGTGCGAAATCCTACTCCACATCTACATCTTCATCTTGTAATTCCATATCCATTGTAGGCCTATCTAAAGAAAATGACACTTCTTCATAACAATTGAAGGATACAGGAAAAAAGGAACAGCGTCACAATTCCCATAAGGTTGACGACATCGTTTAATTTAGTATATTATTGCAAAATTTATGTGTTTTTCTTATCAAAACTGGCAAAGGAGAATTATCACTACGTATACAATTATCCTTTCCTACTTTTTAATTAGGAGCAGCAATAAAATTTGCAGTAATATACTGAATTAGATGATGACATCACCTTTAAGAAAACTGTGACTTTGTTCGTTTTTTCTCTGTACCCTGCAATTGTTCATTTAATTAATGTATTAATCAGGTTATTTGTAATTATACTATACTTACTTACTTACAAATGGCTTTTAAGGAACCCGAAGGTTCATTGCCGCCCTCACATAAGCCCGCCATTGGTCCCTATCCTGAGCAAGATTAATCCACTCTCTAACATCATATCCCAACTCCCTTAAATCCATTTTAATATTATCTTTCCATCTACGTCTCGGCCTCCCTAAAGGCTTTTTCCTTCCGCCCTCCCAACTAACACTCTATATGCATTTCTGGATTCGCCCATACGTGCTACATGCCCTGCCCATCTCAAACGTCTGGATTTAGAGCATAAATTACTGAACGAAAAAGCCTAATAAAATATTTCTGTAACTTTTGTGGTTTCCGATTTATCACAATCAATTTATCGCATGGTCGTTCTTTTGTTTAGTCAGTGTCGCCAACCGTTTCCACGTAAATCGATGAGCATGAATCCATTGTACTAAATAAAGTGCGAAATCCTACTTCCACATCTACATCTTCATCTTGTAATTCCATATCCATTGTAGGCCTATCTAAAGAAAATGACACTTCTTCATAATAATTGAAGGGTACAGGGAAAAAAGGAACAGAGTCACAATTCTCATAACATCGTTTAATTTAGTATATTATTGCAAAATTTATGTGTTTTTCTTATCAAAACTGGCAAAGGAGAATTATCACTACGTATACAATTATCCTTTCCTACTTTTTAATTAGGAGCAGCAATAAAATTTGCAGTAATATACTGAATTAGATGATGACATCACCTTTAAGAAAACTGTGACTTTGTTCGTTTTTTCTCTGTACCCTGCAATTGTTCATTTAATTAATGTATTAATCAGGTTATTTGTAATTATACTATACTTACTTACTTACAAATGGCTTTTAAGGAACCCGAAGGTTCATTGCCGCCCTCACATAAGCCCGCCATTGGTCCCTATCCTGAGCAAGATTAATCCACTCTCTAACATCATATCCCACCTCCCTTAAATCCATTTTAATATTATCTTTCCATCTACGTCTCGGCCTCCCTAAAGGCTTTTTCCTTCCGGCCTCCCAACTAACACTCTATATGCATTTCTGGATTCGCCCATACGTGCTACATGCCCTGCCCATCTCAAACGTCTGGATTTAGAGCATAAATTACTGAACGAAAAAGCCTAATAAAATATTTCTGTAACTTTTGTGGTTTCCGATTTATCACAATCAATTTATCGCATGATCGTTCTTTTGTTTAGTCAGTGTCGCCAACCGTTTCCACGTAAATCGATGAGCATGAATCCATTGTACTAAATAAAGTGCGAAATCCTACTTCACATATACATCTTCATCTTCTAATTCCATATCCATTGTATCTAAAGAAAATGACACTCCTTCATAACACTTGTTCATTTAATTAATGCATTAAACAGGTTATTTATAATTATACTATAAATTGTTTAAATTAAATTATGATTTCAGCAGATAATGAAAACGTATTTCTGTTATAATAACAACAGAAAAGCACAGTACATGTAATTAACATTTTTAAACCTGTATTTCGCTTTTCTCAATTGGTGTTACTAAATAACATTCAATTCCTTTATTGCAATAATCATTTATTTCGACTTCACAATGTCTGAATAGGTTAAGTATTCATAAATATACAATTATTAACATTTTGTGAGCAAATGTTAGGGATATACTGTATTGTTCACATTTTTATGCTCGACCATGCCGAAATATAGTAATTATACACCTGGTAGTAGCCCTTTAATGCACCTCATTAAAGTACACCTATTCATTAAAGTTCAGGTGTTCAGCCAATGACAAATCACCTTTGTACCATTATAAAACCGCAAGTATCGATTATTCTCGGATATGCAATCGAAAGACAATTAGCGAAAAGTCACGGAGGCTGGAAATCCAATATTGTCGCAGAAGGTTATGTTCTGTTACTATAATAATTAGCGTTAATTGTAAATAATATTCAAATAAGTTCAATTTGTCATCTCGTTTTTCAATTCTAAATCAATATCCAGGTTATATCAAGACAAATCTTCATCTTATTCCCTACGTTATCTCAAGGTCAATGACATTCGGCCTCGGAAAAAATCAATACTTTCGCGTCTGCGCACATCTCATAATTCAGGTCAGTTCGCTACTCACATAACCATAACATAACCTACTTTTGAATAATTTCAAGTTAGAAATATGGTCGAGCATAAAAAGTCGTATGAAACTTGCCTATAATGGTAATTAAGACGCTCGTATGAAAATTATGAAACTCGCTTGCGCTCGTTTCATAAACAAACATACTTGCGTCTTAATTACTACCATTATAGGTTCGTTGCATAATGTACAGGGACATCATTTTATTTTTACTTCAATTTTTATTGTACCTGAGTTTTTGAATATACTTCACTCCCACACCCTCTACCAGTGAACTTGCAACCGATCTTCACACAGAACCAAGCGTATACAGTCAAAGTCGCCTTACGGTCTTAGTAAACACAAATAGTACTGAGTTAGTGAGTATAGTACGTTCCAGAAATATGTTCGCTTTCAATATTGAATCATATTCTCGCACAGGTACTGTCGTCCGTTTGCCTATGTCGCATCCCGGTTTCCCCCACCCACTTCTGCCCGTCCCTTTGTGGCTGGGCTGTCTTAGCTCTTTTCTGAAAACATTAATTTCTGTTAGGAATTGGACGTCTACGTAATATTATACAACAGTTTAAAATAACTTAAATAAAAAGGCCTCGTTAAGTAATTAACTGTCACGTGATTTCCCTCCTTTCTACGACTCTCGACAAAACCACTTGAACGGATAATAAATAGCATGTCTGAATAATTTTATCTTTTCGGATCGGGCAGAAGTGAAGATTGAATATACTATACTTAAGGTACTCTTTTATAGAGTAGATACAGAATTATTTCAACATGAGTTACTAGTACGAAAGACGAAACTGGTAATTGGAATTAGGTACAATAGTACAGTATATACTGCGATAATATGCAAAAAAGAATTGAAACCTGTATAGAAAAGAACGGCCATCATTTTCAAATATATGTTTAAATATCCATATTATGATTATTTTTCAATTTAACTTCATTCTCCATATTGTACGCTAATGTGCTGTAGACAGTATAATATACACTGCATAATGAATACGTTCACATGGACAGCTCAGTTCGTGAGTAAAAACACTCATTGTTAATACAGTACTGTGTTTTGATTAAACAAAAACCTAATGAAAATTATCAAACTCAAAATTGCGATATTTCCTACTTTACGTAAATGGATGAACTAATTTTCATCCCTCCTATACTAGTAAAGTGATTTGTTTGTATCTTACGCCAGTATCATTGAACTCCAGTGGAAGGGATGTTTCCGGTTCACAACCTTTAAGCCAAAGGTATAGCCAGGTTAATATTAGAAATGTTAGTAAAAATAAAATGATGTCCCTGTACTATTATTTTATTCACGAAATAGTCCTAATAAATGTCACTCGAGGTCTGAGATTACTATAGATAAACAGAGACAAACTTAGAGACAAAGAGACAGCTAGGCAGGTAGATTGCAGGCTGCCAGCCAGCTAGCTGGACGGATAGACAGACAGACAGACAGACGAATAAGTTAGATTAGGGAAAAGAAAGTCTTTGAAAGAAGGAAGGAGACGAAAGAAAGGAAATCAGGAAAGATAACAGATAGTAACTGAACAACATCAATTTAGAATGTACAATACTGAATGGAATCCACGTGTTCCGAAGCCAGCAGGGCGTTGTCTGATCCGGTTCTAATAACTCTCAATCACTGGGTTTGAGTGACAACTCCATTACCTTTTGCATTAACACGCCGGGAAGAGCTTTCTCGATTAAATGGCCGCACCACATCTACTTTTCACATTGACTAATTTTCACTTGGCACTGACGTTCATGTTCAAATCGTGAAGCGTAATATTATGACTTACAGCAATACTGAATAGACGTTTATATTCTAAGATGGAAGGACAGTTGGAAGAAGAGCAGTTTGCTTCAGGAAGGGAAAAGATACGAGAGATGCAATTCAACGAAGAATAAAGAAGTGTGTGTAGTATTTGTGGACTTAGAAAAGGCGTTTTACAGAGAAGATTGGAATAAATTGATGGGAATTCTAAAGAAAACAGATATGGATTGAAAAGAGAGAAGGCTGTTCAGTAAGCTTTATATGAAACAAAGAGTGAAATTCAGGATAGGAGAAGAAAATGTTAGAAGGAAGTTAAATAGGGAGAAGAGTACGCCAAGGATGCCCTTTATCATCTACCCTGTTCAACATCTAGTTGGAGGAATTAGTGAAGAGCTGTTTTCAGAACATGGGCGGAGTGATAGTAGGAGGAAGAAGAATAAAGTGTATAAGATTTTCTGATGATATGGCGTTGTTAGCAGAAGAGGAGATGATACTAAGGGATATGCTACTGGAGCTAAATGGCAGCTGTGAGCAGTATGGGATGAAGATAAATACAAACAAGTCGAAGATCATGGTCATAGGAAGAAAAATAAAGAAAATAAACGTACGAATTCTAAATGAGGCAGTAGAGCAAGTGGACAGCTTCAAATACTTGGGGTGTATATAAATATTTAAAGAAAATAATCTGCCCTCAATGAGGATAACCATAAAGTTCCAGAATAAAAGCACTACAGAATAATTTAGAAAGACAGGAATTGTTTAGTAAAAAAATCAGAGAAATGCAAACCCAACACAATCATCAATGGCCAAAATATAAATGGTAATGTAATATTTGGATTGAATCCTTAAGAATCCTCAACAAAATTTCTTGAACTTAAAAAAATCGGAGTCCGAGTGCTTTTAAAATATCACATGTGAATTTAGGAAGTGTGCCACGTGCACCAAACAAAAGACCAGAAACACTCCACTGACTAGTGGGAAGGTTATATTTCTCACTTAGATAAGGGATGCAGGACTCATAAATGGATTTCTTCTCCTCATCAACGTGTTGTACCTGCAGTAACATGAGCTGCTGCCAGGAAGTGAAAAGGAAGTTTTTAATAGAAAAAAGAGCACCTTCTGCGGACCTCTGGAAAAAGAACTAAGAAAGAGACTAGTGAAGTGCTTTGTGTAGAGTGTAGCATTGTATGGAGCACAAACATTGACATTATGACGAAGTAAAGAGAAGCGACTAGAAGCATTTGATATTGAGAAGGCTGGAGGGTGTGAAATGGACAGACAGAATAAGAAACGAAGCCGTGTTGGAAAGAGTGGATCAAAAAAGAATAATGCTGAAACTAGTCAGGAAGAGAAAAAGTAATTGGTTTTGTCACTGACTAAGAAGAAACTGCCTACTGAAAGACGCACTGGGAGGAAAATTCGAGGCAAAAGAAGGTAAATGATAGACGACATTAAGATATTCTTAAAAATTATCAAGTTGTATTGATCTTTTTAACAATCATCTTAAGCATAAGTAAAAGTAAATTATTTAGACGTGGTTCTTCTTCTAACACCATCACCGTATAAAAGATACAATCCTATACAGCACCAGCAAAGCGCTTACCTGCCGATCAGGAGTGCAGTCGAGCGCGGGTTCGATTCCAGCTTGGGCTGATGGGTTTTCTCCAAGGCTTTCCCCAAGAGTAAGGCAAATATCAGATAATCTATGGCGAATCTTCGGCCTCATTTCACCAAACACCAATTCCATTGATACTAAATAACCTCATAGTTGATACAGTGTCGTTAAATAACAAAGAAAAAAGTTACAGCACCAGCGTCATTCTTTTTTCTCGAAAATTATATGACATAGGGTGTTCGGCAAAAAAAATCGTTACCAATGTATCTTATTCCTAACTGACAGAATTGCAATCAAAATTACGACGAGCTCTTATTCAATCAACCAAATTGCCCGTTTTTCGAACAAAATTGTCTACGGGACATTATCTCATAAGAATGTGCGGATGCTTCTAGTGGACATAGCAAAAGCAAAATATAGAATATCGTCAGTTTACAAGCAAAATACATTCAGTAAAAAATATTGCTTCTGAGGAAAAGGCGTTATGTAATGTTGTACATAATGTAAGTGTATAAACTTAGAATTGGAAAATGAAATACAAAAATAAACAACTTACTAAAAATAATATTTTTGAGGATTCAGTTTTGTCAAGATCTTTTAAACGCTTTTTCTCAGAAGTAATATTTTTGACTTAATGTCTTTTGCTTGTAAACCCACTATACGTCATAGCAATGACGATAAATCTACAGGTTGCAGGAAACTCAAACTGAAAATAAGACAGACTTTAAATAATAAAAGCAACATATTCTAAGTTCGGGTCTCGGCATAGCTCAGATGATAAGAGCACTCAGCGCGCCAACCTGAGGGTCCTGGGTTCGATTCCTGGTACCGGAATTAATTTTTCTCCATTAATAAGTATCTACGCCATGACTACACAATGTTATTGATTACACAATATTCAATAGAGGACGGTGAGATTCTCTAATAAGAAGATATATAGACATATATATATATATATATATATATATATATATATATACACACATACATACATAATTATGAATCTATTGTGTAAGTGAAGTGTGTTTGTGTCAGTGAAGTGGCTGTGCAAAGTATTTGAACAGTGAAATGGTTAGAAGTGTTAGTGAAATCAGGCAGAATCAGTGCAGTGAGTGAGTTGACAGCGAAATGAGTGTAGTGCCGAAAGGTACTTGTGCAGGTATGAACCTGTCACACTCGTGGGCCTTAGTTCGAACTTAGGGTTAAGATATAAATTAGATTTACTTTAAATATTATTTTAAGTGATCGTGCTTCATTTAATTTAGGATGCGCCTTGTTGTTGTTGTTATTATTATTATTATTATTATTATTATTATTATTATTATTATTATTATTAATTTTGATGTTTTTTATTAGTTGTGTTTATTATTAATTATCATTATGGAGTAGTACTTAGTTACCACTGCCACCGGGTATATACCCATTACCAGTGTGAAGAAATACATACATACATACATATATATATATATATATATATATATATATATATATATATATATATATATATACACACACACACATTCTAAGAAGAACATGGACAGGTTCCATGTGGTCTCACATTGTGCATATTCACACACAATTACTATCCTTTATCATTTGTTCCATCTTCTCGCCATACCGAGGAGCTGAAAATTGATGTAGAAAGATGGCAGCGATAATATCCTGCTAGCGGCAAGTTATAATGGCTTGGAAGCATCATCTTGTATGTAAAATGAGCGCAGCTGGTGCGCGGGTGGCGGCGATCAGGCGAAACGTCACTAGACCGAAATAACGCCGTGTGCAAGAAACAGATTTTGCAGACAGGCAGTGGTGTGGGCTGGGTGATGGTTAGGACGGTAGTTGTCCTAATTTTAGACCCGCCTCGCACACAATGCAACGCGTACACGCATGCTGATCAATAACTACACGTATTGCTCTATTCATAGCTGCATGGTCTCCTTTGTCCGACATAACAATCGCCGCCCACGTTCAAAAATTTAACAAATAGCACAGAGGATGAACAGCCAGGGTTTCAAAGTCATTCAATATTTTAAAACGTTTCGATCCTCGTTGAAAATTAAAGAAAGATTATATTATACTGTATGTATGTATGTATGTATGTATGTATGTATGTATGTATGTATGTATGTATGTATGTATGTATGTATGTATGTATGTATGTATGTATTCACACTGCAGTGGGTATATACCCGGTGGCAGTGGTAACTAATTACACTCAATAATGACAATAATAAACTTATTAATTAAAAATACAATTAATAATAATACTAATAATTAATACTAATAATAATTAATAATAATAACAATAATAATAATAACAACAACAACAGGGAATATACTAAATTAAATGAAACGATCACTTAAAATAACATTTGAAATAAATTTAATTTGTATCTTAAAACTAAGATCGAACTAAAACCCACGAGTATGATATTGTGACAGCTACACCGGGGTTCGAACGCGTGTCCGTTGGTCGCTTAGGTGTGGCGGCAAGAGGAGCGTCTGGATGCTGAGAGGGTAGAGGGGCGGTGTACTACTGCGACGCGTGAGGGGAGGTTGCGCGCGCATCTGGTGCTTGCCGAGAATTGAAGGAAGCAAGCTGCTATATACGTGCGGAGTGAAGGGGGGGACGGACCCTCCCGAATCTTCCAGAAATCCGTCCGAAGTGGAGATATCCAGATAATTCGAGAGGACACCCGTAGAAATTTCTCGTAACTATGGTTTAGCTATAAAAGAAGAAACGCGAGCGAACTTGAGCAGTTTCAGTTTATTCAGCCATTCAGTGAGTAAGCTAGTGAACACAGCAAGCCAGCCAGTCTTGTGTACCGGAGTTCGACTCGAGTGTGCGTCCGCAACTGTGTCAGGATCCATAGGCCTGAGTTCGAGTGCAGTGGACCGCAGTTGGAGGGACCTGAGTTCGAGCACAGTGGACTGTCTCTGAAGGTCTGTGGTTCGAGATACTGTGAACTTGAGTGACTGAGCTAGAAGAACTGAGAACTGACAGTTATGTGTTGTAAATAGTGCTTTGTGAATATTAGTTAAGATTAACAGTTCATTGTTGTTCGTAATAGTTCAAGTAAATTGTCATTGTCGTTTGTAGAGTGCAATAACGAACGCTGTGTGGCTGTGCGGAGAGCAAATCCCATTGTTGACGGGAGTGAAGTTAATTGTAGAGAGTGAAGAGTTACTGTTGTGACAATAAAGTTACATTGTTGTTTAATTTAAAAAAAAAGTTACAATATGTTCATATCTGCACAAGTACCTTTCAAATTACACTCATTTCGCTGTCAACTCACTCACTGCAATGGAACTACGACACATTTCACTGATTCTATCCTGATTTCACTAACACTTCAAAAATATTTCACTGTTCAAATACTATGCACTGCCATTATAAACTATAAAGCTTCACTGACAGGAACACGTTTCACTTACACAGCACACTTTACTGACACGACATACTTGTTCACTGATACAACACACTTCACTGACATAACATAATTCTTCACTGATACAACACTTCAATAACAACATATCATTTACACCCTTTAAATACTGTGTATAATTACCGTCTACTAGTAAGGTCCTTAAGCCTATTTTTAAATACGTTTTTGGGTGTTGGTAAAGCCTTTAGTAAGTCTGCAGGTAAAGCATTCCAGTCCCTGATAGTACGATTGAGAAAAGAAAACTTTCCAGTGTCCGTCCTCTGCCTTCTTTCCCTCAATTTATATGAGTGGTCGTTCCTTGAAGAGTAATTTGGCGGCTGCAACCTATTTTTTATTTCTCTCCAGGCAGGCTCACCTCTGTATGTTTTGAACAGTGCGCATAATCGAAATATTATTCATATTTTGTCATCCTTCGAAATTACTTGACTGTCCATACTTTACGACTGATTTACCTCGAATTAGTACAAACTTTATTAAAATATAGTATTATAGGATGGTGTTCTGCTTTAGTACCTCCCTCATGCCAATAGCAGTGCTACAGAAAAGAATAATAAAAATATGTCTTAATAAAACTCTTGATTATCCCTCAGAAATGTTGTAGGGTATTCTGAATTTAAGGTATTTGATATCCATGAAATTTACAATAATGTCTTACTGGATTTTGTACAATATTTAATTTGTATTCACATAAATATAAAATTAAAAGATCAGACAATATATGCTTGATAGAACCTAAATATACAACTGTGAAGTAACGGTCAGCGCGTCTGGCTGCGAAACCAGGTGGCCCGGGTTCGAATCCCGCTCGGGGGAAGTTACCTGGTTGAGGTTTTTTTCCGGGGTTTTCCCTCAACCCAATAAGACCAAATGCTGGGTAACTTTCGGTGCTGGACCCCGGACTCATTTCACCGGCATTATCACCTTCATTTCATTCAGACGCTAAATAACCTAGATGTTGATACAGCGTCGTAAAATAACCCAATATCCAATACAACTGTAGCAATTTCGGTTTAAGGCTTCATAACAAGATAACAGCTAAATTCCCAAACATTCAATTTACTAATGCTCCTTATTTTTAAAGAAATCAATCAAAAATTTTTGTTCAGGAGAAAATAAAAAGTTTCAGTTATTGAAAAATCTCTCCTCTTCTTTTTTTATTTTTCTATTATTATATTTATATTTATTTATTTATTTAATCTAACAGGATTAAGGCCACAAGATCTTCTCTTCCATTCTACCAGATAGCACATATAAATACCTTCAAAAGGAATTACAAACGCTGATGAAAATACAAGGGGAAAAAAGAAAAACAGAGATGGCAATGATGATAGTGATAACTGATAATAATAATAATAATAATAATAATAATAATAATAATAATAATAATAATAAATACATTACATATTATTTGTCAATTTTACAACAGCATAGTTACAATATTTACTATATGTCATGGGTTAAGCCGAAGTTGCGCAACCTGACATGTGTTCAACAAGCAATTCCACGAACTAGAATGTCATTTTTTAATTTAAATTTGAATTTTTATATTGTCCGACAGTCTCTGACATGGTCAGGGAGAGAATTCCAGAGGCGTGGAATAGATATGCTGAAAGATGATGAGTAGAGGGATGTTCTGTGCAGAGGAATAGAGAGAAGGTACATGTTCCGGGTTCGAGGTAGTGAAAGGTAAACAAAACGAGATGCTAGGTAAGAAGGTGTGGAGGTGTGGATGATTTAAATAGTAATAAGAGAGAGTTGAAGAATCTTCTTTCTTTAAGTGGATTCCAAGACAACAATTATTCTAGTAACGGTGTTACATGATCGAATTTTCTAATGTTACAAACGAAACGAACGCAGATATTGTGAACACGCTGTAGTCTATGGGCAAGATCAGTATTTAGACTCGTGAACAGAGAATCGCAATAATCGAAGTGGGGCATCACTAAAGTTTGGATCAGGTTCTCTTTTTAAAGCTGAGAGACAAAACTTTTTATTTTGCTTATTAATAAAACATTTATCTTAAACTTTTGTGGAATGTTCCATGAGCACGAATATGTACAGATACGGAAAAAAATATAAATAAAAATAGGCCACGTCTGGGTAGAATTTCTCCTCTATGTAGGCAACAAGTTTCGCAAACTGTCCACAAGTAGCATACATTTAGGCGCTCTTGTTTACTGCACATGCGCAATGCGTTGTGTCTGGAACTTAGGAAAATTAAGGCCCAAATCTTGTTTCTGGGTCTGTACTCTTTCTAGGGATGCTAGAGTGATTTTGTATTTAAAAAACCAATACGTATCTTTGTTCTAGCAATAAATGTATTATTATTAATATTATTATTGTTACTATTATTATTATTATTATTATTATTATTATTATTATTATTGGTGGTAATAGTAGTAGTAGTAGTAGTAGTAGTAGTAGTAGTAGTAGTAGTACTATTAGCCTACTATTACTATTACTACGAGCATTATTATTATTATTATTATTATTATTATTATTATTATTATTAGTATTATTATTATTATTATTATTATTATCATCAATGTGCAATGGCTCAAAATGGCACATTAATGCCATATTCACACCATAATCAGGGGAATAATAGTGCAAACTAGAGCGTGTCTTTCAGAGAATGAGGACATGAGAAAACATATTCATAAACGTTGTGTTTCAGAACTATGATTACTAACAATTGATCATGCTAGTTTTGAGGCCTGCGATGTGTGCTATATTGAAGTCACCTGCCCATGGATTTTAGCCTTCCCTCGGTCTCATTGACTGCATCGCATTGTGTGGCTCTTTTGTTCACAACGATACAAAATTATAACAAGCTGGGGAATTATATATGTTACTATAGCAACTGAATGTATTCGCGTTTCTATATTGTTTCAGTCTATTGCTTTCTTATACATAGGGATCCATATAAACCTTCACAATTTTAATAACATAACTTCTGAACCAATAATAGCAAAAGTGTGCAATGTCCGGAATTACAAAGTAAATTTTTAAAATGCCTTTCACCTACATCCATACACACTGTACTCGTCGCACCATATTCCGTGACGTTCTTCGAAGTATTTCCCCATTAGTGTTGCTGATTTCGTTCCTAAGGACGTCGCTGAGGTCAGAAAATGACAGCGGGATATTCTTGTATACTCTGTCCTTAAGTTAGCCCCATAGGGCAGAGTAGCTTAAATCGCACCGCTTCCTAAATCGCACCACTGCTAGTTTAAAACAAATTACTGTAGTAGTGTGGCATCTAGTGGTATTGTTACAATCTACCATATGAACTTCCACCATGTCACTTGATTTCTGCCACTTCTTTGTGTCAGCAACGTGGTAATAGAGTATTTAATATAATCGCTCAGGTGGATGTATATTTAGCTAACATTTTGTAACTAAATAACGGATTTGTATGCAAATCTTAAATGTTATTCGTTTAAAGAGATATTAAAGAACATTTAACTTAGTAGGATTTTCGAACATGTGGTGATTATAGGCTAGAATGAAGGAAATAATAAATCATGGCGTAGTTTCTCAATTCGCACCACTTTGTAGGTGCCTAATTCGCACCGGTGCGATATGAGCAACTGTAGCAATTCTAACCGTACAAAAGAAGGCCCCAAAAATTTTAACTGAACTATAAATGCATCAGGTGGGTGCAATATCAACTGGTGAAAAGGGCGTTAATACAACAATTGTGTGTTGTACAAGCGCACCAGGTATTTTGTGCCACCTGTGATATTTTTTAAACGTCAAACAGTGCATCCTACATTATCAGCTGGTGCTCCTCCAGGATCGTTATTTGTTTGCTCTGAGTCAGGTTACATCAACAGTCAACTATTTGTCGAATAGTTCAAACATTTTATTTGCCACTCAAACCTGCCGTAGAAAGAAGTGCTGCTTCTGAATGTCCACCTATACGACTTATTCCAAAAATTTAGAAGCTAGATTATCTCGGGAAAATGGTATGCTCCTCTTTCAGCTTCCTCGTCATAACACTCATAGGCCCAGACTTTAGATGTTTCTATCTTCAAATCATTTCAGACAGATATATCATAAAGCAGTTCTTAGGTGGCTTCGAGATAGTCGTGGAGAAAAGTGACGCAGTTTACAGTCTGAACTGCCTGGTGAAGCACATGGCAAATGTGTAACAATAAAAAACGCATTCAGAAAGTTTAAATGTTACGTAATTTACGCTCAGTTTTTTCAGTTTCATTTGAAGATGCGTTACTCTCTTTCATTAATTTCAATAAACTTGTAATTTGCATTTATTACATTATTTATTCAAATACTGTTCAGTATGTTCAATATTAAAAGCTTTCCTTCATCCTGTTCCCTGCAGATAAAGAGGTGCGATTTAAGAAACCGCAGGTGCTATTTAGGAAAGTAGTTTCCTAAATGGCACCACTGATATGTGTTTCGAAAATGTCATTTTATAGTGAAAATGTTTGTATGATATTTGATAATTTTTATTATAATTTTTAAGTGTTACTAGCATTATATGGTACTAATTTTTATTGTATTTATCTGATACATGTAACCTATAAGATAAAACATTGTAATAAACATAAATAGATCATTTTCTTAATTAATAACAGTGTATATCTCCAATAAATGATTCCTTAGCATCGCCACAGATACACTTGATTGTACTTGTCACTAGAAAGTTATTGAAATTTATATTTTCCCCGCCATTCATAAAATATTTTGATATGATACCTCTTGCACAAAAGGAGAGATCTATAACTGAAACTCGATTAATATATTTCAGTATTATTTGTATTTATCCTGGTAATGATGAACAGTTTGACTCGTAGACATTTTGTTTTTACAGCATTAACTTCCCATGATTGTACGAGAAGATTCGAAGAGAACGGCAGTTACGTAGACTTTCGGCTCCCACTACTACCATTAATGCACAACACAATGTCAATACGGCGGTTGCTGTCGTCTGCGATACAACGAACTTTTCTGTTAATTTTCGAGTTTGGCATTTTTTCCGGTTATTATATGCTTATTTAAGTTGTGTTAACTCTCGCTAGTGGTTTTAAATTTTATTTTATCCGTCTTAGTATTTATTTTATTATTGTAAATATTTTTGTTTTATCACTATTATTATTATTATTATTATTATTATTATTATTATTATTAATGAATTATTTTGTATTACAATCTTTGTATAATTTCTGTCACGATTATTCTATTATTATTATTATTATTATTATTATTATTATTATTATTATTATTATTATTATTATTATTATTGTTACTAGTATTCATATCATCAGCATTATTATTTGATCCCTGTAAAATTCATGTAGACTACTGGGCTGTACCCGAGCACGAGCATATGCTCATTTCGGGTATCTATCCAAAAGTAAATTCAAATGTAAATTGTAAATAAAAATTGTAAATTGTAAAAATTGTAAGACAAAAATAAAATTAAAATTGAGAGTGAAAAAAATTAAAAAACATTAAATCAAATTCAAGGATTCTTTTTTACATGAAAGGTAAATGTTCTGGCAATGTATCTATGTAAAGGAATGCAGAAAATAAAAATTGTATTGTTCAATAAAAATTATAAATGCTAAGGTGGTGCGATATAGGCAACATTACCCTAAAAAGTAGTACGGAGAAGTTAGATCACGTGAGAGTTTCAATAAACATAAGAAGGTTTTCTTTTTATTATTCAGTATGCGAAATGGTAATAAGCGTTACAAGAGCGGTATGTTGATGTTTTCATGTTCGAGGAAAAGATTGAAAAAGCGAAACGTAGTTGAGCTTTTTTAATTTCCGAGAACATGAAAACAAACATACCGCTCGTGTATCGTACATTGTTTTGTGCGAAGATCGTTTATTACATACCTGAAAGACGAATTTCTAATTAGTTGCAATGAAATCTCCATCTTGGTTTCTGTTCAATGACGGCAACTTTTAAAAACAAAAATATCTATCTTCAAATTGTTCCTATAAAATGTTTGCTATGTTTACTATATTCCAGCAGGCCGTGATATACGTCTGTCTTTTTTTCCCCCAGTCTATAAATGCGAACTTAAAACAAACGGTAAGGTTATGTAATGATTTATTTTTCATTTTAATATTTTAACAATATTATTTATATAACATATTGTAGTAATAACATCGGCATCTGGAATCTTGTTGATTTTTTCACGGCTTCTTTAATGTTACTTGCATTACAAATGCAGTAACTTTTGTGGTGTTGTAGAGTTTACTTAATTTTTGCAAATATTTAAAAACAATAATTAACAGTGCAATTTAGGTGAAATTGCAGTGGTAAGTTTCCAATTTATAATTATTACTATGTTAAACGTCTCTAAAAATAATATGTTAAAAGCCTAAAGCAGTAAAAATGAATGTCGCGCTTAAACGGTAAGAAGAGGGAAATTGTTTTGTGTGTTACGTTGGGAATACTGAGTGTGGAATTTCACACTTACAGCGTATTGGTTTTGTGCGGAAAGCAAGCAAATACGCACGATCTCGCACAAACGTCTTTCACCTGCATCTCTATTCCGTGACGTTCTTCGAAGTATTTCCCCGTCATTGTTGCTGATTTCATTCCTAATGGCTTCACGGAGTTCAGCAAAGGACCGCAGTATATTCTTGTATACTCTGTCCTTAAGTTAACCCCATAAGAAGAAGTCCGGAGAGGTTAGACCACGTGAGAGTTTCAATAAGCATAAGAAGGTTTTCTTTTTTTTATTCAGTATGCGAAAAACAGTACAATGTAGCGACAGTTGTAGGAGAGAAGTGCGTAAAGCTTAAACTATGTGTCTGCAACGTTAATAACCGAGACACATTCTGCAAAATTTAAAATGTGTGCCCGTAGAAATACTGAGATTTACCTTCACATGACGCCAGGCTATTCTTCTCACAATCTACACTCCCGTCCTGCAAACATCAGCGACAGAACTGGCTTCTATATATATTTTTCTCTCTCAAAATCATAACTTGACAAAATGTTGTTATTAAAGCGAACAGTGAATTTACCTCCGATTATATGCCCGCTAGCATCGTCATGCTCCATATTCCCGGGATAGCGCATGCATATTTAAACATGTTGCTTCATTAGTATTTATGTCAATTTGCCATTTCTATACCAATTACGTAACGGACGGTTGTTGATTACTTCGAAATCAATCAAATTCGTATGTAATAACCGATACGAAAAACTGCAATTCTCTCGCTGAAATGAGAACATAGTTTAAAATACACAACGAGATGAAACTACCTCAAAGCCACCGGAACGTGGCTCTCGTCCTGCATTTATTTAGTACAAATTCGTTTTTAATTCTCGTGGATTGAATTAAAGCCTGAAAGTTATTTAAAACATAGCTAGTTGTAAAACTATCTCAACTAAGTGAATTTAAATTCAATAATCAAATTAAATGCAATTAAATATCATCCACAGTATCTTCAATTTTTTTATTTTTCATTTGCAGTTTATATAGCTGACAAACAATGGAAGATACAATTGATTTTAATTTAGAGTTGGAAAATGTATTACAATAACAATTTTCCTTTGTGCTGTAAGTGTGTCGGAATCGAAACTAGATTTAAAATCGTGCAATGTTTTATGTTATTTACTGATTCATTTTTTCATTCGAAACACATTGATTTTCAATGTCATTACGAATAAATAGAAGATATGATGAGATATCAAATTATTAGTTATATACAGGTTGGACAGTAAGTATCTCATTCATTTCAGGGGGTTATTCTTTGAGGTATTTCAAACAAAAAAGTTTAAACAATTCGAGGGAAAAGTTGTTCCGGGGCCGGGCATCGAACCCGGGACCTTTGGTTAAACGTACCAACGCTCTACCAACTGAGCTAATCTTATTGGCTATGTATTGTATGCTTTTAGTAGGGCCATCGATGTAGCTCAGTCGGCAGACTCGCTGGGCTGCTGATCCGGAGCTGCGTTCGGGCTTGGGTTGGATCCCCCTTTGGTCTTTGGTTTCTTCCAGAGGTTTTCCATAGCCGTGAGACTGAAGCCGGAAGGTCTATGGCGAGTCCTTCGCATCAACCCCTTTGATTTGATTACCTGGTTGGGTTTTTCCGCCGAGGTTTTTCCCAACCAAAAGGCAAATGCCGGGTAATCTTTTGGCGAATCCTCGGACCTCACCTCATCTCACTACATCTCGCCAAAATATTGTAAAAAATTTCACAAAACTGTAAAAATTGTAGAAAATTACTAAATTGTAAAATTATAAAAAATTGTAAAAATTGTAATTGTAATATTGTAAAATTTTGACTTGTTCCACATGTTAAAGCTTCTTTGCTCATGTAAGATCTACGGAATAAAATAAATAAATGAATGAAGTCTACCCGGGAACTCTACCAGACAACGATCCAATTTTTCCCTCTATACCCACAGACCTCAAAGTGGGCTGATAACCTTCAACAATCAACTTTACAGGGAATTATACCTGAAAGCTTCATTTACATAATAGACGTCACTGTTCGTTAGTAGAAAACCATAATTTAAGTCACACAGAGTTAGTGTGCACTCAATGTTGGTTGCTTGAGAAAAAAATTATTTATATGAAACATTTCATAGCGTGTTTCGGGAAAGCCATTGACTTAATTCCCAATATGCTCAGTCAATTTAAGAGAGCAGTGTATTATGATAATAAATGTCTGAACGAATTTTAGTTTTGTCCTTTAAATGAACAGAAATTTGTCCCGAAAAAATTTGACATTGTAAAATTCCTTTGTAGAACGAAAAGTTACATTTTTTTCGGATAAGATTTCTGTACATTTAAAGGACAAAACTAAATTTTTCAGCCATGATGAGGTGGTACAATAATACAGTGACATTATAAATCATCTTTCCGATTACAAACTTGAAACTTAGAAACATGATATTGGTATCAATGGAAAGAGAAACTGAAATATTTTTTGTTATCCATTCGGTTAAATCACATGTGCTACTCTTAAATCAGCGAAAATTAAAAACCATGAAATTGGTATCAACAGAAACAGAAACTCCAACAATTTTTTTTTATTTTTTTCACTGGAAAATATGAAACATGAAACAGAAAGAGAAACATTTGGTTCACAACCGTAAGTAAGTCACATGTGCTCAATGTGAGCTCCTTGTGTCACACGACACACATCAAGTCTGTAGTCAATTTCCTTCCATACACGTTGTAGCATTGGACCATCCACCAGTGCAGTGGCCTCTGTGATGCGGACACGAAGATCCTCAATGGTAGGTGGTAATGGTGGCTGATACACTTGTTGTGTTTTATAAAACCCCACAGAAAAAAATCACAAGGAGTGAAGTCGGGGGAACGTGGAGGCCAATGCAAACATTCTAAATCTCCAAGGCCAGCACGTCCAATCCATCTCCTTGGAAGTCGTGTATTCAGTTCGTTTCTGACATCTAAGTGGTAATGGGTGGTGCCCCATCCTGCTGATAAATGAGAAAAATTGATGGAACTTTAAACGTTTCCGTAAAATCTTCCGCACAGTTTGCTGGAGGATGTTTAATTCTCTACTGGTTTTTACGCTGGATTTCTGTGGACTTCGTGTGAAACTCTCTCTCACACGCTCCACATTTGCCTCACTTACTGATGGACGACCGGTTGACTTCCGCTTACAGATGCATCCCCTCGTTTTGAAGTCAGCGTACTACTTAAGAATACTGGGCCCACTGGGTGGATCAACACCAAATTTTCTTCTAAAATTGCGTTGTACAGTGACAACAGACTGGGATATGTGAAAATCTAGCACACAAAATGCCCTCCTGTCTTAGTTTCCAGCCATTTTCCTGTTATATCGTCTCCTAGCAACGAAATTAATAAATATGCGACAGGTTCACCAACACAAAAAATATTTGAGTTTCTCTTTCCATTGATACCAATATCATGTTTCTAAGTGTCTCCGAACGACAGTTATTCAAGTTTATAATCAGAAAGATCATTTATAGTAACACTGTACATTTCCAAGACAGTTTCGCTCGTTTCATAAAGAAACATACTTGCGTCTTAATTACTATCATTATAGGCTCGTTAAATAATGCACTATTATTGTTAGGCGCATCCAGAAATTGAGTTTCCCGATTTTCCCCTTTGAAGTAAACGTAAAGCCGTGTCAATTGCGCATTGTAACAGATCTATGACGTATCAATCATATGCCAGCCGGACAGGTCCGCCTGGTGCCAGTAAAACAGCAGTGGTCCGAAAGGACGCTCTTATTCCTTCTCCCGCCGCCTGCGAGGTTCGGTCGTGATAAAGTTCTTTAATGCACAAAGCATTTGTTGAAATTCATCGGCAGCTCTGTCAGGTCTATGGGCCGAACATTGAGTAAGCAGACGGTGCGTCGCTGGTGTAGACAGTTTTCCGAAGGTCGTCAAAGTGTCCATGATGAAGAGCGCAGTGGGCGACCGTCCTCAAATGATGATCGTGTTGAGCTGGTGCGAACAGTGCATCATAATAAAAATCACTTCACGATTACGGAGCTGAGCAGCCATTTTCCGCAGATATCGCGATCCTTGTTGCATGAATTGTCACTAAGCACCTGCTGTTCAAAAAGTGTGTGCCAGGTGGGTGCCGAAAAACCTGAGGCCTAAACACGAAATGCAACGTTTATTATGCAGCACTGACATTTCTGCAACGGTATCACGATGACGGCGACAGTTCCTCGAAGGATCGTCACGGGCGATGAGACTTATTTCGCACTTCACCCCGGAAACCAAGCAGCAGTCAATGCATTGGCGGCAAGTGGATCCGGTCAGGACGAAATTCATACAGACGCTGTCGGTACGGAAAGTGATGCGTACGGTGTTCTGGGACAGGAAGGGCATTCTGCTCAATGACTTCCTTCAGAGGTGAAACAGTGAACGCTGACCGTTACTTGAAACACTGCGAAAATTGCGACGTGCCATTCAAAACAAGAGGCGTGGAATGCTTACTGCAGGTGTTGTGCTCCTCCATGACAATGCTCGTCCACATACGGCTCGGCGCACAAGCTGTTTTGACGGAATTTTGGCTGGGAGTTGTTTGATCATCCACCCTACAGTCCTGATCTTGCTCCCAGCGATTTTCACGTTTTCTTGCACCTCAAGAAATTCCTGTCCTCCTGTGAGCGTTTTGGCAACGAGAAAGAGCTGAAGACGTCTGTCACACGCTGGTTCCATTCACAGGCGGCAGAGTTCTACGACAGAAGGATACAAAAGTTGATCCCACGATACGACAATTGTCTCAATTCTGATGGTGGCTATATTGAAAAATAGCTGAAACATTGCTGTACCTGTTGCCAATAAATGTTTTCCTGAAATTGTGTGTTCTCTTTTTTTTTATTAGGGAAACTTACTTTCTGGATGCACCTCGTATTTGAGTACTTCATTTCTTCTAATCGTGTAATAGTCAACTACATCCCACTTGAGTTTTGATTTTTTCTAGATAAATCAAAACCTCTACTGAGATTATTGTTGATAAAATCTAAACGTTCCAAGCTAATTGGATTTTGTCGTTTTGATAATAAATAAAAAATAATGCTTAGAATAGCCTACAAACCAAAAGATTGCAGATGGAAAAGTCATTTCTCATTTGAAAAGGATGCTGGTTGAAGCAGAACTAGCTCTACTAAGGTCTCATTGGTAATTTTGATAATAATGAGAATAATTATTATCATTATTATTACTATTATGTTAACATAGGAAAATAGGAGTAGATATTTCGTTAAATTAGGCTATACCGGTACACACAATATTTAACGTGGTATATGAGAACGTTGAAATATTATCAAACAGAAGAAAGACTGTAAAGTTTCAAAGTAAACAGAACATTTCGACGTGTTGTGCTTGTACTGTGAGACAACTAAGTCCACAGAGAAGGAAGATTGCATAAAAAAAGCTGACGGGAAGACAATCCTTGCTGTTTTATGTTTGAAGAATAGGCTTCCATACTTTTTTGGGTGAATTCGGAGAAAACACAAAGGGCAGAAAGTCTCGACATGTGTTTTGCGAGCTGAGATTAAGTCCCCAGAGTTTTCCCTTCTTACCGAGTTTGTGTTATCACAAGCAATCGCTTTGGACTTTCCTCATCACTCTCTCCCATCCACAACTTCTACACTTTCTTACGTAGTTTTCTTCTTCGATTTAACTTCGGATTTTCGTGAAGGAAAAAAAAAGTGGAATTACATTTATACGACCGGAGAGGCGAGAGAGTCTGCTTGTGTGACAGGGCGATATCGGCGTCGAACCAATTCCTCAGTTGGAATCATACAACTTCATGCTGAGCCACTCGGTGCGACTCTATTAAAAACTAGTGTGAACGAAAATGAATGTATTTTTTTTATAATTGATTTGATTACCTGGTTGGGTTTTCACCAGGTTTTCTCCAACCAGAAGGCAAATGCCGGGTAATATTTTGGCGAATCCTCGGACTTGATTTGATTACCCCCCCCCTTTGATTTGATTACTTGGTTGGGTTTTTACGAGGTTTTCCCCAACCAAAAGGCAAATTCCGGGTAATATTTTGGCGAATCCTCGGACCTCACCTCATCTCACTACATCTCGCCAAAATATTGTAAAAAATTGCACAAATTTGTAAAAATTGTAAAAAATTACTAAATTGTAAAACTATAAAATTTTGTAAAAATTGTAATTGTAATATTGTAAAATTTTGACATGTTGCACATCTTAAAGCTTCATTGCTCATGTAAGATCTATGGAATAAAATGAATGAATGAATGAATGAATGAATGAATGAATGAATGAATGAATGAATGAATGAATGAATGAATGAATGAATGAATGGCGATCTTACTCGTGTTAATTATGTAAGCATGTGTGTTTTTGTTTGCGTATGTTAGTGTGATGTATTTCTTGTGTTCTTGTGTTTGTGTTGTGTTTGTGTGTTTGTTGAGTTTTTGTTTTGTCTTCCTTATGATGTTGTCTATTATGTTTGGGTTCTAACCATTTCCTTGTGCTATGTATTTGATTGTGTTCACTTCACTACACACACAAGATCGCATCCTCATTCAGAAAACAGAAATATAACATAGCATACAGAATATAAAACACACTACAAAGACATCTCAACACACAAACAAATAAATACAACCACACAGGCGTATACAAACTCACATGCAATAGTTGCGACACTTTCTACATTGGACAGACAGGCAGATCATTCCAAATTCGATACGAAGAACACATTAAAGCAATAACCAGAGGACACAATACATCTACATATGCCGAACACATAACTAATGCTAACCACACATACAATAACATAAATACAGACATGGAAATCCTACACATACAACCCAAAAACGAAAAACTCAACACACTAGAAAAATATGAAATACAGGCACACTAAAACACACCCTGATCAAATTCTCAAAACACAGATCAATTTCAGAACACAGGCACTATCTGACATAACTTTTCATCACACGAACGCACCCACACAACAGGCAGCGAAGTTGAGAAGGCGCCGAGATCCAGTAGGCTCTGAGGATGGTGGCAAGTAGCACCGAAACAGCTGTAAGCCGCACATGCTTACACAATTAACACGAGTAAGATCGCCATTTAATCAATTATTTATATTCAAGTGTTAAAAGTAGTGCACGAAAGATTCAACATGGATTTTTTTCTTTGTTATATAACGGTGCTGTATCAACTACTAAGTTACTTAGCTCTAATTTCTGGTAGCCAATCGCGTTGCAGGTCGGCTACATTTAAACGTGTGCGTCTTGTGATTCGCTGATGAAGACGATATTCATTTCTTAAGGCTCGATAAATACTTAATATAATCGCCCGCCATTTTGGCTCTTTCGTTGGCGTTCGCAGAAAGCACTCGAAGACGTTATTTGCCGCTCAATTATTTGCTGAATTACAGTGCGTTTGATTTATTATCATAGGAGCTACGACATGATAATGTTTAACGGTGTGGCAAATAGATTCCTCGTATGGTAGCTCGGCAACGAAAGAACAAAATTGGCGAATGATACTACCTACCTAGATTTTATAGAGCCTTCACTTCCTAAGACGTAACCAAAGAGGAGGAGTCACGCCGGAAATAACAGCGTTGCGACTATAGTAAATGGGCGTACGAGTAGGCCTATATTAGTACATTATGCAACGAGCCTATAATGATAGTAATTAAGACGCAAGTATGGATATTTATGAAACGAGCGCAAGCTAGTTTCATAATATTCATACGAGAGTCATAATTACCATTATAGGCAAGTTTCATACGACTTTTTATGCTCGACCATATTCCTAACTTGAAATTATTCATACATATTATTTGTATCTAACAAGATCGGAAGTGACCTTGTTCTAGGTCGTGAAATGTGAGATGTGCGCAGACGCGAAAGTATTGATTTTTTCCTAGGAACAATAATGTCATTGACCTTGATGTAATCCCGTTAAACTTGATATAACATTGATTATTGAATTCGACATTGAAAAACGAGATGACAAATTGAATTTATTTGAATATTATTTACAATTAACGCTAATTATTATAGTAACAGAATATAACCTTCTGCGACAGTATTGGATTTCCAGCCTCCGTGACTTTTCGCTAATTCTATTTCGATTACATACAGTATCCGAGAATAATCGATACTTGCGGTTTTATAACGGTATAAAACTGACTTGTCATTGGCTGAACACCTGTAAGCTGAGTTGTCATTGGCTGAACACCTGTACTTTAATGAGTAGGTGTACTTTAATGACATGCATTAAAGGACTGCTACCAGGTGTATAATTACTACATTTCGGCATGGTCGAGCATAAAACTTTTTATAACTTGCAGAATAATATTTTCTAATTATGGCATAGTTATTCACAATTGTTTTCTTATTAAAATATGTCAGGTTTTTCCAATAAGCTTGTCGACATACTGACTTTATTAACACGTACATACAGTAAATAAATAATGCTCCATTTCTTCCTGGCACCAACATAATGTACTCGTATAATGACGAACAGTAACTGCAGTTGCTCACGTCGGAGCACCGCGCCGTTCCTCTACGGCAACTTCTCCTACACTGGAGTATTGCATATGTCTATAGTCAACGGCGCGATGCTTCTAGTAGCAGCATCGCTACTCTAATCGCGCAGTTAACAAACGTTTTAAGTTTAAAAGAAGTTATTAGCAGAAAAGTTGCTTCTATTGTTGGCATAATTAATATTATGATTTCACTGTAATTTACTACTACTCATGTCACAGCTTAAAACAAAAAAAAAAAAAAATGGTAATGCACCATATCACGCAGTAGTGTGTTTATGTGATGTTCTTGTGCCATGCTATCTTCTTCTTCTTGTTCTTCTTGTTCTTCTTCAACTGTTAGGTCTCGTCCCAGTTGTTCCGTTCGTAACTCATAAAGATAAACGATCATACTAGGCTATAATACATTATTATCCTATCCAACTAAACCTCTATCCCGAAGGAATCAAGTTCTCATCAACCGATTACGTATTGGACATACCAAGATCACACATGGTTATTTACTAAAGAAGAAACCTCCTCCAGTTTCTAACACTTGCAGTGAAACTGTTTCTGTGAAACACGTCATCCAGGACTGTCCTCAATACAATCAGCTACGACAACAACTAAAAATCCCCATCGATATAGCAAGATCTCTTGGGAACCTTCTTACTGCAATAATGTCAAAGTTTTTCAAATTCACTGGATTATTTGATAAACTTGTGTAATGTTTACTGTAATTAATTAACTTATTAAATGTTATGTTATTGTTAAAATAAGCTTGTGTCGGGATATGACTTTTGTCGTAAGTTAACCCTTAAATTGATAAAGTATCCTATAGGATACAACAGGTTAGTAGGCTATATGCTATAATTTTAATACAACAATAGAAAAAAAAATTTGTAGGAAAATTAAAATTTCGCAATACTATAATATTGTACAACATATAAAATATGGACATCGCGATAGTTGTTTTCCTTACGGTCCGACAAGGTTTAATAAACTAATGTGAGAAATAAAGCTTCGTCAATTTAAGGGTTATGGATGTCCTGGGAGCCTGTCCTTATAGCGAAACATTGCGTATACATAGGCACCATGCAATTAGAACTAAACTGGCCGATGCCCTTAGAAAAATAAAATACACCGTCTATGAAGAAGTCCACGGAACCGCCGACAATGGCAGTAACAGACGAATCGACATAATCGCCATTAGCGAATCCCTGTCTCAGGGTATGATAATCGACCCCACCATCAGGTTTGAAACGTATAAAGGACAGCCTGAAGACGTACATGAGGAGAAACGAGCAATCTACGTTCCAACCATCCCGTATTATAAAGATAAATATCAACTTCACGATATCAGTGTTACGGGATTGATGTCTGGAGCAAGAGGAACGATACCTAACTTCTCTTCTCAATTCTGTAAGGCCCTAGGACTGCAGAAATCGTTTCTGAATGTACTGGCCCTCCTCATAATTAGAGAGTCAGTCAAACTCTTACGAAACCACCTATATGGACTCTAATTCAGTGTACTGAAAAAACTAACACAACATTATCTTTTTTCTTTCTCTTATTAGCTTTCATTGCTTCTTTACTTGTAACTTTTTTTTATTCTGTAAATTACTATTGATTGTTTGTTTTTTTGTGTACCTGTTTACTTTTTTTCTTACTCTGTTATCTTTCATCATTTATATTGTTTTGAATGCTTTGTCTAATGGCAGCCTCTAATTTGAGTAAGCTCAATAATACAATAAAATAAAATAAATACATTATAATTATATTGTTAGGAATGCTCAGTATAATTATGATCACTCTAGCTATTTCTGTATGTTTGAATATGTTCAATGATGTCTGAGATATCAAGTTATTTTCGTGTACCTCCATTCTGCATCCTATTATAGAGTATAAGTATCCCGTGAGTCATCTAAGAAATATACAGGAATATACAGTAATTTCTTTTACTTCTATTACCTTCATCTAGAGGCGCCTCATTGCGAAATCGTAGTTCTAATGACGTTCTAAAGTACCAAAGACGTACTTAACTCACTTTAGTTTTTCTTCCACACTTAAATTGGTGTATGTCAATTTACAGACTAGATATTCAAAAGAAGAGACCTATTCTATCAGCATTATCTATAACAATATTTGTCCGAATTGCTTCTATCTTTTCTGAGGAACTCCGTTTTTATTAATGAATAATTTTTATTGAAGTGACTAATGTAACAATATGGACGAAATGGCGTTATCAATTCGTTGATGTAACTGATCATGAGTTATAAATGATAAGACAAGCCTGCAAATCATAAAAATCTATAAAGGTGCAACAAATTAAATTGCACAGATATGCCGTTCATTAATACCAACATTTTAATATTCATATTCTCGTTGGGATGTTGATGATGGTGACGATAATAATAATAATAATAATAATAATAATAATAATAATAATAATAATAATAATACACAACATTTAAAATCCAATAATGTAAGTTTGTAAACAATTTTAATGATTTCCCCTCCCTGACAAAATTTTGCGTACGCCACTGTATTCATAAAACCATCTGGGCGTCAGTTGAAACGATTGAATTTAACTGGATAGTTAATGAATGATGCCAGTTTTATCCATTACTGCATAAAATAAACTTACTTACTTACAAATGGCTTTTAAGGAACCCGGAGGTTCATTGCCGCCCTCACATAAGCCCGCCATCGGTCCCTATCCTGAGCAAGATTAATCCAGTCTCTATCATCATATCCTACCTCCCTCAAATCCATTTTAATATTATCCTCCCATCTACGTCTCGGCCTCCCCAAAGGTCTTTTTCTCTCCGGTCTTCCAACTAACACTCTATATACATTTATGGATTCACCCGTACGTGCTACATGTCCTACCCATCTCAAACGTCTGGATTTAATGTTCCTAATTATGTCAGGTGAAGAATACAATGCGTGCAGTTCTGCGTTGTGTAACTTTCTCCATTCTCTTGTAACTTCATCCCTCTTAGCCCGAAATATTTTCCTTAAGAACCGTATTCTCAAACACCCTTAATCTCTGTTCCTCTCTCAAAGTGAGAGTCCAAGTTTCACAACCATAAAGAACAACCGGTAATATAACTGTTTTATAAATTCTAACTTTCAGATTTTTTGACAGCAGACTGGATGATAAAAGCTTCTCAACCGAATAATAACAGGCGTTTCCCATATATATTCTGAGTTTAATTAACGTCTGGATTTAATGTCCCTAATTATGTCAGGTGAAGAATACAATGCGTGAAATTCTGCGTTGTGTAACTTTCTCCATTCTCTTGTAACTTCATCCCTCTTAGCCCCAAATTTTTTCCTAAGAACCTTATTCTCAAACACCCTTAATTTCTGTTCCTCTCTCAAAGTGAGAGTCCAAGTTTCACAGCCATACAGAACAACCGGTAATATAACTGTTTTATAAATTCTAACTTTCAGATTTTTTTGAGAGCAGGCTAGATGACAAAAGTTTCTCAACCGACTAATAACAGGCATTTCCGATATTTATTCTGAGTTTAATTAACGTCTGGATTTAATGTTCCTAATTATGTCAGGTGAAGAATACAATGCGTGCAGTTCTGCGTTGTGTAACTTTCCCCATTCTGCTGTAACTTCATCCCTCTTAGCCCCAAATATTTTCCTTAAGAACCTTATCCTCAAACACCCTTAATCTCTGTTCCTCTCTCAAAGTGAGAGTCTAAGTTTCACAACCATAAAGAACAACCGGTAATATAACTGTTTTATAAATTCTAACTTTCAGATTTTTTGACAGCAGACTAGATGATAAAAGCTTCTCAACCGAATAATAACAGACATTTTCAATATTTGTTCTGCGTTTAATTTCCTCTCGAGTGTCATTTATATTTGTTACTGTTGCTCCAAGATATTTGAATTTTTCCACCTCTTCGAAGGATAAATCTCCAATTTTTATTTTTCCATTTCATACAATATTCTGATCACGAGGCATAATCATATAGTTTGTCTTTCGGCATAAAATATAACATTAAATAAGTGTCATTTACGTGACACCGTTTACTTAAACCTTCTGAAACAATAATATGAAGAAATGTTATGACGTGAAATATATTTTGGTATTTCAGACGTTATGACATGACGTATTTGTAGTCGTGGATTTAATTTATTACCGTCACCAAGCATTCCTCCCATTTTTCCCCCTTGTATGCGGAAGGATTCCCGCCATTGAACCCAAGTATGAAATATAACATTCTTCCATTTTGGTCCGGGCCCACTTCAGTTGTACTGCGGTGCCACGCATTGTGTTGCATGTTGCAGCAGCTCGCCTCAAGGCGCAGAATATTAATTTCCGCGTCTCTCCTCGCTGTCACAGATATTGGTTACGACTCTGGCACATTATTAGCTAGACTTCTTGCCCTCTTTTCTTCTCCTCTTCCTTTCTCTTAGCTCCACGTCAGTGGGCTCGGTCGTTATTTCCTTCTCGGGTGACTGTCAGCCGTTATATATCTGACAGTTTCT
Source organism: Periplaneta americana (assembly GCA_025594305.2). Lineage (NCBI taxonomy): Eukaryota > Metazoa > Arthropoda > Insecta > Blattodea > Blattidae > Periplaneta > Periplaneta americana. Next base: position 6,112,296 of record JAJSOF020000009.1, read on the forward strand.
TCTTCAGAATAAGGTAGAATTTTAAAGGCCACGGGCAGTCTCAGAATACCTCAGTCGACAAATATAACCCGGACTTTTCTTGTTATTGTCATGCACAGACCAAAAGAATATCTCGAGCTTACAAGGTAAGCTCTTAAACTTCTGTTAATATTTGCAACTTCGTATTTACGCAAAATAATTTCTCGTTTGTGATTGACTTACTTACTTACTTTTAAGGAACCCGAAGGTTCATTGCCGCCCTCACATAAGCCCGCCATTGGACCCTATCCTGTGCAAGATTAATCCAGTCTCTATCATCATATCCCACCTCCCTCAAATCCATTTTAATATTATCTTCGCGTCTACGTCTCGGCCTCCCTAAAGATCTTTTTCCCTCCGGCCTCCCAACTAACACTCTATATGCATTTCTGGATTCGCCCATATGTGTTACATATAAAAACAAAAGTAAAAAAATCCTCTTGAAATTGATATCACTGTGTGTCTCGATATTTAGTTCAGATTTGAGAAGCTACTTTCTGAAAAACAGGCACATCTATCTATAGTAATCCCACTAGACGTTTTGATTTATATAGAGAAAATCAAATGCCTGGGAGCAACAGTAACAAATATAAATGACACTCGGGAGGAAATTAAACGCAGAATAAATATGGCAAATGCCTGTTAGTATTCGGTTGAGAAGCTTTTATCATCCAGTCTGCTGTCAAAAAATCTGAAAGTTAGAATTTATAAAATAGTTGGACTCCCACTTTGATAGAGGAATATAGGTTAAGGGTGTTTGAGAATAAGATTCTTGGAAAAATATTTGTGGCTAAGAGGGGTGAGTCCCGCGCCGTGGCGTCGCGGTCTAAGGCATCCTGCCTAGGACTCGCGTTACGGAATGCGCGCTTGTTCGAGTCCTCATGGGGGAAGAAATTTTCTCATGAAATTTCGGCCAGTGTATGGGACCGGTGCCCACCCAGCATCGTGATGCACTTGGGGAGCTACGATAGGTAGCGAAATCCGGTTACGCAAACCAGCTATAACGGCTGCTCATCGTGCTAACAACACGATACCTCCATTCTGGTTGGATGATCGTCCACCTCTGCTTCGGCATGTGGCCGTGAGGCCAGCAGACGGCTAGTAGGTCTTGGCCCTTCATGGATTGTAGCGCCACGGATTATTATTATAAGAGGGATGAAATTACAGGAGAATGGAGAAAGTTACACAACAGAAAACTGCACGCATTGTATTCTTCACCTGACATAATTAGGAACATTAAATCCAGACGTTTGAGATGGGCAGGACATGTAGCACGTATGGGCGAATCCAGAAATGCATATAGTGTTAGTTGGGAGGCCGGAGGGAAAAAGACCTTTTGGGAGGCCGAGACGTAGATGGGAAGATAATATTAAAATGGATTTGAAGGAGGTAGGATATGATGGTAGAGACTGAATTAATCTGGCTCAGGATAGGGACCAATGGAGGGCTTATGTGAGGGCGGCAATGAACCTACGGGTTCCTTAAAAGCCAGTAAGTAAGTAAGTAAGTAAGTGCGTATCGAATATTTAGTTCAGATTTGAGAAGCTACTTTCTGAAAAAACAGGAACATTTATATATAGTAATCCCACTAGACGTTTTGATTTATATAGAGAAGTTCAAATACCTGGGAGCAACAGCAACAAATATAAATGATACTCGGGAGGAAATTAAACGCAGAATAAATATGGAAAATGCCTGTTATTATTCGGTTGAGAAGCTTTTATCATCCAGTCTGCTGTCAAAAAATCTGAAAGTCAGAATTTCTAAAACAGTTACATTACCGGTTGTTCTTTATGGTTGTGAAACTTGGACTCTCACTTTGAGAGAGGAACATAGGTTAAAGATGTTTGAGAATAAGATTCTTAGGAAAATATTTGGGACTAAAAGGGATGTAGTTACGGGAGAATGGAGAAAGTTACATAACACAAAACTGCACGCATTGTATTCTTCACCCGACATAATTAGCAACAACAAATCCAGATGTTTGAGATGGGCAAGGCATGTAAAACGTATGGGCGAATCCAAAAATGCATATAGAGTGTTAGTTGGGAGGCCGGAGGAAAAAAGACCTTAGGGGAGGCTGAGACGTAGATGGGAAGATGTCAAAATGGATTTGAGGGAGGTGGGATATGATGGTAGAGACTGGATTAATCTTGCTCAGGATAGGGACCAATGACGGGCTTATGTGAGGACGGCAATGAACCTCCGGGTTCCTTAAAAGCCAGTAAGTAAGTAACATATCGTCCACACCTGTGGAGTAACGGTCAGCGCGTCTGGCCGCGAAACCAGTATTTAGAAGTATTAGTATTAGTATTTATTTATTTAACCTTGTAGAGATAAGGCCGTCAGTCCTTCTCTACCCCTCTACCAGGGGATTACAACTATAATATGAACAATAAAATTACAATTAACAGGTGGCCCGGGTTCGAATCCCGGTCGGGGCAAGTTACCTGGTTGAGGTTTTTTCCGGGTTTTCCCTCAACCCAATACGAGCAAATGCTGGGTATCTTTCGGTGCTGGACCCCGGACTCATTTCACCGGCATTATCACCTTCATTTCATTCAGACGCTAAATAACCCAGATGTTGATACAGCGTCGTAAAATAACCCAATTAAATAAAAAAATAAAAAGTACATATCATGCATAACCTGGCCCGCCGAAGTGGTGTGCAATTTTAAAATGGGTACAGTCCTGCCATCTATCCGCAGTATGCGGAACCTGAATCACGTAAAGTTAAGTGGGTAGGTATTACACACACACACATTTTAATAAAGTTAAGTTTAGTAACAGAAATGTTGTAAATAGGATTTCCTCTTTTGACATTTATCCAATCATGATTTATTTAAAATCACATGGATAATACCACTCCATTTTTTGCATCATGACATTGCTCGTTAACGTTTATTTATGTCAATAGCTTTTACAAAATTTTTCAGCTTGTAATTCCTCTTTTGTGCTCGTGTAATAAGAAAGTGAAAAGTATGAAAGAAGAATTCAGCATTAGAAGACATTTTCCAAGTTATGCTTCGGCTCAGTAACACTGTGTGTTAATGCAATCAGACGGAGAGAAAAGCGAATCTTGGAATCAGGTGTGTCGAGGAAGAGGAAGGAAATGACACTGCAGATGTGCTCAATGAGCGAATGGGCGTCTAGCAGGGGACCGCGTCGATAGACAGAGTAAATAGGCGGGCAGACAGTTATGACAGCGAGTCGACGGTCTCATTTCATCCAGAAGCGTTGCTTTCCTTTGCTTCCGCTACAGGCATCAGTGGCGGGTGTCTCCTAGACTCTCTACATAATAATATGTTTTATAATAATAAAATATTATATACGAAAAAGGAAATATATATACTACACACCTGTGGAGTAACGGTCAGCGCGTCTGGCCGCGAAACCAGGTGGCCCGGGTTCGATTCCTGGTCGGGGCAAGTTACCTGGTTGAAGTTTTTTCCGGGGTTTTCCCTCAACCCAATATGAGCAAATGCTGGGTAACTTTCGGTGTTGGACCCCGGTCTCATTTCACCGGCATTATCACCATCTCATTCAGACGCTAAATAACCTAGATGTTGATGAAGCGTCGTAAAATAACCCAATAAAATAAGAAAAAAATATATATAATTAGAACTCGTAATGGAAATTACGGGAAAACGGCTGAACCAATTTTAATAAATGTCCCCTCATTTTTAAGCTTGGAACCCAAAGTTTTCAGTGAAATGTCAATTTTTGAACATAATTTTCTTATTTTCTAAAATCCATCTGTCGTCACTAACTAATTGTATTTCAGAATAAAACACACACTACAGTAAACAATATTACACGAAGGCCATGATCTGGAAGAATGCTGACATATTTAGAGTTCAAATTAAATTGGTCATTAAAAATTTCAAGACTTACTAAAAATAATTTACAGGTTCGATTCTGTGGTGTGTAATTTTCTGAGTACAGCTGTATATTGGATATTAAAAATTACAAAACTTGAGATGGTTTGATGACATTATTACCATTAGGATGAAATATTATTATAGTTAATGCCATGATGTGACTATTTTTCATTAATTATACATATTAATGCTATATTGATGATATGAAAGTGAAACGTTTTGGGATTATATAAGTAGATGTAGAGAATATATTAAATTAGATCTTCATTTCTATAATTTACTGAGTGGCGGCTATTATATAAACTACAAAACTTACGTAAAATAATATTGTTATTAAAAATCAAATATTTTTATAGTTATTAATCAAGTGGGGTTGGATCTTTTTCATATACTTAATGGCGGTGTGGTGTAGATATTTATATGCGTCATTCTCTTCAGTATTGGCTCGAGAGGGCACAAAAATTACAGTTCCTAAGGAAAGACCAAAAGGTATTTGTATTTCTCTTTGTTTGTTTTGTAATTATATTTCTTTATTCTGTATATTTTAATTTAAATAAATAAAATAAATAAATAAAATATTACTTATTGATAAAATAAGAGGCCTACAAAATTTTGTAGTCTCCCGATCATTTCAGCAAGATCTCTTAGCAAGATAAAATGATTTTACCCTCTACATTTCAATCTCTACATACAGCAGCTATACCAAGATGTTATGTATATTTTTCGAAAGCATAGCAAACCTGACTTTAACTTTCACCTACAATCCACAATGACCTGAAATAGCTATTGCTTTACTCCCACATGAAAAACCCACTGATCGTCCTGACATTGTTACTTGCGTTTTCGCGTTCAAACTCAAAAACTGAAGACGGATAGGTTCAAGAAAAAGTATTTGGCATAAAAGGAACATTAAGGGGGAGTATGTTTCAATATTATGGAAGCAAATAACTTTCAAAATGTCTGGTATTCTTCATTGAAAATAAATCTGGAAAAATGTTATTTGAACATCTGATGAACTTGAATAATTTCAAGGGAAAAATTGTTCCGGGGCTGGGTATCGATCCCGGGACCTCTGGTTGAACGTAGCAGCGCTCTACCACTGAGCTACCCGGGAGTTCCCGGGTAGCTCAGTGGTAGAGGTCCCGGGATCGATACCCGGCCCCGGAACAATTTTTCCCTTGAAATTATTCAAATCTGCTTTACAGGGAGCTTCATCTGAAAGACTAGATTTGCATCTGATGAACTTATTTTGTAGAATTTTCTGTACAAGCCACTAGTAATATCTATCCATAGCCAATTATATTTGAACTATAGTAGTCTACATTTTAAGTTAGGTTCCCGGCGACGAAAATCAGGAATATCATCTATCATCTGTACAACACTGCGGTTATCAGGAACGTTGGTATCAGGGAAAGTTGGAGGAAAAGCAGAGACTTCGTGTGTATCGCACCAGCTCAGCCTGATTGGTGTCAGTTCACTGGAAGTGCAACTGATTTGGTGCAGGCCGGAGTTATCGGTTTATCGGTTGTCGGTACTGAAATTCCGGAAGGAACTAAACCAGAGAACATAGCGTCTGCCGCAACATCACAGCTTCCAAAATGTAGAGAGGGAGGAACAGTATTCCTACAAAGAGGGAAGTTTTTCTCTGTTGGAGATTTCACATTTTTGGAGAATTCAAACGAGATAAAAGTTGCGAAATCCAGGATCATTTCCACCGAGGTTCAATGCCACTGACAATTTTATATCAACATAATACTTAATTTTTCATTTAATTTATTTCAATATTATATAATTATCTTGGCGTGTTTGTCTACTGATCAGAAGTCGCGTTTGGGCCTGAATTCGATATCCGAATGGACAATTACCTTGTTAGTTTTTTCTCGAAATTATCCCCAACTGCAATACAAATCACGTGACGAATTCGTCCAATACAAATTTAGCTATCATCAATCCCATCTATTCTAAGGCCGTATCTCAAAGCTACATTCCAGTTGAAGTGAACCAGATAGTTGACTAATAACCGGATGTGACGTCACAAGTTACGATCCAAAGCTACGTAGTGCATAGCAATCAAGTCCGTAGTGGTCAGTAAACGAAAATACTTGCTTGATTGATGACTTGTACACTAAACAAACATGGATACCTCATCAGCAATTGGGTTATTAAATATGTAGATGCTTTGAAAGTATAACGTAGAGTAACACGTTAACTTTCAACTCTGATATTGTTAGTACTCACTTTTTAAGTATTGTAATATTTTAGGCCCTTATCTTAGACTGAAAATGTAATTGTAGATGCAGTGTAATTATCTAAGTTGTGTCACGTAATTAATTAAGTTGATTTGTAATTAATAAAGATGATATGTAATGGGAGTATAAGGATACAGTACATCAGTTATTCATAGGTTTCAAAAAGGCATATGACTCGGTTAAGAGGGAAGTATTATATGATATTCTTATTGAATTTGGTATTCCCAAGAAACTAGTTCGATTAATTAAAATGTGTCTCAGTGAAACATACAGCAGAGTCCGTATAGGTCAGTTTCTATCTGATGCTTTTCCAATTCACTGCGGGCTAAAGCAGGGAGATGCATTGTCACCTTTACTTTTTAACTTCGCTTTAGAATATGCCATCAGGAAAGTTCAGGATAACAGGCAGGGTTTGGAATTGAACGGGTTACATCAGCTTCTTGTCTATGCAGATGACGTGAATATGTTAGGAGAAAATCCACAAACGATTAGGGAAAACACGGAAATTTTACTTGAAGCAAGTAAAGCGATAGGTTTGGAAGTAAATCCCGAAAACACAAAGTATATGATTATGTCTCGTGACCAGAATACTGTACGAAATGGAAACATAAAAATTGGAAATTTATCCTTCGAAGGGGTGGAAAAATTCAAATATCTTGGAGCAACAGTAACAAATATAAATGACACTCGGGAGGAAATTAAACGCAGAATAAATATGGGAAATGCGTGTTATTATTCGGTTGAGAAGCTCTTATCATCTAGTCTGCTGTCAAAAAATCTGAAAGTTAGAATTTATAAAACAGTTATATTACCGGTTGTTCTGTATGGTTGTGAAACTTGGACCCTCACTCTGAGAGAGGAACATAGGTTAAGGGTGTTTGAGAATAAGGTGCTTAGGAAAATATTTGGGGCTAAGCGGGATGAAGTTACAGGAGAATGGAGAAAGTTAGACAACACAGAACTGCACGCATTGTATTCTTCACCTGACATAATTAGGAACATTAAATCCAGACGTTTGAGATGGGCAGGACATGTAGCACGTATGGGCGAATCAAGAAATGCATATAGAGTGTTAGTTGGGAGACCAGAGGGAAAAAGACCTTTAGGGAAGCCGAGACGTAGATGGGAGGATAATATTAAAATGGATTTGAGGAAGGTGGGATATGATGATAGAGACTGGATTAATCTTGCACAGGATAGGGACCGATGGCGGGCTTATGTGAGGGCGGCAATGAACCTTCGGGTTCCTTAAAAGCCATTTGTAAGTAAGTAAGTAAGATATGTAATTACTTAAACTGGTAATTGTTGGGTGAAATAGAAGTACTTATAAGGTAGGTTTACTTTTGTTATTGTAGGTGTTATTATAGAATAGTTTTTATTTATAGTCCTAGGTTTATTGCATCTATTTATTTATAGTTAGAAATAAATTTAGGTTTATTTTATTTTATTTTTATTTTTTATTGATGCGATTATTGTATAATTGTAATGGTATTATCGTATATTATATAATACTGCCACCGGGTGTATACCCAATTGTAGTGTTAATAAATACATACATACATGCATACATAAATCGTAATGAAACTGCATTAGGACACTGCCTTCTTAATTCAGTGCTGCACCGTGAAATCATTTCTTAGAAAAATAGTCTATGAAAAGACCGTGGTTCAAGCATACATTGCTGTCGAACCTTTTGATATCTCTTCATTTACGGTATTCTTATGGGAGATGTTACAGTTTGTATGTCGTAGGAATCGTTGGATTTGACGTATATACCTGAGACGTGAAAAGTGACAAGTGATGATGGATTTCACTGCTGTGAAAACGTCGTACAACTGGATATCTCAAAGAATGTATGCTTTAAAAAATTCAACACTTCAACGAACGCAAATGTCTAAAAACAAAATATAGTTCGAAAGATTTTACGTATTAAAAAATTTAGCGTTTCAAACATTGAATACATTTAAAAAAACTAAGCATTTCGAAGATAGCATACCTTTTAAAAACTCGGCGTTTTAAATATTGTACCTTTTTAAAACCTCAAAGTTGCTAAGATTTCATATTCTTAAAAACTCAGCGTTTCAAAGATGGCATATATTTTACAAATTCAGTGTTTCAAATATCCGGCATGCTTACTTACATTTGAAAACTCAGCGTTTCAAAGATGGCATGTTTTTTTATAAATTCAGCGTTTCAAAGTCGGTATATATTTTATAAATTCAGCGTTTCAAAGACGGTATATATTTTATAAATCCAGCGTTTCAAAGTGGTATATATTTTATAAATTCAGTGTTTCAAATATTCCGCAAGCTTACATTTACTCGAAAACTCAGCGTTTCAAATATGGCATATTTTTCAAAAACTCAGCGTTTCAAAGATGGCTTAATATGTTTTAAAAACTCAGTACTTCTGAGATTCCGTTTACTTCGAAATTCAGCGTTTCAAGGATGGCACATCGCTTACAAATTCAGTGTTTCAAATGTTCCCCATGCTTAAAAACTTAGGCCCGGTTGCAGAAACGCAAATCAAATCAGTCTCTGATCGCCAATTAGTTGATGTCTGATTTATTTGATTGTTCATTGCGTTGCACAAACGTGAATCTCCAATCAAGTTGTCTCAATTACTAATTGCTGATTTGAGAAAGAAATACATTTGACAACATTGATTTAGCAACCACCGCCAATTTGATGTTATTTAAAAGTCGCGAAACGAATGCATCAGTGGGCGGTGACTAGAAAACAAGTGAATGTTCAAGTAAATGTTTTGTTGCTTTTTGTAGAAAGGAAACAGGTGGATTCTATTTGTATATAGACTACAATATAGTGGAAAAAAGAAATGAAGCCAACAAAAAAAAAAAACGTGAGGGAGCTTCTGCATGGGATTTTAGGGAGTCGACAAGAAATTGGAATATGCATAGCCTCCATAGCCCAAAATTTCCATTTCCCATCTCTCTGTTTACAAATGGAGCTCGTAACCTACTCATTAAAAATATTGTGTTGTCATGTGTAGAACCCTGCCAACGGGCTACAACATTTGAATTTCAATGATGGTGTAGACTACATATTGCCTGTATATTCACAGAAAATAAACCTTTTCTATTTCGATAAAGCTCGGCATCATTTCAGGTGATTGGATGGGGATGTGAACAGTCTATACAACCAATATTAGGCTACTCTTGGAAATCCTGACATGACTGAAAATTCTCTCTGGATTTCAAATCATTCCCTGTTTGAAGTTTGGGGATTTATGAGACCCTGCCATAACAAAGCAATTTCATTTCCTAACTACTCGACAAATAGTTGATTTGTGGACCCTAACAAGATAACCCAAGACCGCCTGAAAAATTCCAACAACATAAAATCTCAGCATTATTAGAACTTGGTTCATAGAAGAAAGTGGAAGGTTTCGATTTGTCTGTCTGCATATATTTGTTTCAATTTTTGAAAGTAACAAAACACACGAAAAATCTTTGCTCAAATTTTCTGTCATTATACATAAAAACAATTCATGTCTATCACGGAAACGCCTTCTTCTTAATAATATTTTTTTCATTCCAAAATTTCTTCATCAGAGGAATCCATTATGTCGAAAACAATATTGTTATGCTATAACTATTTACTATATACATTACAGTAACTGCATTATAAACAGAACAACATAAATAGCCTACTTAATCGATGATCAGTGACTTGACCAGCAAAAATCTGTTGATCAAATCTGATGGAAGACTGATCTCCGATCAAACACTGATTGTTCTTTCTGCAACAGAATTAGAACTGATGGCCAATCAAACCCTCCTTGATTGCCAATCATATTTTGATTGGTGTTTCTGCAACCGGGCATTAGTGTTGTAAAATTTGAAATATCCTCTAAAATCTCTGTGTTTCAAATATTCTATGTACACATTTTAAAATGTCGACGTTTGTAAGATTACATATCTTAAAAAAAACTCAGCGTTTCAAAGCTGAATGCTGTTTTGAAAACTGAGTGCTTCTGAGATTCAGCTTACTTCAAAACTCAGCGTTTCAAAGATGGCATTTTTTTTATATAAATTCAGTGTTTCAAATATCCTTCATGCTTAAAAACTTAGCGTTGTAAAGTTTAAATGTCTTTTAAAAACTCAGTGTTTCAAATATTGTGTGTACATATTTTAAAATCTCAGCGTTTATAAGATTTCGTATGTTTTAACTTAACGTTTCAAAGATGGGATATTGCTTTATTTAAAACTCAGTGTTATATTCTAAATATTGTCTTAATAAACGTCTTAGAAATTAAATATTTCAAAGATTGTATGTAAAAAATCAAACGTTCAGAGATTGCATGTATCAGTATTCGGAAAACTGCGTATAATTGATTCATTAAAAGGCAAACTTACTAGTGTTAAATTATATAAGCACGTGTGGCTTACAGCTGTTTCGGTGTATCCTCCACACCATCGTCAGAGCCTACTAGATTCCGGCGTCATCGCTTCCTGTTGTAGGGGTGCGTTTGCGTGTTGAAAAGTGTTGAAAAGTGGAGTCGAATAGTGTCTGTGTTCTGAAATAAATCTGTGTAAGCCACACGTGCTTATATAATTTAACACTAGTAAGTTTGCCATTTAATCAATCAATTATATTTAAGTGTTAAAAGTAGTGTACGCAAAATTCAAGATGGAAACTGCGTATGTTATAAAAACTCAGAATTGTAAACACTATATTTGTACATCTTGATTACACAACTTTTAACACTGTATCACTTCGGAATATGTATGATAAGAACTTTCTTGTGTTAAATATTAACGTACCTTGTTAACATGTTTCGATCTATTTTCGGTCATCTTCGGAACTGGTCGTTGTTGGTCTTGGCGCCTCTTGTTTCCTGTGTGGGTGCGTTCGTAATGTAGAGTCAAAGAGTGTATGTGTATTGAAGTTGAGTTGTGTGTTGAGAATATCGTTGGGGTGTGTTTTCGTGTGTCTGTATATTTCATATTGTTCTAGTGTGTTAAGTTTCTAGCAGAACACATCACAAATGCCAACCACACCTACAGAGACATCAACACAGACATGGAAATACTGCACATCCAACTAAAAAGTCAGAAACTCAACACACTAGAACAACATGAAATATACAGACAAACGAAAACACACCCCAACGATATTCTCAACACACAACTCAACTTCAAAACGACATACACTCTTTGACTCTACACTACGAACGCACCCACACAGGAAACAAGAGGCGCCAAGATCAACAACGACCAGTTCCGAAGATGACCGAAAATAGGTCGAAACATGTTAACAAGGTACGTTAATATTTAACACAAGAAAGTTCTTTTCATACATATTCCGAAACTATATTTGTCCTAAAACACATATTTCTAAAATTACATATATATTAAAACTCAGCATTCCAAAAATAGAATATCCCTTAAAAAGTAACAAACATTTTAATTGTACTAAAATCTCGGCATTTGAAAAACTGTATGATTCTTAAAACTTGACATTTCTGAGGTTATGTCTATAATTGTTATTCATTTATTTATTCTGGTAGAGTTAAGACCATGAGGTCTTCTCTTCCACACTACCAGAAGTGGAATATACATACAAACAATTAGGAAAATGCTAGATGGCAGAAAAAAATCTACACACTAGACACAAAAATTGTATAATGACAAATGCTTTTCATTTAAAATCTGAAGGAAATGTATACAGAAAGTGAGGAGCCATTGCGCGTTATTTCAGACATGGTGTAGAGCACGTTTGTTTACGACAGGAATTAAACGGCTCATCCTGTATACTGAAGTCTCGGAATGTAATAAAATGTAATGAAACGCTGCGCCTAATAATGCGATACGCTGAGATTACACAAAGAGCAACCACATCTAAAGGCCGTGTTCTTGCTCCTGCAGTGGCGTTGCGTGGTCTTTCATCTTCTGTTTCAATGGAAGTTCAGTCAAGTGAGGGGAGATAATCTGAGAGCCTACCGCATTCATCTGAGCAACATTTCAATAATTGCACATTATCTCATGCCAAGAAGATTAATTTGGATGTGCATAAGCTGCAAAAGACAGTCATCCAACATATCTTTACTAAATTATATCTAATCATTACCTGATGATATTTTTATCGCCTTATGTCAATCGAAACAGAAAATAATAATAATAATAATAATAATAATAATAATAATAATAATAATAATATGTTTTCTCCATAACTCCTTTTTATGAAATACGGTTTCTATGACTTTATACGGTCATTCGAATTTTAAATGCTTCTGAAAAACTGCAAGAAATTACATCACATTTTACGTACTGATTGATATTTGGTCCTACAGAATTATCTGCTATGCTTACCGTTGCTTATTAATGGAGAAAAATTCACTCCGGCGTCGCAGATCGAACCCGGGACAGTAACAAATATAAATTATATTCGGGAGGAAATTAAACGCAGAATAAATATGGGAAATGCCTGTTATTATTCGGTTGAGAAGCTTTTCATTCAGTCTGCTGTCAAAAAATCTGAAAGTTAGAATTTATAAAACAGTTATATTACCGGTTGTTCTTTATGATTGTGAAACTAAACTCTCGCTTTCAGAGAGGAACATAGGTTAAGGGTGTTTGAGAATAAGGTGCTTAGGAAAATATTTGGGGCTAAGAGGGATGAAGTTACAGGAGAATGGAGAAAGTTACACAAAACAGAACTACACGCATTGTATTCTTCACCTGACATAATTAGGAACATTAAATTCAGCCGTTTGAGATGGGCAGGGCATGTAGCACGTATGGGAGAATCCAGAAATGCATATAGAGTGTTAGTTGGGAGACCGGAGGGAAAAAGACCTTTAGAGAGGCCCAGACGTAGATGGGAAGATAATATTAAAATGGATTTGAGGGAGGTGGGATATGATGGTAGGGACTGGATTAATCTTGCTCAGGATAGGGACCGATGGCGGGCTTATGCGAGGGCGGCAATGAACCTCCGGGTTCCTTAAAAGCCAAAGCCAGTAAGTAAGTAAATTATATCAACTAAGTAACTCCACTAAAATATATTATTCTTGCTCAAACAGGCTTATCTCGGATCTCAATTTATTTCACTCAAACGTCTTCTCCGACACAGTTGAAAATTGTAAACCAAGGACTCCGGCTCCTACGAGTACTTGTCTTAAATCGCTCACTGCTGTCTATTTTCACGGAATCTCTCTTCTTTATTTATTTCCTAAAACGAGAGCACTAAAGGGAGCACTGCTGATTGGTGAACATAAAATTGCATCGTTCTTAATAAAATCCATTAGTGTTCCGCCACTGAAGAAAAGAGGGGGAAAAAATATATAAGAAACTCGGGAGACAATTTCTAAATGCACTCTCGAGGCGAAGATGTCGAAATGGGAAAGAAACGAGATCGGTATTAGCGGGAAGTCAGCCTTTCATCCACCAATGCCAAAGGAAAGAAACTAGTAAAAGCAAAACGACGTAGAGAGAATGGGAGAACTTCAAACCAATGGCCGCACATCCTTTTTATTTCTCTCTGGACGTGTTGGTACAGATCACGGAATGAAAACTTTCTGCAGAACAAAGGAAACGAAAAAGAAGCCTTTAATTAGGATCCGCATTTCTTTGCTATTACAAGACTTTACCTCAGACGGGGAACCTGGCAGCTTCTTGAATCAAGACGTCTGCTTCACTACTATAAAACTCACTGTAAGCCTAATAATGATGGCTCTGAACTGAAACAAAAAATATCGAGTTTTCTCTCGCGTTGTAACTAGATAGTAAGTTGTTCTTGTATATTGCCTGACTAATAGAGCTGGAAGTTTAGGACCTAAAAATCACAGAAAAATCATCTAAAATGCCTTTTAAATTTCTGAAGATATGACATCAAAATTTACAAAAAGGTCAACATTTTAATAACAACAATATTATTATTATTATTATTTACTTACGAATGGCTTTTAAGGAACCCAGAGGTTCATTGCCGCCCTAACATAAGCCCGCTATCGGTCCCTAACCTTTGCAAGATTAATCCAGTTCCTACCATCATATCCCACCTCCCTCAAATCCATTTTAATATTATTCTCCCATCTACGTCTCGGCATCCCTAAAGGTCTTTTTCCCTCCGGTCTCCCAACTAACACTCTATATGCATTTCTGGATTCGCCCATACGTGCTGCATGTCCTGCCCATCTCAAACGTCTGGATTTAATGTTTATAAATTATTATGTTAACTTAGGTGAAGAATACAATGCGTGCAGTTCTGTGTTGTGTAACTTTCTCCATTCTCCTGTTAACTTTATCCCTCTTAGTCCCAAATATGTTCTAAGCACCTTATTCAAACACCCTGAACCTATGTTCCATTCTCAGAGTGAGAGTCCAAGTTTCACAACCATACACAACAACCGGTAATATAACTGTTTTATAAATTCTAACTTTCAGATTTTTGGACAGCAGACTGGATGATAAGAGCTTCTCAACCGAATAATAACAGGCATTTCCCATATTTATTCTGAGTTTATTTTCCTCTCGATCATCATTTATATTTATTACTGTTGCTCCAAAGTACTTTAACTTTTCCATCTTTTAAAAGGACAAATTTCCAATTTTTGTATTTCCATTTTGTACAATATTCTGGTCACGAGACATAATCATATACTTTGTCTTTTGGGGATTTACTTCCAAACCGATCGCTCTACTTGCTTCAATAAAATTTCCGTGTTTTCCCTAATCGTTTGTGTATTTTCTCCTAACATCTACGAAAGGTTAGATGGGAATGGCATTATTATTATTATTATTATTATTATTATTATTATTATTATTATTATTATTATTATTATTTACTTACGAATGGCTTTTAAGGAACCCAAAGGTTCATTGCCGCCCTCACATAAGCCCGCTATCGGTCCCTAACCTTTGCAAGATTAATCCAATTCCT
Organism: Periplaneta americana; assembly: GCA_025594305.2. Taxonomy (NCBI): domain Eukaryota; kingdom Metazoa; phylum Arthropoda; class Insecta; order Blattodea; family Blattidae; genus Periplaneta; species Periplaneta americana. The sequence continues at coordinate 6,127,347 of JAJSOF020000009.1, forward strand.
ACCATCATATCCCACCTCCCTCAAATCCATTTTAATATCATCCTCTCATCTACGTCTCGGCCTCTCCAAAGGTATTTTTGTCTCAGGCTCCCAACTAACACTCTATATGCATTTCTGGATTCGCCCATACGTGCTACATGCCTTGCCCCTCTCAAACGTCTGAATTTAATGTTTGTAATTATTATGTTGGGTAAAGAATACAATGCGTGTAACTTCATCCCTCTCTGAACCAAATTTTTCCTAAGCATCTTATTCTCGAACACCTTTAACTTTTGTTCCTCTCTTAAAGTGAGAGTCAACGTTTCACACCCATACAGAACAATCGGTAATATAACTGTTTTATAAATTCTAGCTTTCAGCTTTTTTTAAGAGTAGACTGGATGACAAAGGCTTCTCAACAGAATAATAACAGTGTCTTGTTACTGTTGTTCCAAGGTACTTCAACTTTTCCACCTTTTAAAAGGATAAATCTTCAATTGCAAATCAAGCTTTCACGTATAACTCCCTGTCACACAGAGTTAGTGTGCACTCAATGTTGGTTGCTTGACGGTTGTCAGCCCACTTTGAGGTCTGTGGATATAGAGGGAAAAATTGGATCGGCGTCTGGTACAGTTCCCGGATAGCTCTGTTGGTAGAGCGTTGGTATGTTTAACTAAAGGTCTCGGGTTCGATACCGGGCTCCGGGAACAATTTTTCCCTCGAAATTATTCAAATTTCCAATTTTTATATTTCCATTTCGTACTATGTTCTGGTCACGAGACATAATCATATATTTTGTTTCTGGAATTTACTTCCCATCTATCTCTTTACTTGCTTCCAGTAAAATTCCCGTGTTTTCCCTAATCGTTTGTGGATTTTCTCCTGACATATTCACGTCATCCGCATGAACAAGCAGCTATGTAACCCGTTCAATTCCATACCCTCTCCGTTATCCTGGACTTTCCTAATTGCATTCTAGAGCGAAGTTAAAAAGTAAAGGTGATAGTGCATCTTCTTGCTTTAGCCCGCAGTGAATTGGAAAAACGTCTGACAGAAACTGGCCTATACGAACCCTGGTTTAGGTTTCACTGAGACACCTTGTAATTAATCGAACTAGCTTCTTGAGAATACGAGCTCAATAAAAATATTATTGTTATTAATTATTATTATTATTATTATTATTATTATTATTATTATTATTATTATTATTATTATTAAATGTCTTCGAAATCACGCCAATGCACATTTAAATACTAGAAGGAACTGGAATTTCCAGCCATCGCCATTCGCAGGGTCTCGGGTTTGAAAGATCCCCGGTTACTTTACTTTCGTCATTTTTTACGTCTTCACTTGTGAAATACAATATGCTGACTGCGGGTACTGTGGCTGCAGCACTTGTTCTGCTGCATTAAATTGGGGGAAACGCGTTACACTCGTATCAGGAGTAAAGGGTGATACAATCATAAGGAAAATTCATGTATGACGCTATCGAATTGAAGAAATCTGCATTAGTTACTGGAATATAGACTACGACTACACTGTAAAAAATTGTACGTTCAAAAGCAGAAAAGAGAAAAATTGTAGCAAAAAGTAGAACACTTCCCTAAAAATGACCAGTAGACAAAACAAGACCGAAAAAAAATGCAAAATAAAAGTAGGCTATAGGTTCGTGTTGAAGTGAAACGAATTTATATTGCACTTTGCATTGTCTGTGTTGTTTCAGAAAGAAGATGATATTTCATCAACTTCCTGCATTCTAACTAACAGCAGATTCGTGGTTCTCGGGTTCAAATCTAGTAGTGATCGAGCAATTTTTACATGAAAAAAATTTCAGGTCTATTATGTGATAATAAACTGTAGAGTTTTAAAATGCAGGTTTAAATTGATGGTGAAGAGATAAAAATGTAACTTATTTATCCAATATCAGTTCCTATAACTTTTATTTTTTAATATCTTGGTGCAAGTTTCTCAGAACTTCTTCCTTCTCCGCCAAACAAGACGGGAAGGACTTTGCACGACGTTCACATCTGGAATTTGTCTCTCCTTAACAATAAACAAACACACAACGGAACTCCAGTAACTTGGCGACAACTCAAGACATCGCATTAAAAGTTGACAGTCGTCCACAGCACAGCTAGATTATGGTCCATGAATGTGGCTTCCATACAGCGTTGCAGTTGTTTTTTAAACGTTGGGTGTATTCTTAATACCCTAAGATTGAAACCTACCATTTCCTCCTATTATTACATATGCTAGTGGGTTATAGTGATTTTCTAGAAGTCATGTTGAATTTTATTTCACCAACTTTGTTTCGAATTTTCAGTACTACCACAGTCTAATATATACAGTCGCGCAACTTCAACACTTTTTTTGCCAACATTCACGACACTAGCGCCCAAGCGGCAGGCAAGGCACTGGTCATAGGGTTGATACAGCCAGCACGTGCTTCAAAGGTATGCGAGATGTTGTAATAACGTTTTAATCATGCATCGGAATAAAGGCAATGTGTGCAATGACGAAAATTGCAGTAACAACAAGTTTAAATCTCCGAATTTGTCGTTCTTCAGATTCCCTAAAGACCAAGAGAAAATCATAACTCAGTCATAACCTATAATCCACGCTGTAGGTAGCCTACGTATTGTGTTCTATAAAACATTTATTAGTTATCAGTTACCTATTTGTATGTCAGGAAGGAGAGTTCAAATAAAAACAAAGTAAATACCTGTTACAATATATTATTTTTTTGCAGAGATCATGTGTAAATGTGTACCGATTTTGGATAATGTATCTACAGTCTTTAATGCAAGTAATTCCATAATTTTTGTATTCGTGTTTTTTTCTTTATATTTTTCAAAAGTTGAATGTTATATCCCATTCAAGTAGGGATTATGGTGTTAATTTTTTCAAGAATTCATGGCGTATTATAATCCTTTTGCAAAATATTCACTTCTCGAAGAAATCCAGACTGTGTCGATAAATTTCTGATGTGTTGGTGTAAATTCATGTGGCAGACGTATTAAGTTCTCAAGAAATAAAAGAGCCTTTTTAAATTTAATATAAAGAGCAATCTTTTCTGTAATAATTTGCATGACTGTTATTGGTGTTGATTTTACATTACCAGTGATTATTTGAGCCGTTCAGAGCAGAAGTGGTATAAGTCAAAATTAGGTCATGAGGTTTAAAGTAAAAATTCTGTAAAATACAGCGCAAAGTAGCAATTAATATATCCTTCGTGCTATTCACTGACTACTAATAGTTTAAATGAATTCAATATTAACTGCTACTTTGCGCTGTATTTTACAGAATGTTTACTTTAACCCCTAATTACCCATTTTTGACTTACACCACTTCTGATCTGAAAATAAAATTAGGCCTACATTTTCTGAGTTAATTGAAGTTACAATTTTTTCAACAAAGTTGTGTATTCATTTGTTCCCACCTACGTCATAATAACAGTAAGTGCATGTAAATTACGTATTATATAGGTAGGGTAAGTTAAAATTAAGCTTATGTGTGAAAACTGGAAATGTAATGTAAAATGCGGTAAACTTTCCATAAAAATTTAAACCATAATATCAGCACTATTAGCGACTCAAAATATTAATAAAAAAATTGAAAAATAATGAACTTCATAAATCAATGTCTGTCAAATTAAGGTTTAAATCTTCTCCTTTTTTATTTTTAAGTGTACCTCAGCGGCCGAGTTTACCCCAATTTGAGGTATGGAAAATAGTTAATTTCTCAGGAAATAAGGAGAGGAGTTCACCACGCGATGTACCCTACGAGATATGCCCTACAATTTTGACTCTTCTCACAGGAAATATAGAGTTCCAATGGTTTATAAATATATTTAGGAATGAATTGAATTAACCGTCCACGTACAAACAATTATATTATTTCAAACCATGATACGTGATCAGGGCCATGATTCAGTTGTAAGGAGCAGAAAGAATTACGTTTATTCCCAGCTTCTGAAACTTGTAGATTAACTGCGTGTGAAATTCTTCCAGGATTCTAAAGTAGAATTAGTAAGAACCATATACACTTATTGTAAAGCATAAAAATATAAAATAAACTACGCAAAACCCGTTTTCTGATGTGTTATCATATGTCGTGTGCACACTTTTAACTTGCCTGCCGCTAGAGGGCGACTGTCGCGCCAGCTGTCAAATGTTGGCAAATTTTATACGTATGAGTTGCGTGACTGTATCTATTAGACTGTGGTAGTACTGAGAAATACAACTGGCAACTATTTCTAACTGTTATGTTGGCAGCAATAATTTTGGTTTGCAGTAAAGGAAACTGATGAATGGAAGTACCTAACTAAGCTTGTGAAATCTGAACGTAGTTAATAATTAATAAGTAATACTGGCATTAATATTAATATAAAAACATAATTCAGTTGTGTTGCGTTGTGATTCCAATTCAACACTACTAGTGGCTTGTGCAGCGAATGCTGCTGCAAACTAAGTTTGTTAGACGTTCAAATAAAAATTGTTCAGATTTATTTTCAATGAATACTTCTCTTTTTGATAGTTATTTCCTTCCATAATAATGAAAAATACTCCCTCTTAATGGATCTTTTAGGCCAAATACTTTTTCTTGAACCTATCCAACTTCAGTTTTTCAACGCGAAAACGCAAGTATCACTGTCAGGACGATAGCAGTAGCTATTTCAGGTCATTGTGGATTGTACGCAAAAGTTAAAAAATTGTCAGGTTTGCTAAGCTTTCGAACAATAGCATTTTCGTATAGCTGCTGCATGTAGAACTTGAAATGTAGAGCGTAAAATCATTTTATCCTACTAAGAGATCTTGCTGAAATGATCTGGGGACTACAAAATTTTCTAGGCCTCTTATTTTATCAGTAAGTAATACCTTTTTATATTTCCTTAGGAACTGTAATTTTTGCGCTCTCTCGAGCCAATACTGAAGACAATGACACATATCAATATCTACACTACACCGCCATTAAGTATATGAAAGAGACCCAACTCCACTGGTTTAATAAGTATAAAAATATTTGATTTTTAATAACAATATTATCTTACTTACGTTTTGTAGTTATATATAGCAGCCAATCAGTAAATTATAGAAATGAAGATCTAAATTAAGATATTCTCTACATTTACTTATATAACCTCAAAACGTTTCACTTTCACGTCATCAATATAGCATCAATATTGTGTACAATTAATGAAGAATAGACGCATCATGATATTAACTATAATAATATTTAATTTCTAATGGTAATAATGTCATCAAACCACCTCAAGTTTCGTAGATTTGAATATCCAATACAGAAAAATTATACACTACAGAATCAGTTTTTAATAACAAATTGAATTGAGCTCTAAATATGTCGGCAATCCTGCAGGTCATGGCCTTCGTGTAATAGCCTATTGTTTATTGTAGTGTGTGTTTTGTTCTGAAATTCAATCAAGTCGGCCGAGATTCATAAAATTAGTTCTCAAAACTAACAACAGATGGATTTTGGAAAATAGGAAAATTATGTAGGAAAATTGACATTTCACTGAAAACTATTACTTTTCCGAAAAACTTTGGATGCCAGGCATGAAGATGAGGGGTCACTCATTAAAATCCGTTCAGCCGTTTTCCCGAAATTTCCATTACCAGTTATATATATATATATATATATATATATATATATATATATATATATATATATATAGACTAGTGGCTTGTACAGCAAATGCTGCTGCAAACTAAGTTCGTTAGACGTTCAAATAAACATTTTTCACATTTATTTTCAGTGAAGAATACTTGTCTTTTTGATAGTTATTTACTTCCATAATAATGAAACATACTCCCTCTGAATGGATTTTTTTAGGCCAAATACTTTTTCTTGAACCTATCCAACTTCAGTTTTTGAGTTTCAACGCGAAAACGCAAGTATCAATGTCAGGACGATAGCAGCAGCTATTTCAGGTCATTGTGGATTGTAGGCAAAAGTTAAAAAAAATGTCAGGTTTGCTAAGCTTTCGAACAATAGCATTTTCGTATAGCTGCTGCATGTAGAACTTGAAATGTAGAGCGTAAAATCATTTTATCCTACTAAGAGATCTTGCTGAAATGATCTGGAGACTATAAAATTTTCTAGGCCTCTTATTTTATCAGTAAGTAATACCTTTTTATATTTCCTTAGGAACTGTAATTTTTGCGCTCTCTCGAGCCAATACTGAAGACAATGACACATATCAATATCTACACTACACCGTCATCAAGTATATGAAAAAGACCCAACCCCACTGGGTTAATAAGTATAAAAATTATTGATTTTTTAATAACAATATTATTATCTTAAGTTTTGTAGTTATATATAGCAGTCACTCAGTAAATTATAGAAATGAAGATCTAAATTAAGATATTCTCTACATTTACTTACATAACCTCAAAACGTTTCACTTTCATATCATTACTATAGCATCAATATTATGTACAATTAATGAAAATAGACGTATCATGATATTAACTATAATAATATTTAATTTATAATGTAATAATGTCATCAAACCACCTCAAGTTTCGTATATTTTAATATCCAATACACAACTGTACTCAGAAAATTATACACTGCAGAATCAGTTTTTAATAACAAATTGAATTGAGCTCTAAATATGTCGGCAATCCTGCAGGTCATGGCCTTCGTGTAATAGCCTATTGTTTATTGTAGTATGTGTTTTGTTCTGAAATTCAATCAAGTCGGCCGTGATTGAATAAAAATTAGTTCTCAAAACTGACAACAGATGGATTTTGAAAAATTGGAAAATTATGTTGGAAAATTGACATTTCACTGAAAACTACTACTTTTCCGAAAAACTTTGGGTTCCAAGCTTCAAAATGAGGGGCCATTTATTAAAATCCGTTCAGCCGTTTTCCCGTAATTTCCATTACCAGTTCAAATTATATATATATATATATATATATATATATATATATATATATATATATATATATATATAGATATTCAGGTAAGTAAATGTTTTAGTATCAAGTATTAACTTATTAGTAACAGTGTGTCCTCGATATAGTCTAAGTGAACAAAAAATCAAGAACAGAATGATAAAGTGTCAATTGTGAATGAATTACAGAAGTGTAATAGGAAGTTAAGTAAAACGATAGAGATAATGAAAATAGGTGAGGAGTATGGCGGAGGAGGCTAGCTAGGATAGTGAAGTATAATATGTGGAAAATTAGTGAGATCTGAAAATGCAATGTGCACAAGAAACAGATATAGTAACGAACTTATTGGACAATGGTATAGTACGTTTTAGTAACTAGTATTATTAGAAACAGAGTGTGTTCGTTGTAAGTGTACTGAAAATCAAGAACTGAGTCGTAAAAGCGTAAATTTTGAATGATCTAAATTAAGTTGTTAGGATTTAAAGGAAGAATACTGAGCAATTTAAATGGGGTCGAAAGCCGAGTATAAGAACGTCTACAAAAGGCATATCTGTAACGAAGGTAATTGTGGCACCGGATACAATAATTGTGAGGTCCGCATTACATGGTTGTAAATGTTGACATCAAATATATCATATCGTATCATATATCATATCATGTCATATCATATCATATATCATATCATATCATATCTCATATCATATCATATATCATATCATATCATATCATGTCATATCATATCATATATCATATCATATCATATCTCATATCATATCATATCATATATCATATCATATCATATCATATATCATATCAAATCCTATATCATATATCATATCATATATCATATCATATCATATCATATCATATCATATCATATCATATCATATCATATCATATCATATCATATCATATCCTATGTCATATCATATCATATATCATATCATATTATATCTCATATCATATCATATCATATCATATCATATCCTATATCATATATCATATCATATCATATCCTATGTCATATCATATCATATGTCATATCATATCATATCCTATGTCATATCATATCATATATCATATCATATCATATATCATATCATATCATATATCATATCATATCCTATATCATATATCATATCATATCATATCCTATGTCATATCATATCATATATCATATCATATCATATATCATATCATATCATATATCATATCATATCCTATATCATGTATCATATCATATCCTATATCATATATCATATCATATCATATATCATATCATATCCTATATCATATATCATATCATATCCTATATCATATATCATATCATATCATATCCTATGTCATATCATATCATATATCATATCATATCATATATCATATCATATCATATCATATATCATATCATATCGTATGTCATATCATATCATATATATCATATATCATATCATATCATATCATATCACATATCATATCATATATCATATCATATCATATCATATATCATATACATCATATATCATATCATATATCATATACATCATATATCATATCATATATCATATCATATCATATCATATATCGTATATCATTTCATATCATATCATGTATCATATCATATCATATCGTTATCATATATCATATCATATTCAGGTGAGTGAAATTAAATAAGATGTAACTGATAGAGCTACTTGGTATGAAACATGCTCGTGGCTAATGGACAGAAATATATTTCTTAGTGTTCAGACTTTTATTAAAATATCCAAGAGAGGAGATAGCATGGTAGAGATTTAGGAGTATGTATTTTAAGTAGGGTATACATTTCAAATTGGTATTCTGTTTTCGGAATTCGTAATAATCATTTTACGTGATCAAACAAAATACATTTTTAGGTTAGGTCTCGTGAATCATAAACAATTTAGTCAAAGCAACGAATTCCATGTTGTCAGACGAAATACATTCCAATATTGTATCACACTAATCTACTAATTAACAATATAATGTGCGAGAGGTCCAGGAGGAAAATATACTCTTTCACAAATTATTATTGAGCCATTTAGAGAACACCTCCCAACATAAAGATGAGATGTGGTAAATAAGTAAATAAGCAAAACATTGTTATTTTTAATACCATTACATTATCGTTACCATTATTATTATTATTATTATTATTATTATTATTATTATTATTATTATTATTATTATTATCATTATTATTTCAAAACCTGACTCTCTTTTAATACTATACTATACATTAGTGAGATCGAAACTCGAATATGCATCTGTAGTTTGGAACGCTATTACTAGTTCTGATTCGGCAAAACTGGAAAATATTCAAAGGAAATTTATTCCATTATGTTCGTACAGATTCCTGCCTAATAACTCTGGGTATAACTATGATAAAAAATGCGAGCACTTTAAATGTCGAAGCCTGTATGCCAGACGTCATGATCTCGATTACTTATTCTTATGTAAGGTCCTTAAAGGTGACATTAATTGTCAATCTTTCTTAAACAGTGTCAGCCTTCGTATTCCTATGAAGGACATGAGACATCACAAACTCTTCTATATTAGAAATTCTAAATCTTCCCCGCCGGTCTCCAGATGTATTAAACATGCTAACTTACATGTAGGCGATTTCGATCCATTCAATGTGTAGAAGTATTAGAATATGGCGATGTCTTTGCTAATATTATACACAAATTGGTAGTGAGAATCAACTCCCTTCCTTTATACTTTATCGCATTAATTCTTATAAATTAATCATTGTAATCTATGTTCTACATTTTGTTGTTAACTCAAGTATTTAATTTGTACCATAGTTGTTCATTTTAATGTATTATTGTATCACTGTGCTGGACTTTTATTGGCCAATGGCTGTTGTCCAGCATATAAATAAATGAATGAGTGAATGAAAGAATAAATGAATGAATGAATGAATAAATGAATGAATGATTGAATGAATGAATGAATAAATAAATACATACATAAATAAATATATACATAAATAAATACATACATAAATAAATACATACATAAATAAATACATATGTAAATAAATAAATACGTAAATAAATAAATAAATAAGTAATAAATAAATAAATCATAAATAAATAAATAAATAAATAAATAAATACATAAATAAATACATATGTAAATAAATAAATACGTAAATAAATAAATAAATAAGTAATAAATAAATAAATCATAAATAAATAAATAAATAAATAAATACATACATAAATAAATACATACATAAATACATAAATAAATAAATAAGTAAATAAATAAGTAAGTAAATAAATAAGTAAGTAAATAAATAAGTAAATAAATAAGTAAGTAAATAAGTAAGTAAATAAGTAAGTCAGTAAGTAAATAAGTAAGTAAGTAAATAAATACGTAAATAAATAAATAAATAAGTAATAAATAAATAAATCATAAATAAATAAATAAATACATACATAAATAAATACATACATAAATACATACATAAATAAATAAATAAGTAAATAAATAAGTAAGTAAATAAATAAGTAAGTAAATAAATAAGTAAATAAATAAGTAAGTAAATAGGTAAGTAAATAAGTAAGTCAGTAAGTAAATAAGTAAGTAATTAAATAAATAAGTAAGTAAATAAATGAATAAATAAATAAGTAAATAAGTAAGTAAATAAATAAGTAAAATACACAATAACCAATGCCTCGAACAAGTGCAAAATTTCAATTATCTGGGTTGTGAAATATCTTATCAAAATGAAAAGATGTGAACAAGAAAATTACCAAATTTACACAAATTCTAGGAATAATAAACAATACCTTAAAAGCTAAATTAGTACAAAAATCTACAAGAATAAAAATATATAATACACTAGCATTACCCACCCTTCTATACGGAAGCGAGATTTGGACATTAAAGAAAAAGACATGAACAGAATCAAAGCAACGGAAATGAAATTTTCAGGAGAACAGCAGGATATACTCTTTTAGACCGAAAAAGGAATGAAGAAATTTTAGAACAATTAGACGTAGAGTCAGTAGAAGAAAAAATCACCAGATACAAATTCAATTGGCTAGATCATGTAAGAAGAATGGAAAATTCAAGAATCCCAAAAATTATGATGCAATATAAACCTAGAGGACATCGTCGACCAGGAAGACCGTTAAGAAGACTGCTAGATGGGGCCGAAACAGGTCTACAGAGGCCTAATTCGTAAAGGATGATGATGATGATGATGAATAAGTAAGTAAATAAATAAGTTAGTTGGTAAATACGTAAATAAATAAGTAAATAAGTAAATAAATAACTAAGTAAATAAATAAATAAGTAAGTAAATAAATAAGTAAGTAAATAAGTAAGTAAATAAATAAGTAAGTAAATAAATAAGTAAGTAAATAAATAAGTGAGTAAATAGATGAGTAAGTAAATAAGTGAGTAAGTAAATAAGTACATAAATAAATAAATAAAAATTATTATTATTTCAGTATATGGCATACTGACTTTACTCTCTTTGGTGATATCTAGTATTAGTTGGCAACATTGAAGAAACGGCCGAATTAGCCTTTCAGAAACTACTCTTACGTGATCCTCACTATACAAATAAACCGCAGCAGACTCTCTGTCATCTAGGTTGTAATAAATATGTTAAATATCCTCTAAGATTTAAAACCCCATTTTGTTCCTGTGCCAGAAAATACGCAAATCCAGTAGGGTGCCAGGTAAAACAAGCAAGCGATGTGTTTTGGCACCTATGGACTTGGCACAAATCGAAGTGTGAAAGTTGGCAACATTGAACGCTATTACTGAACTGTGCTGACCGCAGCTCTTGTCCAGACCGCTGATAGTATCAAGTTGTGCCTCCCCAACGTCTGCTTCCTCAGTAACGTTAAGCTTTTTAATGGCGGACTGCATGCGTCACAATGGTCTGTGCAAGGAGTTAATAGACTCCAATTTTCAAAGCCAACACAAATCCAGAATTTTCTATTAACATCTAATTATATTACCAGTAAATAATTTCTTTGTCTTCTAAATATTACAACGTTGAAAATGTTAATAAATGCCTGCTATTTTGTACAGTTATTAGAGATATTTTGGAAACAAATGAACGAACAAATAAACAAACAAACAACGATATAAGAAATGACAATCCAGGTTTTTCAATTAGGCCTGTATAAATATGTTTGTGCGAGATCGTGTGTATTTGCTTGGTTTCCGCACAAAACCAATACGCGGAAAGTCTAAAATTCCACATTCAGTATTCCCAACCTAACACACATAACAATTTCCCTCTTCTTACCGCTTAAGTGACATATTGATTTTACTGCTTTAAGCTTTTAACATATTATTTTTAGAGACGTTCAATATAGTAATGATTATAAATTGGAAACTTACCACTGCAATTTCACCTAAATTGCACTGTTAATTATTGTTTTTAAATATTTGCAAAAATTAAGTAAACTCTACAACTCCACTAAAGTTACTGCATTCGTGATGCAAGTAACATTAAGGAAGCCGTGAAAAAATCAACAAGATTCCAAACACCTTATATACTCGTAGACTGGGGGAAAGAAAAGACAGAAATATTACGGCCTGCTGGAGTATAGTAAACACAGAAAACATTTTAAAGCAACAATGTTGAAGATAGATATTTTTGTTTTGCAAATTTGCCGTCAATAAACAGAAACCAAGATGGAGATTTCATTGCAACTAATTAGAAATTCCTCTTTCAGGTCTGTAATAAACGATCTTCGTACAAAATAGTGTACGGCACACGAGCGGTATGTTTTCTTTCGATTCTCGGAAATTAAAAAAGCTCAACTACGTTTCACTTTTTCAAACTTTTCGTCGAACATGAAAACTTCAACATACCTCTCTTGTAACGCATATTACTATTGCATGTCTCTATATTTTAAATTTATGTACCCAGCCATTTTATTAATTTCTGGAATATTTCTTTCCGCCCCTTTTTTCTTCTTCATTATCTTTCTTTTTCTTACTTCTCGTTTTCTTTTCTTTCTTCAGGTCTTCCTTCGTGCAGAATGGCGGCATGAAAACTGCAAGGAAATCGAAATACTGGAATAGAATTTTAGTTCATCTGTTCACCGCATAATTCATAGGCAAGGGCCATGCTTTCTTTTTTTTTTTTCGTGGAATTTTTTTTTAATATTTGGTAAAAAAATTAATAAAATTTCGTACTTTTGATTTAAAATGTGACAGCAATTTCGTAAAAGTTTTGTGATTATCTTTATTCATTACATATAACATACTCTGACACAAAATCTTAACTACGAGTACCAATAATCTGATACATGGCGCTGTTTTTGCAACATTCATGGCGAAATAAAGCTGCTAATAATAAATTATACTCTTTGTAAATCACATTTATTGTTATTTAACTAACATTTATACAAAAACCAAGCCATGAATGGTCCTGTAGGCATAGATTAACACAGTTCCCAAATAATTTGTCCATCTATTCTTTTGCAACTAACATTTTCAAAACTAATGTAAACGTCCTTTTTTCGTTTTTATAGCAGAAATGAAGACTTTTGCAGAAACAGCCAATTACCGCGACAAATTCACTGTCATTAATTTGATATATGATTACTAATGGAAATTATTAGAGATTTATAATGATTCTTAGGGTCTAAAAGAAGTGTTTTCTGCTACAAATCCTACGAATGACGGTTTTATTCCTTGCAGGTTATAAATTATTGTTTTACCACTTGAGGAAAGGAATGTTTATTATTTTCGTATGTTTATATTATGTTTTCCTAATTGGTGGACTCGAAAGAATGTCTGAAGATACCTAATTATTAAGAATCTGAATTTTTAATTAAAAGACACAATAATGATAATAATAATAATAATAATAATAATAATAATAATAATAATAATAATAATAATGCAAATCAAGATTTCAAGTATAACTCCCTGTAAAGTTGATTTGAATAATTTCGAGGGAAAAATTGTTCCGGAGCCGGGTATCGAACCCGGGACCTTTGGTTTAACGTACCAACGCTCTACCACTTTGCTACTCGGGAACTCTAACCGACACCGATCCAATTTTTCCCTCTATATCCACAGACCTCAAAGTGGGCTGACAACCGTCAAGCAACCAACTTCGAGTGCACACTAACTCCGTGTGACTTAAATTGTGGTTTCCTGTTAACGAACAGTGACGTGTATTATGCAAATCAAGATTTCAAGTATAACTCCTGTAAAGTTGATTTGAATAATTTCGAGGGAAAAATTGTTCCGGAGCCGGGTATCGAACCCGGGACCTTTGGTTTAACGTACCAACGCTCTACCACTTTGCTACTCGGGAACTCTAACCGACACCGATCCAATTTTTCCCTCTATATCCACAGACCTCAAAGTGGGCTGACAACCGTCAAGCAACCAACTTCGAGTGCACACTAACTCCGTGTGACTTAAATTGTGGTTTCCTGTTAACGAACAGTGACGTGTATTATGCAAATCAAGATTTCAAGTATAACTCCCTGTAAAGTTGATTTGAATAATTTCGAGGGAAAAATTGTTCCGGAGCCGGGTATCGAACCGGGACCTTTGGTTTAACGTACCAACGCTCTACCACTTTGCTACTCGGGAACTCTAACCGACACCGATCCAATTTTCCCTCTATATCCACAGACCTCAAAGTGGGCTGACAACCGTCAAGCAACCAACTTCGAGTGCACGCTAACTCCGTGTGACTTAAATTGTGGTTTCCTGTTAACGAACAGTGACGTGTATTATGCAAATCAAGATTTCAAGTATAACTCCCTGTAAAGTTGATTTGAATAATTTCGAGGGAAAAATTGTTCCGGAGCCGGGTATCGAACCCGGGACCTTTGGTTTAACGTACCAACGCTCTACCACTTTGCTACTCGGGAACTCTAACCGACACCGATCCAATTTTTCCCTCTATATCCACAGACCTCAAAGTGGGCTGACAACCGTCAAGCAACCAACTTCGAGTGCACACTAACTCCGTGTGACTTAAATTGTGGTTTCCTGTTAACGAACAGTGACGTGTATTATGCAAATCAAGATTTCAAGTATAACTCCCTGTAAAGTTGATTTGAATTTAAGTCACACGGAGTTAGCGTGCACTCGAAGTTGGTTGCTTGACGGTTGTCAGCCCACTTTGAGGTCTGTGGATATAGAGGGAAAAATTGGATCGGTGTCGGTTAGAGTTCCCGAGTAGCTCAGTGGTAGAGCGTTGGTACGTTAAACCAAAGGTCCCGGGTTCGATACCCGGCTCCGGAACAACTTTCCCTCGAAATTATTCAATAATAATAATAATAATAATAATAATAATAATAATAATAATAATAATTTGTCCCAGAGCGATGACAAAGATCCAATATTTCTCTTGCGTGCTAAATGAGTGCAAATAGGATTATTATGAAAATGGATTCATGCTATCGACCGCATGAATTGTAATATTTCATGCCATTGGTAGCGCGTTGGAACAACAACTGCTATGATTATCTGCATTAACAGAAACAACACGTTCAGACGCGATGCTAAATGTGTGCGGGGGATGAGTAGGGATCATCTCAATTAGCAGCATTTAATGTGAATGCAGGTACAATGGTCTCCCCTGCATAATGTGATGCAAAAATCTCGCTTGAAGCACAATATAGTCAACTTAACGCCTCTACTTCGTACAGATCCATTGTGAATATCGTAACAAACATAGACTGGACGTAGAAGACACCCAAATACAGCCAGAAACCTGCATGCAGCCAGTCTTACAGAGTATTATTGTTGTAATTATTACTCTATTATTATTATTATTATTATTATTATTATTATTATTATTATTATTATTATTATTATTATTATTATTATTATTATTATTATTATTATTATTATTTGCCTACTACTATTAATATATTATTATTGCTATTACTATTATTATTACTATTAATAATAATAATAATAATAATAATAATAATAATAATAATACTTACTGGCTTTTAAGAAACCCGGAGGTTCATTGCCGCCCTCACATAAGCCCTCCTTTGGTCCCTATCCTGAGCAAGATTAATCCAGTCTCTATGATCATATCCCGCCTCGCTCAAATCCATTTTAATATTATCTTCCCATCTACCTCTCGGCCTCCCAACTAACACTCTATATGCATTTCTGGATTCGCCCATACGTGCTACATGCCCTGCCCATCTCAAACGTCTTGATTTAATGTTCCTAATTATGTCAGGTGAATAATACAATGCGTGCAGTTCTGCGTTGTGTAACTTTCTCCATTCTCCTGTAACTTCATCCCTCTTAGCCCCAAATATTTTCCCAAGCACCTTATTCTCAAACACCCTTAACCTATGTTCCTCTCTCAAAGTGAGAGTGCCTATTTCTTTACTTGCTTCAAATAAAGTTCCCGTATTGTCCCTAATCGTTTGTCGAAATAATGACCAGAATATTCTACGAAATGGAAATATAAAAATTGGAGATTTATCTTTCGAAAAGGTGGAAAAATTCAACTATCTTTGAGCAACAGTAACAAATATAAATGACACTGGGGAGGAAATTAAACACAGAATAAATATGGGAAACGCCTGTTATTATTCGGTTGAGAAGGTTTTATCATCCAGTCTGCTGTAAAAAAATCTGAAAATTAGAATTTATAAAACAGTTATATTACCAGTTTTTCTGTATGGTTGTGAAACTTGGACTCTCACTTTGAGAGACGAACAGAGAATAAGGGTGTTTCAGAATAAGGTTCTTAGGAAAATATTTGGGGCTAAGAGGGATGAAGTTACAGGAGAATGGAGAAAGTTACACAACACAGAACTGCACGCATTGTATTCTTCACCTGACATAATTAGGAACATTAAATCCAGACGTTTGAGATGGGCAGGGCATAGCACGTATGGGCCAATGCAGAAATGTATATAGAGTGTTAGTTGGAAAGCCGGGGAGAAAAAGACCTGTGGGGAGACCGAGACGTACATGGAAGGATAATATTAAAATGGATTTGAGGGAAGTGGGATATGATGATAGAGATTGGATTAATCTTGCACAGGATAGGGACCAATGGCGGGCTTATGTGAAGGCGGTAATGAACCTGCGGGTTCCTTAAAAGCCATTTGTAAGTAAGTATTATTATTATTATTATTATTATTATTATTAGACTATTATTACTATTATTAATTATCATTATTATTAATGTTATTATTATTATTATTATTATTATTATTATTATTATTATTATTATTATTATTATTAAATTTGCACACATTACTGTGGATATAGACGAAGATAAATTGTAAACATTCTCTAATAAAGTTTCAGATATAAAGCTGAAAATAACTCAATACAATTCTAAAGATAGCTCCTTTGGTGTTCTATAAATATAGTATGTGTTCGAACCTCCGCACGTTAGACTACATCACTTATGCGAAGATCATTTTATAAAAGCTTGCAAATATTCCTTTGGAAGCTGGACTTTCTTAACAGAGCTAAATTCTTGGATAATTTAACAACACTTATAAGCCAGAGTTGATCTCTGGCTTCTGTTGCTAGGAAACCAAATCCTCGAGCTTGCATGTTCGGCTTCAGCTGACGACTCACTAAGTACAGATTCCACGAGGTTTGCTGGTAGCTGACTTCTAACTCCTTCGTGATCAACTTGGAGAAATGGTTCACCCGTTGTTTCAGAGAGGCGTTGCGTGTCCAGGTCACATTCTAAACGGACTTCCAGTTTCAAATGCATCAGATAATCCGGAATGCCGGAAACTGAGAAGGAAGAAAGTGAATGAGTTTCTGAAGTCCAGAAAAGAATGCAATGATAGTTATTTTTTTGTAATAAACTTGACTATGAGCTTTATTTTACGAGTGAAAAGTTCCAGAAACTTTTATCGCGGGTAAATAACGTGAACTGTAGTGGAAACAATAATATCCAGTGCTTTTCTGTATTTTAATAACCCATTTCCTGTCAAACACCGGATGCAATGCAAACTATACGTTTACTTCGAATATACTCTAATATTCACTACCATATCATTCTATGACCATCAGGGATCTCTGAACTATCACATCCTATGTACGTGAATATCTATCAGTGAATAGATCATTTCATGAGATAAGGTTTACATGTAATTTTCTTGAAGCTTTGGTATTCAATAATATGGGTAGTTCATGTACTGATAATGCATTATTTACTATGTTTTCTTGTCGTATTCTATTCCGCAAACATCAAACCAAATATTATTTTATGGAGTGCCACAGTAATCTCACTCAATTTAGAATTTGTAACAATTGAGGGGGTGTATGGAAGAAGGGCGTAATTCAGATAGGTTTGTTTTGAGATTGAAAAAAAAAAAAAGAAAACTATCTCTAAGCCATATATGTTGATCTATGACTGAAATAAATTTGTATGTGAGTGAGTGAGAGAGTGAGTGAGTGAGTGAGTGAGTGAGTGAGTGAGTGAGTGAGTGAGTGAGTGAGTGAGTGAGTGAGTGAGTGAGTGAGTGAGTGAGTGAGTGAGTGAGTGTGTGAGTGAGTGAGTGAGTATATATAGAGTTGTGTCTACTTTACAGTTATTCTAAAATATTTAAAAAATTGAAGTTACGCCCATATTCAAAATATTTATGGTTTATAGAGAAGATTATTTGAATAAAGAATATGTATCTTTATTTCAACATCATATTTGTACATTTATGATTGAATACCAGAATACTGACGATAAATAGGAGCTATGTTGTACAAATTATAACTGACAACAAAAAATTAAAACTAAACTAAAAACTTTTATAGGCCCTAGGATCAAAATAATTTATCGTTTGTTTACTTATATTTATATTTTATCTTCAACTTGTTTGGCTTTAATCACAACTCCAGAAGGAATTTCGGTTTCAACAGATCCCATCATTTCCAACATAACAGAACATTGTTTATTAAATTCAGAGACTGGTAACTTAACAACAAAGAAATAACAGCATCATGCATGGCCTCCCTCAACGAATAATTTTTATTCTACGTATTCTTTTTTTTTTTCCTAGTAAACACACTCCCTAGATACCAAAACAAAACACGCTAAACACATATAAACACAAAGCGAATTTCTAACTTAAAATACTTATAAAAAAGTTTTAACGTATTCAATTAAGACTTGTGCGCCAAAGGTCCTGGCAGCAACCCTTAGCCCTCGCTATAAACATCTTCATTTCGCCCTCGATACATAGGCTATTACTATTAATGTATTCTATTGCTTCCTTCAATCTGCATAGTTATATAATTTCTATTCTCTACTAGTCGTTAAAATTGAAGAATATTGCTGGAGAACCTTTTAAGTGTAGTGTAAATATTTGTAATTTAAATATGTATTGTATTGATTAAGGCTGGTTGAGTGGAAGAGAAGGCCTTATGACCTCAACTCTGCCAGCTAAAATAAAACATTATTATTGTTATTATTATTATTATTATTATTATTATTATTATTAATATTATTATTATTATTATTATCCTGGTTTCTAATTCACAGTGTTAATTTTATTGATATTATACAATTTCATTTATACCACTCAGAAGGCCTTAATTAAGGATATGCTAATTTTAAATAAAATCTTTTATTTATAAGTATAATTTTAAAGTCATCTTCTAAGATTTTATTTTTATAATTGATAATCAGTGGTGCTTAATTATTACATTTTATTTTTATAACAATATTCATATTTAATTAATTATATTTTTATTTGCTATTAATTTCCGGATCCTCGTGGTCATCCTTAATTAAGGCCGGACGATTTATTTCTCTCTCTCTTAATTAACAATTAACTTTTATAATCACAAAGGATGAAGATTATTACTTCAAAGGGCTAACGCCCATGATGCTTTGTTATTAGACAAGAAAGATAAAGATCATGGTAAGAGATGCTCCCTCACTCTTTAGGTGGGGGTTTCTCAAATGCAGTTATGGCTACTTAAATCTCGACTATACACAGATTTGCATTTCAAATTCTAATTAGTATACATCTTGATTACACAACTTTTAACACTCAATCACTTCGGAATATGTATGATAAGACTTTGTGTTAAATTTTAACGTACCTTGTTAACATGTTTCGACCTATTTTGGGTCATCTTCTGAACTGGTCGTTGTTGGTCTTGGCGCCTCTTGTTTCCTGTGTGAGTGCGTTCGTAGTGTAGAGTCAAAGAGTGTATGTGTTTTGAAATTGAGTTGTGTGTTGAGAATATCGTTGGGGTATGTTTTCGTGTGTCTGTATATTTCATATTGTTCTAGTGTGTTGAGTTTCTGGCTTTTTGGTTGGATGTCCAGTATTTCCATGTCTGTGTTGATGTCTCTATAGGTGTGGTTGGTATTTGTGATGTGTTCTGCATATATGGAGGTGTTTTGTAATTTTGTTATGGCTGTGATGTGTTCTTTGTAACGTGTTTGAAATGATCCGCCTGTCTGTCCTATGTAGAAGTTGTTGCAGGTGTTACATTTGAGTTTGTATACGCCTGTGTGGTTGTATTTGTTTGTTTGTGTTGTTTGTGTGTTGAGATGTTTTTGTAGAGTGTTATTTGTTCTGGATGCGATGTTATAATCTAATTTCTTGAATGAGGTTGCAATTTTATGTGTGTTTTTGTTTTCGTATGTTAGTGTGATGTATTTTTTGTGTTCTTGTGTTTGTGTTGTATTCTTCTGTTTTTTGTGGTTTTGTTTTGTCTTACAAATGCCAACCACACCTACAGAGACATCAACACAGACATGGAAATACTGCACATCCAACCAAAAAGCCAGAAACTTAACAGGCTAGAACAATATGAAATATACAGACACACGAAAACACACCCCAACGATATTCTCAACACACAACTCAATTTCAAAACACATACACTCTTTGACTCTACACTACGAACGCACCCTCACAGGAAACAAGAGGCGCCAAGACCAACAACGACCAGTTCTGAAGATGACCCAAAATAGGTCGAAACATGTAAACAAGGTACGTTAAAATTTAACACAAGAAAGTTCTTACCATACATATTCCGTAGTGATACAGTGTTAAAAGTTGTGTAATCAAGATGTATATTTTCTATATCCTTAATGTTTCAGTTCAGTTAGAATGAATGCTTGAGACAAGACACTTTTTCCAAGATATATAGATTTTCTGTCGCCATCCAAGTGCCAGACTCAAGAAATATAAACTATATAGGCTAAATGTGCATATAAACTATCTCGTCAAGTATAGCGGTATTGTATAACAAGAAAATACTTCTTCATTCATAGAAAAGAGTTACGATATTTCCAACCAGCATCACAGAACTTAAGTCTAGAACACGGTCATGTGAATGTTCCTTTTTTTTTTTTTTTTTTGTTAAGTTTCACGTTTTCCCTCTTGGGAAGATAAAATATGAAACCCAGGTTTCACTGTATGACGTAAGCTTTGTTTTAAACGCTTTAAGCAGAAGTGAAGTAGATAACAAGATTAAAAGACACATTTCTCTCCTGTCTCTCTTTTTGTCTTCATTTTTTTAACGCTATTGCATATTCTTGTACAGTGTATACTCTAATTTTATTCCATTCTCTGAAGTGGGTAGGTTTCCGAACTAATATTACACGATGTACTTTTGTGTTACATTTCTATGTTAGTGATATTTAGACTAAGTTTAAAAACATGCTAACTATTATCACTCGTTTATAATCATTATGCAAACTTGAAGGCATTGACAGAGTGGGTTGTAATAAACAATAAACTGATGGGGATCTTGAAGAAAATTGATGTGGATTGGAAAGAGAGGAGTCTGTTCAGTAACCTTTATGTGAAACGAGTCGAATTGAGGATAGGAGCAGAAATGTTAGAAGGAAGTTAAAGAGAGAGAGAGGTACGACAAGGATGTCCTTTATCATCTACTCTGTTCAATATCTACTTGGAGAATTTAATGAAGAAATGGTTTCAGAACAACGGAAGGGTGATAGTAGGAGGAAAAAGGATAAAGTGCATAAGATTTGCTGATGATATGGCGTTGTTAGCAGAAGAGAAGTTTATACTAAGGGATATTCTACTGGAGCTAAATGACAGCTGTGAGCAGTATGGGATGAAGATAAATGCAAACAAGACGAAGAGCATGGTTATAGGAAGAAAAGTAAAGAAGGTAAACTTGCGAATTCTAAATGAGGCAGTAGAGCAACTGGACAGCTTCAAATACTTGGGGTGTACTATAATCAGTAACATGAGCTGCTGCCAGGAAGTCAAAAGGAGGATAGCAATGGCAAAGGAAACTTTTAATAGGAAAAGGAGTATCTTCTGCGGACCTCTAGAAAAAGAACTAAGGAAGAGATTAGTGAAGTGCTATGTGTGAAGTCAAGTACTGTATGAGTCAGAAACATGGACATTACGACGAAATTAAGAGAAGCGAATAGAAGCACTTGAAATGTGGATATGCAGAAGAATACTCGTAGAGCGTGTGAAATGTTCAGACAGAATAAGAAACGAAGCTGTGTTGTAATGAGTGAGTCAAGACAGAATGATGCTGCAACTGATCAGGAAGAGAAAAAGGAATTTGTTGGGTCACTGGCTGAGCAGAAACCGCTTACTGAAGGAATGGTGAACGGGAAAAGAGTTCGGGGCAGAAGATGATGTCAGATGATAGACGACATTAAGATATATGTATCATATGTGGAGAGGAAGGCAGAAAAGAATGAATTTTTTTAGTTGGTTATTTAACGACGCTGTATCAACTACGAAGTTATTTAGCTTCGATGAGATTTGTGATAGCGAGATGATATTTGGTGAGATGAGGCCGAGGATTTGCCATAGATTACCTGGCATTCATCTTACGGTTGGAGAAAACCTCGGAAAAAAACCAACCAGGTAATCAGCTCAAGCGGGGATCGAACCCGCGTCCGAGCGCAACTTCAGACCGCCAGGCAAGCGCCTTAACCGACTGAGCCACGCCCGTGAATGAATGAATGAATGAATGAATGAATGAATGAATGAATGAATGAATGAATGAATGAATGAATGAATGAATGAATGCACACTTGGTGCAAAACTGCTTTATTCTCAACGATAAACGCTTGAAGTTATTTTTTGCTAAACAAGAAGTGTGTATAAGTTCTGTATGAATTATAGATTATCAGTGATCATATTTTTAGGCGAATTTGAACAATTTGTAGCGAATACTGTCTTGAAAAGCCGACGTTCTAGTTGTTAGGATATCGAGTACGCAATAATAGTGAAACTACAAATAGTAATACCAGTACCAGCAGACTATTGGTGCTGCCGCATTTTGACTATTGCGACATTCTACTAACAGATTTAAATTCCAACTTAGCCCAAAGATTGCAGCGCGTTCATAAAGCCTGCATACGTTTCACTTGCAACATCCGCAAATACGACCCCATTACACCTTCCCTTGAAGCACTCCAATGGGTAAGATTACAGGACCGAAGATATAGCCATTCACTAATTTTCCTATATCGCATCATCAATACTTCTTCGCCTATCTATCTCTCGGTTCATTTAATTACTTGTCCTCTTATCACAGCATGGGTACTAGTTCTAAAAATGACCCTTTATTATCTATGCCTTGCCATAAAACAGCTCACTATTCTTCCTCTTTCACAGTATCAGCAATTCATTTCTGGAACTCGCTACCCAACTCCCTCAAGAACTGTCGAACGATATTGCAATTTAAAAGCCAATTGCTTAAACACGTGACCAGTATTCATGTTTAATTCTCCTTTGTGTGTATGTGTGTATATATGTAATTTTCCTCAGTGTTGTATAGTTATAATTTACATTTGAATTTGTTATTCTTGTAATTTGTAATATTGGTTCACTTACCGCTTGCATATTCATTGAGTGTAACTTCTAGCCTTATAATATTTTGTAATTATTATTCAGTATGTTCGCATTATTTTACTCAACTTGTGCTTGTATAACTATACAAATTTTATTAGTGTTCTTTAAATATTAGTTTGTAAAACTGTATCAGCTTCTTTTGTTTCTGACTAAGTGGAAGAGAAGGCCAGATGACCTTAACTTCGCCAGAATCTATACTAATAATAAATCTATAGCCAGAATTTTTCTGGTAATTTTCGATTTTCCAAAAATAATTGGGCCTAACATGTATAATTAACCATCCTGAAAACGGAAATAGCTTTTTTGACATTTTTGTTTGTCTGTCTGCCTGTCTGTATGTTTGTTACCTTTTCACGCAATAATGGCTAAACGAATTTCGATTAAAATTGGAATATAAATTAAGTTCGTTATAACTTAGATTTTAGGCTATATGGCATTCAAAATACATTATTTAAAAGGGGGGTTATAAGGGGGTATGAATTAAATAAATCGAAATATCTCGCTTATTATTGATCTTTGTAAAATGTGTTACGTAACAAAAGTTTCTTTAAAAATGATTTCCGATAAGTTTTACTCTTTGCAAAATTTTGATAGGACTGATATTTAATGAGATAAATTAGTTTTAAAATTAAAATACAATGCCATCTAAGGCGGTGTAATGAAATGAAAACAAATGACTTTGTCTATAAGGGGCCTTGGACAAGCAACAATCGAAAGCTATAAAACATAGCCTACAGAGAATGTTTCTGTGTCTGTATGAAGTAATAACGGAAGCTAAATTAACTGATTTGTATAATTAATTATTATTTCACCATTGGAAAGTGTAGTTTCTCTAGATGGACATAATGCTATAACATGCTAAAGGAATTGTCATTGCACCAAATGATTGTCTCTAGACCAAAATGATCGCATTTTAATTACTTAAATACTATTTAAATTAAGTAACATATTAAACGATTTATCCTTCTATCA